>JAVIAB010000106.1:56818193-57323193 GCA_032433765.1 Megaustenia siamemsis
AAATTTGATATACAATTTCACGTAATTTCAAAAATATGTTCACTGCACCGTACTTAATACAGCCTCGTTTTCTTATTTAAGACAGAAGTGACCTTCTGTGAGCTAAGGAAGAGAACTTTAATTTTGAGAGAAATTATAAATAATTAATATTTGCAACCACAAATTAAGCAAAGGTACATTCTTTTAATTTGATACTTTAGGGTTTGCAATTTCTTATAGAAATTTTCATAAATCTTGCATATTTTATGATAACATTATATTTTGTAAAACAATATGCATATAAATAAAAGTTTTGACAATTTACAATTACAATATATCGACGTATAAAGAATTCTTAACTATTAATATAACTGGAGTTACTTCCCTTTAATTAAATCACGAACACTTTTAATTTTTAAGAATATAAGTTAATAATAACATTTTCATTAACAATTCAACGTTAGAACACTTTTTTGCATTTAATTTTGATATGTTAGAACGAACCATGCCTGTAAATATTATGCAACATTTAAATATATATTCTTCAATGAATTACTATATTTGTTAGCAGTTAATCAAGTTTCAGTTTAAAGACATTTTCATAGATCACAGATCCAAAGAAGATAATTTACAAAAATTAGCTGAGGCCGTCTCATCACTTCAATGTAGAGTCTTGAAGAGATAAATGTTTATATATATATATATATATATTTAAAAAAAAACTATTAATATACTATGCAGTTTAAATTTCAAAATTGTAGTAGAAAAAGGGAGAGGAGTTGGAGATAGACAATTGAACATAATTCGTGTCACTGGAGAGAGAGAGTGGCAGTTTAAAAGACTAACATTAAGTGAGGAGAGAGAGAGAGAGATGCAGTTATATATATTAAACATTAAGATATAGATAAAAGAAAGAGAATTAGAGAGAGGCATTTTAAATTTCTAGCATTAATAGATAGAGATTAAAATGTAGGAGTTAAGGAGGTGAGAGAGTTTATATTTCTAGCATCAAAAGTTAACCATATGAAAATGCTAGAATGACCATAGAGACAATTTAAAATACTAGCATGAAGATAAAAGCAGTTTAAAATCTAAGTATGAAAAGAGATACATTTAAAAGTCCTACTATTAAAAAAGAAACAGATAATAATGCAATATGGAAATGAAAGCAGCTTAAAATCCTGTTATGAAAATAGCATAGACAATTATATCCAAGCATTAAAAGGCGCCCCAGACAGCGGAACGCATATTTCAAGAATGCACTGAATATGGTAGACTGAGGAAAGTCCACTTATCCATTAATACAACACTACAGACACAGACTATATGCACCACTGTAAGAATGAGAAAGACGGTAAACATTTATACAAGAAACGACATTGCAGTTATAGACAATACTTCAGGCGAACGAAAGATAGTATATAGATCCAGAAGGTTTTCGAAAATAGTAAGAGACAAGTCTCAGAATATCTTGAGGCCTGTGTTGGATATTTTGAACACATGCTGTAACACAGCTTCTTACCTAATACAAGCCAGCCAACAGCAGTAGTATCTAGACACAAATTTTATATACAATTTCACGTAATTTCAAAAAATATGTTCACTGCACCGGACTTTATACAGCCTCGTTTCTTATTTAAGACAGAAGTTGACCTTTCTGTGGCTAAGAAGAGAACTTTTAATTTAGAGAGAAATTATAAATAATTAATATTGCAACTACAAATTAAGCAAAGGTACATTTCTTTTAATTTGATACTTTAGGTTTGTAATTTCTCATAGAAATTTCACAAATCTTGCATATTTTATGAGAACATTATTTTATGTAAAAATATGCATATAAATAAAAGTTTTGACAATTTACAATTACAATATCGACGTATAAAGAATTCTTAACTATTAATATAATGGAGTTACTTCCCTTTAATTAAAATCACGAACACTTTTATTTTTTAAGAATATAAGTTAATATTAACATTTTCATTAACAATTCAACGTTAGAACACTTTTTGCATTTAATTTTGATATGTTAGAACGAACCATGCCTGTAAATATTATGCAACATTAAAATATATTTTCAATGAATTACTATATATTAGCAGATAATCAAGTGTTTAAAGTTTCTAAACATTTTTATAGATCACAGATCCAAAGAAGTTAATTTACAAAATTAGCTGAGGCCGTCTCATCACTTCAATGTAGAGTCTAGAAGAGATAATGTTATATATATATATATATATTTTAAAAAAAAACTATTATTATACTATGCAGTTTAAATTTCAAAATTGTAGTAGAAAAAGGGAGAGGAGTTGGAGATAGACAATTGAACATAATTCGTGTCACTGAGAGAGAGAGAGTGGCAGTTTAAAAGACTAATATTAGAGAAAGAGAGAGAGAGAGAGAGAGAGAGAGAGAGAGAGAGAGAGAGATACAGTTATATATATTAAACATTAAGATATAGATAAAAGAAAGAGAATTAGAGAGAGGCATTTTAAATTTCTAGCATTAATAGATAGAGATTAAAATGTAGGAGTTAGAGTTGAGAGAGTTATATTTCTAGCATCAAAAGTTAACCTTATAAAAATGCTAGAATGACCAGAGAGACAATTTAAAATACTAGCATGAAGATAAAAGCAGTTTAAAATCTAAGTATGAAAAGAGATACATTTAAAAGTCCTACTATTAAAAAAGAAACAGATAATAATGCTAATATGGAAATGAAAGCAGCTTAAAATATGTATTAAAATAGCGATAGACAATTATATCTCAAGCATTAAAATAAGAGAGAGAGAGTCATTCTTTTTTATTTTAAATTGAGAAAATGTTCTGAATAGTTTATTAAACTTGTAGTAACAAGTGTTATATAGGGTGTTTATAATGTCTCTTGTGCGGTGACATGATCAATATATAGAAAAGAAAGGTGGAGCAGGGGTCTACATAGAGTACCCCAAAAAATAACACTAGGGATATGGAAAAAATAGCAACAGGAAAATATTATCACAATACGATGCAAAAATGCAAGCAATAAAGTTGGCAATAGAAAAACTGTTGAACAGTAATCTTAGCACACAGCCTGTGGAGCTTTGACAGATGCAGGATCAGTACTCCAGGCACTGCAATCCAGAAAGTTGCTACATTTGCAAACTTTATTGACTGAACTCTACAAACACCATAGGATTGCCCTGCAGTGGATCCCATCTCACTATGGAATACCAGGAAACTAGAAAGCAGATCAGCTTTCATAAAAAGGTGCAACAGGCACACAACCAGAAGCGCCGGTTGCACACCATCATAAGATACAGATAATCAAATCAATCAGAAAAACAATGCTCCAAATCAGGATGTATTTCATTACATGAATAGATGGGAATAATTTATCATTATGAGCATTAGAACAGGACACAAATGACTGACTCCACAGTCACGTGTCTACAAAATTCAATATCGGTACCTCAACTACATGTACATGTGGACAGGCGCCCCAGACAGCGGAACGCATATTTCAAGAATGCACTGAATATGGTAGACTGAGGAAAGTCCACTTATACCATTAATACAACACTATATATGGCCCTTTTCGTCTTGTCAGACGGTCTAGTGGAGGCTATTGCGTATTTTTTGAGGTATTGTTTTTGCCGAACAGCTTCTCTCGGGCTAATTCTACCAATGTTTGACAAAACACGCGATCACATAATGAACAGATCAGGCTCGCTGATCCACAGGGTTACCATCCTTTTTCATGAGTCTTTCTCTTCTAAGCCCTGTCTTAGCACAGTCTCAAATGTTGTTATAACGTTCCTTATACATGCTCTCCATGATGTGCGATCACTTGCCAGATGTTTGCCAGTCGTTTTCACAGATGGAGAAGTCTTCAGAGATGATTTGCAGATATCTCTATATCGTAGTTTAGGTCTGCCGATTTGTCTTTTTCCGTGTATTAGTTCACCATATAGTATTTGCCTAGGAATGCGTTTTTCTTCCATCCGTTGGACATGCCCCAGCCATCTTAGCCTTCGACTTCTGAGCATCGACATGATGTTAGGGTCTTAGCACGTTGCAGGACAGTTAAGTTGGTTATTTTGTCTTGCCGTTTGATGTGCATTATTTTGCGGAGACATCGCATGTGGAAGACATTTAGTCTTTTTTCCTGGTTTGAGTATGTTGTCCAGGTTTCGGATTAATATAGTAGTGTGCTAAGCACACATGTTTGATATATTAGGATTTTAGTCTTTCGAGTTAGTTTCGTGTTGTTCCATGCCCTTTTTGTGAGTTTGCCGAAGGTCGTAGCTGCCTTATACAACACTACAGACAAGACTATATGCACCACTGTAAGAATGAGAAAGACGGTAACATTTATACAAGAAAACGACATTGCAGTTATAGACAATACTTCAGGCGAACGAAAGATAGATATATAGATCCAGAATGTTTTCGAAAATAGTAAGAGACAAGTCTCAGAAATCTTGAGGCCTGTGTTGGATATTTTGAACACATGCTGTAAACACAGCTTCATCGCGTGAACAGCTTCTTTACCTAATACAAGCCAGCAGCAGCAGTAGTATCTAGACATAAATTTTATATACAATTTCACGTAATTTCAAAAATATGTTCACTGCACCGTACTTATACAGCCTCGTCTTCTTATTTAAGACAGAAGTTGACCTTTCTGTGAGCTAAGGAAGAGAACTTTAATTTTAGAGAGAAATTATAAATAATTAATATTTGCAACTACAAATTAAGCAAAGGTACATTTCTTTTAATTTGATACTTTAGGGTTTGCAATTTCTTATAGAAATTTTCATAAATCTTGCATATTATGATAACATTATATTTTGTAAAACAATATGCAAATAAATAAAAGTTTTGGCAATTTACAATTACAATATATCGGCATATAAAGAATTCTTAACTATTAATATAACTGGAGTTGCTTCCCTTTTAATTAAATCACGAACACTTTTAATTTTTTAAGAATATAAGTAATATTAACATTTTCATCAACAATTCAACATTAGAACACTTTTTTGCATTTAATTTTGATATGTTAGAACGAACCATGCCTGTAAATATTATGCAACATTTAAGTATATATTCTTCAATGAATTACTATATTTGTTAGCAGATAATCAAGTGTTTAAAGTTTCTAAACATTTGTATAGATCACAGATCCAAAAAGTTATTTACAAAAAATTAGCTGAGGCCGTCTCATCACTTCAATGTAGAGTCTAGAAGAGATAATGTTATATATATATATACATTTTAAAAAAAAACTATTATATACTATGTAGATTAAATTTCAAAATTGTAGTAGAAAAAGGGAAAGGAGTTGGAGATAGACAATTGAACATAATTCGTGTCACTGGAGAGAGAGAGAGTGGCAGTTTAAAAGACTAACATTAAGTGAGAGAGAGAGAGAGATGCAGTTATATATATTAAACATTAAGATATAGATAAAAGAAAGAGAATTAGAGAGAGGCATTTTAAATTTCTAGCATTAATAGATAGAGATTAAAATGTAGGAGTTAAGAGGGTTGAGAGAGTTTATATTTCTAGCATCAAAAGTTAACCATATGAAAATGCTAGAATGACCATAGAGACAATTTAAAATACTAGCATGAAGATAAAAGCAGTTTAAAATCTAAGTATGAAAAGAGATACATTTAAAAGTCCTACTATTAAAAAAGAAACAGATAATAATGCTAATAAGGAAATGAAAGCAGCTTAAAATCCTGTTATGAAAATAGCATAGACAATTATATCTCAAGCATTAAAAGGCGCCCCAGACAGCGGAACGCATATTTCAAGAATGCACTGAATATGGTAGACTGAGGAAAGTCCACTTATACCATTAATACAACACTACAGACAAGACTATATGCACCACTGTAAGAATGAGAAAAGACGGTAACATTTATACAAGAAACGACATTGCAGTTATAGACAATACTTCAGGCGAACGAAAGATAGATATATAGATCCAGAAGGTTTTCGAAAATAGTAAGAGACAAGTCTCAGAATATCTTGAGGCCTGTTGGTATTTTGAACACATGCTGTAACACAGCTTCTTTACCTAATACAAGCCAGCCAACAGCAGTAGTATCTAGACACAAATTTTATATACAATTTCACGTAATTTCAAAAATATGTTCACTGCACCGGACTTTATACAGCGTCGTTTTCTTATTTAAGACAGAAGTTGACCTTTCTGTGGCTAAGGAAGAGAACTTTTAATTTTTAATAGAAAATATAAATAATTAATATTTGCAACCACAAATTAAGCAAAGGGACTGTTCTTTTAATTTGATACTTTAGGGTTTGTAATTTCTCATAGAAATTTTCACAAATCTTGCATATTTTATGAGAACATTATTTTTTATGTAAAAATATGCATATAAATAAAAGTTTTGACAATTTACAATTACAATATATCGACGTATAAAGAATTCTTAACTATTATTATAACTGGAGTTACTTCCCTTTTAATTAAAATCACGAACACTTTTAATTTTTAAGAATATAAGTTAATATTAACATTTTCATTAACAATTCAACGTTAGAACACTTTTTTGCATTTAATTTTGATATGTTAGAACGAACCATGCCTGTAAATAGTATGCAACATTTAAATATATATTCTTCAATGAATTACTATATTTATTAGCAGATAATCAAGTGTTTAAAGTTTCTAAACATTTGTATAGATCACAGATCCAAAGAAGATAATTTACAAAAATTAGCTGAGGCCGTCTCATCACTTCAATGTAGAGTCTAGAAGAGATAATGTTATATATATATATATATATTTAAAAAAAAACTATTATTATACTATGCAGTTTAAATTTCAAAATTGTAGTAGAAAAAGGGAGAGGAGTTGGAGATAGACAATTGAACATAATTCGTGCCACTGGAGAGAAAGAGAGTGGCAGTTTAAAAGACTAACATTAAGAGAAAGAGAGAGAGAGAGAGAGAGAGAGAGAGAGAGAGATACAGTTATATATATTAAACATTAAGATATAGATAAAAGAAAGAGAATTAGAGAGAGGCATTTTAAATTTCTAGCATTAATAGATAGAGATTAAAATGTAGGAGTTTAGAGAGTTGAGAGAGTTTATATTTCTAGCATCAAAAGTTAACCTTATAAAAATGCTAGAATGACCAGAGAGACAATTTAAAATACTAGCATGAAGATAAAAGCAGTTTATAATCTAAGTATCAAAAGAGATACATTTAAAAGTCCTACTATTAAAAAAGAAACAGATAATAATGCTAATATGGAAATGAAAGCAGCTTAAAATCCTGTTATTAAAATAGCGATAGACAATTATATCTCAAGCATTAAAATAGAGAGAGAGAGTCATTCTTTTTTATTTTAAAATTGAGAATAATGTTCTGAATAGTTTATTAAACTTGTAGTAACAAGTGTTATATAGGGTGTTTATAATGTCTCTGTGCGGTGACATGATCAATATATAGAAAAGAAAGGTGGAGCAGGGGTCTACATAGAGTACCCAAAAAATAACACTAGGGATATGGAAAAAATAGCAACAGGAAAATATTATCACAATTACGATGCAAAAATGCAAGCAATAAAGTTGGCAATAGAAAAACTGTTGAACAGTAATCTTAGCACACATCCTGTGGAGCTTTTGACAGATGCCGGATCAGTACTCCAGGCACTGCAATCCAGAAAGTTGCTACATTGCAAACTTTATTGACTGAACTCTACAAACACCATAGGATTGCCCTGCAGTGGATCCCATCTCACTATGGAATACCAGGAAACTAGAAAGCAGATCAGCTTTCATAAAAAGGTGCAACAGGCACACAACCAGAAGCGCCGGTTGCACACCATCATAAGATACAGATAATCAAATCAATCAGAAAAACAAATGCTCCAAATCAGGATGTATTTCATTACATGAATAGATGGGAATAATTTATCATTATGAGCATTAGAACAGGACACAAATGACTGACTCCACAGTCACGTGTCTACAAAATTCAATATCGGTACCTCAACTACATGTACATGTGGACAGGCGCCCCAGACAGCGGAACGCATATTTCAAGAATGCACTGAATATGGTAGACTGAGGAAAGTCCACTTATACCATTAATACAACACTATATATGGCCCTTTTCGTCTTGTCAGACGGTCTAGTGGAGGCTATTGCGTATTTTTTTGAGGTATTGTTTTTGCCGAACAGCTTCTCTCGTGGCTAATTCTACCAATGTTTGACAAACACACGCGATCACATAATGAACAGATCAGGCTCGCTGATCCACAGGGTTTACCATCCTTTTTCATGAGTCTCTTCTCTTCTAAGCCCTGTCTTAGCACAGTCTCAAATGTTGTTATACCGTTCCTTATACATGCTCTCCATGATGTGCGATCACTTGCCAGATGTTGCCAGTCGTTTTCACAGATGGAGAAGTCTTTCAGAGATGATTTGCAGATATCTCTATATCGTAGTTTAGGTCTGCCGATTTGTCTTTTTCCGTGTATTAGTTCACCATATAGTATTTGCCTAGGAATGCGTTTTTCTTCCATCCGTTGGACATGCCCCAGCCATCTTAGCCTTCGACTTCTGAGCATCGACATGATTGTTAGGGTCTTAGCACGTTGCAGGACAGTTAAGTTGGTATTTTGTCTTGCCGTTTGATGTGCATTATTTTGCGGAGACATCGCATGTGGAAGACATTTAGTCTTTTTCCTGGTTTGAGTATGTTGTCCAGGTTTCGGATTAATATAGTAGTGTGCTAAGCACACATGTTTGATATATTAGGATTTTAGTCTTTCGAGTTAGTTTCGTGTTGTTCCATGCCCTTTTTGTGAGTTTGCCGAAGGTCGTAGCTGCCTTATACAACACTACAGACAAGACTATATGCACCACTGTAAGAATGAGAAAAGACGGTAACATTTATACAAGAAACGACATTGCAGTTATAGACAATACTTCAGGCGAACGAAAGATAGATATATAGATCCAGAAGGTTTTCGAAAATAGTAAGAGACAAGTCTCAGAATATCTTGAGGCCTGTGTTGGATATTTTGAACACATGCTGTAAACACAGCTTCATCGCGTGAACAGCTTCTTTACCTAATACAAGCCAGCCAGCAGCAGTAGTATCTAGACATAAATTTTATATACAATTTCACGTAATTTCAAAAATATGTTCACTGCACCGTACTTAATACAGCCTCGTCTTCTTATTTAAGACAGAAGTTGACCTTTCTGTGAGCTAAGGAAGAGAACTTTTAATTTTAGAGAGAAATTATAAATAATTAATATTTGCAACTACAAATTAAGCAAAGGTACATTTCTTTTAATTTGATACTTTAGGGTTTGCAATTTCTTATAGAAATTTTCATAAATCTTGCATATTTTATGATAACATTATATTTTGTAAAACAATATGCAAATAAATAAAAGTTTTGGAAATTTACAATTACAATATATCGGCATATAAAGAATTCTTAACTATTAATATAACTGGAGTTGCTTCCCTTTTAATTAAATCACGAACACTTTTAATTTTTTTAAGAATATAAGTTAATATTAACATTTTCATCAACAATTCAACGTTAGAACACTTTTTTTGCATTTAATTTTGATATGTTAGAACGAACCATGCCTGTAAATATTATGCAACATTTAAATATATATTCTTCAATGAATTACTATATTTGTTAGCAGATAATCAAGTGTTTAAAGTTTCTAAACATTTGTATAGATCACAGATCCAAAAAGTTAATTTACAAAAATTAGCTGAGGCCGTCTCATCACTTCAATGTAGAGTCTAGAAGAGATAATGTTATATATATATACATTTTAAAAAAACTATTATTATACTATGTAGTTTAAATATCAAAATTGTAGTAGAAAAAGGGAAAGGAGTTGGAGATAGACAATTGAACATAATTCGTGTCACTGAGAGAGAGAGTGGCAGTTTAAAAGACTAACATTAAGTGAGAGAGAGAGAGATGCAGTTATATATATTAAACATTAAGATATAGATAAAAGAAAGAGAATTAGAGAGAGGCATTTTAAATTTCTAGCATTAATAGATAGAGATTAAAATGTAGGAGTTAAGAGGGTTGAGAGAGTTTATATTTCTAGCATCAAAAGTTAACCATATGAAAATGCTAGAATGACCATAGAGACAATTTAAAATACTAGCATGAAGATAAAAGCAGTTTAAAATCTAAGTATGAAAGAGATACATTTAAAAGTCCTACTATTAAAAAAGAAACAGATAATAATGCTAATAAGGAAATGAAAGCAGCTTAAAATCCTGTTATGAAAATAGCATAGACAATTATATCTCAAGCATTAAAAGGCGCCCCAGACAGCGGAACGCATATTTCAAGAATGCACTGAATATGGTAGACTGAGGAAAGTCCACTTATACCATTAATACAACACTACAGACAAGACTATATGCACCACTGTAAGAATGAGAAAAGACGGTAACATTTATACAAGAAACGACATTGCAGTTATAGACAATACTTCAGGCGAACGAAAGATAGATATATAGATCCAGAAGGTTTTCGAAAATAGTAAGAGACAAGTCTCAGAATATCTTGAGGCCTGTGTTGGATATTTTGAACACATGCTGTAACACAACTTCATCGCGTGAACAGCTTCTTTACCTAATACAAGCCAGCCAGCAGCAGTAGTATCTAGACATAAATTTTATATACAATTTCACGTAATTTCAAAAATATGTTCACTGCACCGTACTTAATACAGCCTCGTCTTCTTATTTAAGACAGAAGTTGACCTTTCTGTGAGCTAAGGAAGAGAACTTTTAATTTTAGAGAGAAATTATAAATAATTAATATTTGCAACTACAAATTAAGCAAAGGTACATTTCTTTTAATTTGATACTTTAGGGTTTGCAATTTCTTATAGAAATTTTCATAAATCTTGCATATTTTATGATAACATTATATTTTGTAAAACAATATGCAAATAAATAAAAGTTTTGGCAATTTACAATTACAATATATCGGCATATAAAGAATTCTTAACTATTAATATAACTGCAGTTGCTTCCCTTTTAATTAAATCACGAACACTTTTAATTTTTTAAGAATATAAGTTAATATTAACATTTTCATCAACAATTCAACGTTAGAACACTTTTTTGCATTTAATTTTGATATGTTAGAACGAACCATGCCTGTAAATATTATGCAACATTTAAATATATATTCTTCAATGAATTACTATATTTGTTAGCAGATAATCAAGTGTTTAAAGTTTCTAAACATTTGTATAGATCACAGATCCAAAAAAGTTAATTTACAAAAATTAGCTGAGGCCGTCTCATCACTTCAATGTAGAGTCTAGAAGAGATAATGTTATATATATATACATTTTAAAAAAACTATTATTATACTATGTAGTTTAAATATCAAAATTGTAGTAGAAAAAGGGAAAGGAGTTGGAGATAGACAATTGAACATAATTCGTGTCACTGGAGAGAGAGAGTGGCAGTTTAAAAGACTAACATTAAGTGAGAGAGAGAGAGAGATGCAGTTATATATATTAAACATTAAGATATAGATAAAAGAAAGAGAATTAGAGAGAGGCATTTTAAATTTCTAGCATTAATAGATAGAGATTAAAATGTAGGAGTTAAGAGGGTTGAGAGAGTTTATATTTCTAGCATCAAAAGTTAACCATATGAAAATGCTAGAATGACCATAGAGACAATTTAAAATACTAGCATGAAGATAAAAGCAGTTTAAAATCTAAGTATGAAAAGAGATACATTTAAAAGTCCTACTATTAAAAAAGAAACAGATAATAATGCTAATAAGGAAATGAAAGCAGCTTAAAATCCTGTTATGAAAATAGCATAGACAATTATATCTCAAGCATTAAAAGGCGCCCAGACAGCGGAAACGCATATTTCAAGAATGCACTGAATATGGTAGACTGAGGAAAGTCCACTTATACCATTAATACAACACTACAGACAAGACTATATGCACCACTGTAAGAATGAGAAAAGACGGTAACATTTATACAAGAAACGACATTGCAGTTATAGACAATACTTCAGGCGAACGAAAGATAGATATATAGATCCAGAAGGTTTTCGAAAATAGTAAGAGACAAGTCTCAGAATATCTTGAGGCCTGTGTTGGATATTTTGAACACATGCTGTAAACACAGCTTCTTTACCTAATACAAGCCAGCCAACAGCAGTAGTATCTAGACACACATTTTATATACAATTTCACGTAATTTCAAAAATATGTTCACTGCACCGGACTTTATACAGCCTCGTTTTCTTATTTAAGACAGAAGTTGACCTTTCTGTGGCTAAGGAAGAGAACTTTTAATTTTTAAGAGAAAATATAAATAATTAATATTTGCAACCACAAATTAAGCAAAGGGACTGTTCTTTTAATTTGATACTTTAGGGTTTGTAATTTCTCATAGAAATTTTCACAAATCTTGCATATTTTATGAGAACATTATTTTTTATGTAAAAATATGCATATAAATAAAAGTTTTGACAATTTACAATTACAATATATCGACGTATAAAGAATTCTTAACTATTAATATAACTGGAGTTACTTCCCTTTTAATTAAAATCACGAACACTTTTAATTTTTTAAGAATATAAGTTAATATTAACATTTTCATTAACAATTCAACGTTAGAACACTTTTTTGCATTTAATTTTGATATGTTAGAACGAACCATGCCTGTAAATATTATGCAACATTTAAATATATATTCTTCAATGAATTACTATATTTATTAGCAGATAATCAAGTGTTTAAAGTTTCTAAACATTTGTATAGATCACAGATCCAAAGAAGTTAATTTACAAAATTTAGCTGAGGCCGTCTCATCACTTCAATGTAGAGTCTAGAAGAGATAATGTTATATATATATATATATATTTAAAAAAAAACTATTATTATACTATGCAGTTTAAATTTCAAAATTGTAGTAGAAAAAGGGAGAGGAGTTGGAGATAGACAATTGAACATAATTCGTGTCACTGGAGAGAGAGAGAGTGGCAGTTTAAAAGACTAACATTAAGAGAAAGAGAAAGAAAGAGAGAGAGAGAGAGAGAGAGAGAGAGAGAGAGAGAGAGAGATACAGTTATATATATATTAAACATTAAGATATAGATAAAAGAAAGAGAATTAGAGAGAGGCATTTTAAATTTCTAGCATTAATAGATAGAGATTAAAATGTAGGAGTTTAGAGAGTTGAGAGAGTTTATATTTCTAGCATCAAAAGTTAACCTTATAAAAATGCTAGAATGACCAGAGAGACAATTTAAAATACTAGCATGAAGATAAAAGCAGTTTAAAATCTAAGTATGAAAAGAGATACATTTAAAAGTCCTACTATTAAAAAAGAAACAGATAATAATGCTAATATGAAAATGAAAGCAGCTTAAAATCCTGTTATTAAAATAGCGATAGACAATTATATCTCAAGCATTAAATAGAGAGAGAGAGTCATTCTTTTTTATTTTAAAATTGAGAATAATGTTCTGAATAGTTTATTAAACTTGTAGTAACAAGTGTTATATAGGGTGTTTATAATGTCTCTGTGCGGTGACATGATCAATATATAGAAAAGAAAGGTGGAGCAGGGGTCTACATAGAGTACCCAAAAAATAACACTAGGGATATGGAAAAAATAGCAACAGGAAAATATTATCACAATTACGATGCACAAATGCAAGCAATAAAGTTGGCAATAGAAAAACTGTTGAACAGTAATCTTAGCACACATCCTGTGGAGCTTTTGACAGATGCAGGATCAGTACTCCAGGCACTGCAATCCAGAAAGTTGCTACATTTGCAAACTTTATTGACTGAACTCTACAAACACCATAGGATTGCCCTGCAGTGGATCCCATCTCACTATGGAATACCAGGAAACTAGAAAGCAGATCAGCTTTCATAAAAAGGTGCAACAGGCACACAACCAGAAGCGCCGGTTGCACACCATCATAAGATACAGATAATCAAATCAATCAGAAAAACAAATGCTCCAAATCAGGATGTATTTCATTACATGAATAGATGGGAATAATTTATCATTATGAGCATTAGAACAGGACACAAATGACTGACTCCACAGTCACGTGTCTACAAAATTCAATATCGGTACCTCAACTACATGTACATGTGGACAGGCGCCCCAGACAGCGGAACGCATATTTCAAGAATGCACTGAATATGTAGACTGAGGAAAGTCCACTTATACCATTAATACAACACTATATATGGCCCTTTTCGTCTTGTCAGACGGTCTAGTGGAGGCTATTGCGTATTTTTTTGAGGTATTGTTTTTGCCGAACAGCTTCTCTCGTGGCTAATTCTACCAATGTTTGACAAACACACGCGATCACATAATGAACAGATCAGGCTCGCTGATCCACAGGGTTTACCATCCTTTTTCATGAGTCTCTTCTCTTCTAAGCCCTGTCTTAGCACAGTCTCAAATGTTGTTATACCGTTCCTTATACATGCTCTCCATGATGTGTGATCACTTGCCAGATGTTGCCAGTCGTTTTCACAGATGGAGAAGTCTTTCAGAGATGATTTGCAGATATCTCTATATCGTAGTTTAGGTCTGCCGATTTGTCTTTTTCCGTGTATTAGTTCACCATATAGTATTTGCCTAGGAATGCGTTTTTCTTCCATCCGTTGGACATGCCCCAGCCATCTTAGCCTTCGACTTCTGAGCATCGACATGATTGTTAGGGTCTTAGCACGTTGCAGGACAGTTAAGTTGGTTATTTTGTCTTGCCGTTTGATGTGCATTATTTTGCGGAGACATCGCATGTGGAAGACATTTAGTCTTTTTTCCTGGTTTGAGTATGTTGTCCAGGTTTCGGATTAATATAGTAGTGTGCTAAGCACACATGTTTGATATATTAGGATTTTAGTCTTTCGAGTTAGTTTCGTGTTGTTCCATGCCCTTTTTGTGAGTTTGCCGAAGGTCGTAGCTGCCTTATACAACACTACAGACAAGACTATATGCACCACTGTAAGAATGAGAAAAGACGGTAACATTTATACAAGAAACGACATTGCAGTTATAGACAATACTTCAGGCGAACGAAAGATAGATATATAGATCCAGAATGTTTTCGAAAATAGTAAGAGACAAGTCTCAGAATATCTTGAGGCCTGTGTTGGATATTTTGAACACATGCTGTAAACACAGCTTCATCGCGTGAACAGCTTCTTTACCTAATACAAGCCAGCCAGCAGCAGTAGTATCTAGACATAAATTTATATACAATTTCACGTAATTTCAAAAATATGTTCACTGCACCGTACTTAATACAGCCTCGTCTTCTTATTTAAGACAGAAGTTGACCTTTCTGTGAGCTAAGGAAGAGAACTTTTAATTTTAGAGAGAAATTATAAATAATTAATATTTGCAACTACAAATTAAGCAAAGGTACATTTCTTTTAATTTGATACTTTAGGGTTTGCAATTTCTTATAGAAATTTTCATAAATCTTGCATATTTTATGATAACATTATATTTTGTAAAACAATATGCAAATAAATAAAAGTTTTGGCAATTTACAATTACAATATATCGGCATAAAGAATTCTTAACTATTAATATAACTGCAGTTGCTTCCCTTTTAATTAAATCACGAACACTTTTAATTTTTTAAGAATATAAGTTAATATTAACATTTTCATCAACAATTCAACGTTAGAACACTTTTTTGCATTTAATTTTGATATGTTAGAACGAACCATGCCTGTAAATATTATGCAACATTTAAATATATATTCTTCAATGAATTACTATATTTGTTAGCAGATAATCAAGTGTTTAAAGTTTCTAAACATTTGTATAGATCACAGATCCAAAAAGTTAATTTACAAAAATTAGCTGAGGCCGTCTCATCACTTCAATGTAGAGTCTAGAAGAGATAATGTTATATATATATACATTTTAAAAAAAACTATTATTATACTATGTAGTTTAAATTTCAAAATTGTAGTAGAAAAAGGGAAAGGAGTTGGAGATAGACAATTGAACATAATTCGTGTCACTGGAGAGAGAGAGTGGCAGTTTAAAAGACTAACATTAAGTGAGAGAGAGAGAGAGATGCAGTTATATATATTAAACATTAAGATATAGATAAAAGAAAGAGAATTAGAGAGAGGCATTTTAAATTTCTAGCATTAATAGATAGAGATTAAAATGTAGGAGTTAAGAGGGTTGAGAGAGTTTATATTTCTAGCATCAAAAGTTAACCTTATGAAAATGCTAGAATGACCATAGAGACAATTTAAAATACTAGCATGAAGATAAAAGCAGTTTAAAATCTAAGTATGAAAAGAGATACATTTAAAAGTCCTACTATTAAAAAAGAAACAGATAATAATGCTAATAAGGAAATGAAAGCAGCTTAAAATCCTGTTATGAAAATAGCATAGACAATTATATCTCAAGCATTAAAAGGCGCCCCAGACAGCGGAACGCATATTTCAAGAATGCACTGAATATGGTAGACTGAGGAAAGTCCACTTATACCATTAATACAACACTACAGACAAGACTATATGCACCACTGTAAGAATGAGAAAAGACGGTAACATTTATACAAGAAACGACATTGCAGTTATAGACAATACTTCAGGCAAACGAAAGATAGATATATAGATCCAGAAGGTTTTCGAAAATAGTAAGAGACAAGTCTCAGAATATCTTGAGGCCTGTGTTGGATATTTTGAACACATGCTGTAAACACAGCTTCTTTACCTAATACAAGCCAGCCAACAGCAGTAGTATCTAGACACAAATTTTATATACAATTTCACGTAATTTCAAAAATATGTTCACTGCACCGGACTTTATACAGCGTCGTTTTCTTATTTAAGACAGAAGTTGACCTTTCTGTGGCTAAGGAAGAGAACTTTTAATTTTTAATAGAAAATATAAATAATTAATATTTGCAACCACAAATTAAGCAAAGGGACTGTTCTTTTAATTTGATACTTTAGGGTTTGTAATTTCTCATAGAAATTTTCACAAATCTTGCATATTTTATGAGAACATTATTTTTTATGTAAAAATATGCATATAAATAAAAGTTTTGACAATTTACAATTACAATATATCGACGTATAAAGAATTCTTAACTATTAATATAACTGGAGTTACTTCCCTTTTAATTAAAATCACGAACACTTTTAATTTTTTAAGAATATAAGTTAATATTAACATTTTCATTAACAATTCAACGTTAGAACACTTTTTGCATTTAATTTTGATATGTTAGAACGAACCATGCCTGTAAATATTATGCAACATTTAAATATATATTCTTCAATGAATTACTATATTTATTAGCAGATAATCAAGTGTTTAAAGTTTCTAAACATTTGTATAGATCACAGATCCAAAGAAGTTAATTTACAAAAATTAGCTGAGGCCGTCTCATCACTTCAATGTAGAGTCTAGAAGAGATAATGTTATATATATATATATATATTTAAAAAAAAAACTATTAATATACTATGCAGTTTAAATTTCAAAATTGTAGTAGAAAAAGGGAGAGGAGTTGGAGATAGACAATTGAACATAATTCGTGTCACTGGAGAGAGAGAGAGTGGCAGTTTAAAAGACTAACATTAGGAGAAAGAGAGAGAGAGAGAGAGAGATACAGATATATATATTAAACATTAAGATATAGATAAAAGAAAGAGAATTAGAGAGAGGCATTTTAAATTTCTAGCATTAATAGATAGAGATTAAAATGTAGGAGTTAAGAGAGTTGAGAGAGTTTATATTTCTAGCATCAAAAGTTAACCTTATGAAAATGCTAGAATGACCAGAGAGACAATTTAAAATACTAGCATGAAGATAAAAGCAGTTTAAAATCTAAGTATGAAAAGAGATACATTTAAAAGTCCTACTATTAAAAAAGAAACAGATAATAATGCTAATATGGAAATGAAAGCAGCTTAAAATCCTGTTATTAAAATAGCGATAGACAATTATATCTCAAGCATTAAAATAGAGAGAGAGAGTCATTCTTTTTTTTTTAAATTGAGAATAATGTTCTGAATAGTTTATTAAACTTGTAGTAACAAGTGTTATATAGGGTGTTTATAATGTCTCTGTGCGGTGACATGATCAATATATAGAAAAGAAAGGTGGAGCAGGGGTCTACATAGAGTACCCAAAAAATAACACTAGGGATATGGAAAAAATAGCAACAGGGAAATATTATCACAATTACGATGCAAAAATGCAAGCAATAAAGTTGGCAATAGAAAAACTGTTGAACAGTAATCTTAGCACACAGCCTGTGGAGCTTTTGACAGATGCAGGATCAGTACTCCAGGCACTGCAATCCAGAAAGTTGCTACATTTACAAACTTTATTGACTGAACTCTACAAACACCATAGGATTGCCCTGCAGTGGATCCCATCTCACTATGGAATACCAGGAAACTAGAAAGCAGATCAGCTTTCATAAAAAGGTGCAACAGGCACACAACCAGAAGCGCCGGTTGCATACCATCATAAGATACAGAAAATCAAATCAATCAGAAGAACAAATGCTCCAAATCAGGATGTATTTCATTACATGAATAGATGGGAATAATTTATCATTATGAGCATTAGAACAGGACACAAATGACTGACTCCACAGTCACGTGTCTACACAATTCAATATCGGTACCTCAACTACATGTACATGTGGACAGGCGCCCCAGACAGCGGAACGCATATTTCAAGAATGCACTGAATATAGTAGACTGAGGAAAGTCCACTTATACCATTAATACAACACTACAGACAAGACTATATGCACCACTGTAAGAATGAGAAAAGACGGTAACATTTATACAAGAAACGACATTGCAGTTATAGACAATACTTCAGGCGAACGAAAGATAGATATATAGATCCAGAAGGTTTTCGAAAATAGTAAGAGACAAGTCTCAGAATATCTTGAGGCCTGTGTTGGATATTTTGAACACATGCTGTAAACACAGCTTCATCGCGTGAACAGCTTCTTTACCTAATACAAGCCAGCCAGCAGCAGTAGTATCTAGACATAAATTTTATATACAATTTCACGCAATTTCAAAAATATGTTCACTGCACCGTACTTAATACAGCCTCGTTTTCTTATTTAAGACAGAAGTTGACCTTTCTGTGAGCTAAGGAAGAGAACTTTTAATTTTAGAGAGAAATTATAAATAATTTAATATTTGCAACCACAAATTAAGCAAAGGTACATTTCTTTTAATTTGATACTTTAGGGTTTGCAATTTTTAAAAGAAATTTTAATAAATCTTGCATTTTTATGATAACATTATATTTTGTAAAACAATATGCATATAAATAAAAGTTTTGACAATTTACAATTACAATATATCGACGTATAAAGAATTCTTAACTATTAATATAACTGGAGTTACTTCCCTTTTAATTAAATCACGAACACTTTTAATTTTTTAAGAATATAAGTTAATATTAACATTTTCATTAACAATTCAACGTTAGAACACTTTTTTGCATTTAATTTTGATATGTTAGAACGAACCATGCCTGTAAATATTATGCAACATTTAAATATATATTCTTCAATGAATTACTATATTTGTTAGCAGTTAATCAAGTGTTTAAAGTTTAAAGACATTTTTATAGATCACAGATCCAAAGAAGATAATTTACAAAAATTAGCTGAGGCCGTCTCATCACTTCAATGTAGAGTCTTGAAGAGATAATTTTTTATATATATATATATATATTTAAAAAAAAAAACTATTAATATACTATGCAGTTTAAATTTCAAAATTGTAGTAGTAAAAGGGAGAGGAGTTGGAGATAGACAATTGAACATAATTCGTGTCACTGGAGAGAAAGAGAGTGGCAGTTTAAAAGACTAACATTAAGAGAGAGAGAGAGAGAGAGATGCAGTTATATGTATTAAACATTAAGATATAGATAAAAGAAAGAGAATTAGAGAGAGGCATTTTAAATTTCTAGCATTAATAGATAGAGATTAAAATGTAGGAGTTAAGAGAGTTGAGAGAGTTTATATTTCTAGCATCAAAAGTTAACCTTATGAAAATGCTAGAATGACCAGAGAGACAATTTAAAATACTAGCATGAAGATAAAAGCAGTTTAAAATCTAAGTATGAAAAGAGATACATTTAAAAGTCCTACTATTAAAAAAGAAACAGATAATAATGCTAATATGGAAATGAAAGCAGCTTAAAATCCTGTTATTAAAATAGCGATAGACAATTATATCTCAAGCATTAAAATAGAGAGAGAGAGTCATTCTTTTTTTTTTTAAATTGAGAATAATGTTCTGAATAGTTTATTAAACTTGTAGTAACAAGTGTTATATAGGGTGTTTATAATGTCTCTGTGCGGTGACATGATCAATATATAGAAAAGAAAGGTGGAGCAGGGGTCTACATAGAGTACCCAAAAAATAACACTAGGGATATGGAAAAAATAGCAACAGGGAAATATTATCACAATTACGATGCAAAAATGCAAGCAATAAAGTTGGCAATAGAAAAACTGTTGAACAGTAATCTTAGCACACAGCCTGTGGAGCTTTTGACAGATGCAGGATCAGTACTCCAGGCACTGCAATCCAGAAAGTTGCTACATTTACAAACTTTATTGACTGAACTCTACAAACACCATAGGATTGCCCTGCAGTGGATCCCATCTCACTATGGAATACCAGGAAACTAGAAAGCAGATCAGCTTTCATAAAAAGGTGCAACAGGCACACAACCAGAAGCGCCGGTTGCATACCATCATAAGATACAGAAAATCAAATCAATCAGAAGAACAAATGCTCCAAATCAGGATGTATTTCATTACATGAATAGATGGGAATAATTTATCATTATGAGCATTAGAACAGGACACAAATGACTGACTCCACAGTCACGTGTCTACACAATTCAATATCGGTACCTCAACTACATGTACATGTGGACAGGCGCCCCAGACAGCGGAACGCATATTTCAAGAATGCACTGAATATAGTAGACTGAGGAAAGTCCACTTATACCATTAATACAACACTACAGACAAGACTATATGCACCACTGTAAGAATGAGAAAAGACGGTAACATTTATACAAGAAACGACATTGCAGTTATAGACAATACTTCAGGCGAACGAAAGATAGATATATAGATCCAGAAGGTTTTCGAAAATAGTAAGAGACAAGTCTCAGAATATCTTGAGGCCTGTGTTGGATATTTTGAACACATGCTGTAAACACAGCTTCATCGCGTGAACAGCTTCTTTACCTAATACAAGCCAGCCAGCAGCAGTAGTATCTAGACATAAATTTTATATACAATTTCACGCAATTTCAAAAATATGTTCACTGCACCGTACTTAATACAGCCTCGTTTTCTTATTTAAGACAGAAGTTGACCTTTCTGTGAGCTAAGGAAGAGAACTTTTAATTTTAGAGAGAAATTATAAATAATTTAATATTTGCAACCACAAATTAAGCAAAGGTACATTTCTTTTAATTTGATACTTTAGGGTTTGCAATTTTTAAAAGAAATTTTCATAAATCTTGCATTTTTTATGATAACATTATATTTTGTAAAACAATATGCATATAAATAAAAGTTTTGACAATTTACAATTACAATATATCGACGTATAAAGAATTCTTAACTATTAATATAACTGGAGTTACTTCCCTTTTAATTAAATCACGAACACTTTTAATTTTTTAAGAATATAAGTTAATATTAACATTTTCATTAACAATTCAACGTTAGAACACTTTTTTGCATTTAATTTTGATATGTTAGAACGAACCATGCCTGTAAATATTATGCAACATTTAAATATATATTCTTCAATGAATTACTATATTTGTTAGCAGTTAATCAAGTGTTTAAAGTTTAAAGACATTTTTATAGATCACAGATCCAAAGAAGATAATTTACAAAAATTAGCTGAGGCCGTCTCATCACTTCAATGTAGAGTCTTGAAGAGATAATTTTTTATATATATATATATATTTAAAAAAAAAAACTATTAATATACTATGCAGTTTAAATTTCAAAATTGTAGTAGTAAAAGGGAGAGGAGTTGGAGATAGACAATTGAACATAATTCGTGTCACTGGAGAGAAAGAGAGTGGCAGTTTAAAAGACTAACATTAAGAGAGAGAGAGAGAGAGAGAGAGAGAGAGATGCAGTTATATGTATTAAACATTAAGATATAGATAAAAGAAAGAGAATTAGAGAGAGGCATTTTAAATTTCTAGCATTAATAGATAGAGATTAAAATGTAGGAGTTAAGAAAGTTGAGAGAGTTTATATTTCTAGCATCAAAAGTTAACCTTATGAAAATGCTAGAATGACCAGAGAGACAATTTAAAATACTAGCATGAAGATAAAAGCAGTTTAAAATCTAAGTATGAAAAGAGATACATTTAAAAGTCCTACTATTAAAAAGAAACAGATAATAATGCTAATATGGAAATGAAAGCAGCTTAAAATCCTGTTATTAAAATAGCGATAGACAATTATATCTCAAGCATTAAAATAGAGAGAGAGAGTCATTCTTTTTTTTTTAAATTGAGAATAATGTTCTGAATAGTTTATTAAACTTGTAGTAACAAGTGTTATATAGGGTGTTTATAATGTCTCTGTGCGGTGACATGATCAATATATAGAAAAGAAAGGTGGAGCAGGGGTCTACATAGAGTACCCAAAAAATAACACTAGGGATATGGAAAAAATAGCAACAGGGAAATATTATCACAATTACGATGCAAAAATGCAAGCAATAAAGTTGGCAATAGAAAAACTGTTGAACAGTAATCTTAGCACACAGCCTGTGGAGCTTTTGACAGATGCAGATCAGTACTCCAGGCACTGCAATCCAGAAAGTTGCTACATTACAAACTTTATTGACTGAACTCTACAAACACCATAGGATTGCCCTGCAGTGGATCCCATCTCACTATGGAATACCAGGAAACTAGAAAGCAGATCAGCTTTCATAAAAAGGTGCAACAGGCACACAACCAGAAGCGCCGGTTGCATACCATCATAAGATACAGAAAATCAAATCAATCAGAAGAACAAATGCTCCAAATCAGGATGTATTTCATTACATGAATAGATGGGAATAATTTATCATTATGAGCATTAGAACAGGACACAAATGACTGACTCCACAGTCACGTGTCTACACAATTCAATATCGGTACCTCAACTACATGTACATGTGGACAGGCGCCCCAGACAGCGGAACGCATATTTCAATAATGCACTGAATATAGTAGACTGAGGAAAGTCCACTTATACCATTAATACAACACTACAGACAAGACTATATGCACCACTGTAAGAATGAGAAAAGACGGTAACATTTATACAAGAAACGACATTGCAGTTATAGACAATACTTCAGGCGAACGAAAGATAGATATATAGATCCAGAAGGTTTTCGAAAATAGTAAGAGACAAGTCTCAGAATATCTTGAGGCCTGTGTTGGATATTTTGAACACATGCTGTAAACACAGCTTCATCGCGTGAACAGCTTCTTTACCTAATACAAGCCAGCCAGCAGCAGTAGTATCTAGACATAAATTTTATATACAATTTCACGCAATTTCAAAAATATGTTCACTGCACCGTACTTAATACAGCCTCGTTTTCTTATTTAAGACAGAAGTTGACCTTTCTGTGAGCTAAGGAAGAGAACTTTTAATTTTAGAGAGAAATTATAAATAATTTAATATTTGCAACCACAAATTAAGCAAAGGTACATTTCTTTTAATTTGATACTTTAGGGTTTGCAATTTTTAAAAGAAATTTTCATAAATCTTGCATTTTTTATGATAACATTATATTTTGTAAAACAATATGCATATAAATAAAAGTTTTGACAATTTACAATTACAATATATCGACGTATAAAGAATTCTTAACTATTAATATAACTGGAGTTACTTCCCTTTTAATTAAATCACGAACACTTTTAATTTTTTAAGAATATAAGTTAATATTAACATTTTCATTAACAATTCAACGTTAGAACACTTTTTTGCATTTAATTTTGATATGTTAGAACGAACCATGCCTGTAAATATTATGCAACATTTAAATATATATTCTTCAATGAATTACTATATTTGTTAGCAGTTAATCAAGTGTTTAAAGTTTAAAGACATTTTTATAGATCACAGATCCAAAGAAGATAATTTACAAAAATTAGCTGAGGCCGTCTCATCACTTCAATGTAGAGTCTTGAAGAGATAATTTTATATATATATATATATATATTAAAAAAAAAAAAACTATTAATATACTATGCAGTTTAAATTTCAAAATTGTAGTAGTAAAAGGGAGAGGAGTTGGAGATAGACAATTGAACATAATTCGTGTCACTGGAGAGAAAGAGAGTGGCAGTTTAAAAGACTAACATTAAGAGAGAGAGAGAGAGAGAGAGAGAGAGAGAGATGCAGTTATATGTATTAAACATTAAGATATAGATAAAAGAAAGAGAATTAGAGAGAGGCATTTTAAATTTCTAGCATTAATAGATAGAGATTAAAATGTAGGAGTTAAGAGGGTTGAGAGAGTTTATATTTCTAGCATCAAAAGTTAACCATATGAAAATGCTAGAATGACCAGAGAGACAATTTAAAATACTAGCATGAAGATAAAGCAGTTTAAAATCTAAGTATGAAAAGAGATACATTTAAAAGTCCTACTATTAAAAAAGAAACAGATAATAATGCTAATATGGAAATGAAAGCAGCTTAAAATCATGTTATGAAAATAGCATAGACAATTATATCTCAAGCATTAAAAGGCGCCCCAGACAGCGGAACGCATATTTCAAGAATGCACTGAATATGGTAGACTGAGGAAAGTCCACTTATACCATTAATACAACACTACAGACAAGACTATATGCACCACTGTAAGAATGAGAAAAGACGGTAACATTTATACAAGAAACGACATTGCAGTTATAGACAATACTTCAGGCGAACGAAAGATAGATATATAGATCCAGAAGGTTTTCGAAAATAGTAAGAGACAAGTCTCAGAATATCTTGAGGCCTGTGCTGGATATTTTGAACACATGCTGTAAACACAGCTTCTTTACCTAATACAAGCCAGCCAACAGCAGTAGTATCTAGACACAAATTTTATATACAATTTCACGTAATTTCAAAATATGTTCACTGCACCGGACTTTATACAGCGTCGTTTTCTTATTTAAGACAGAAGTTGACCTTTCTGTGGCTAAGGAAGAGAACTTTTAATTTTTAATAGAAATATAAATAATTAATATTTGCAACCACAAATTAAGCAAAGGGACTGTTCTTTTAATTTGATACTTTAGGGTTTGTAATTTCTCATAGAAATTTTTACAAATCTTGCATATTTTATGAGAACATTATTTTTTATGTAAAAATATGCATATAAATAAAAGTTTTGACAATTTACAATTACAATATATCGACGTATAAAGAATTCTTAACTATTAATATAACTGGAGTTACTTCCCTTTTAATTAAATCACGAACACTTTTAATTTTTTAAGAATATAAGTTAATATTAACATTTTCATTAACAATTCAACGTTAGAACACTTTTTTGCATTTAATTTTGATATGTTAGAACGAACCATGCCTGTAAATATTATATAACATTTAAATATATATTCTTCAATGAATTACTATATTTATTAGCAGATAATCAAGTGTTTAAAGTTTCTAAACATTTGTATAGATCACAGATCCAAAGAAGTTAATTTACAAAAATTAGCTGAGGCCGTCTCATCACTTCAATGTAGAGTCTAGAAGAGATAATGTTATATATATATATATATATTAAAAAAAAACTATTATTATACTATGCAGTTTAAATTTCAAAATTGTAGTAGAAAAAGGGAGAGGAGTTGGAGATAGACAATTGAACATAATTCGTGTCACTGGAGAGAGAGAGAGTGGCAGTTTAAAAGACTAACATTAAGAGAAAGAGAGAGAGAGAGAGAGAGAGAGAGAGAGAGAGGTACAGTTATATATATTAAACATTAAGATATAGATAAAAAAAGAGAATTAGAGAGAGGCATTTTAAATTTCTAGCATTAATAGATAGAGATTAAAATGTAGGAGTTTAGAGAGTTGAGAGAGTTTATATTTCTAGCATCAAAAGTTAACCTTATAAAATGCTTGAATGACCAGAGAGACAATTTAAAATACTAGCATGAAGATAAAAGCAGTTTAAAATCTAAGTATGAAAAGAGATACATTTAAAAGTCCTACTATTAAAAAAGAAACAGATAATAATGCTAATATGGAAATGAAAGCAGCTTAAAATCCTGTTATTAAAATAGCGATAGACAATTATATCTCAAGCATTAAAATAGAGAGAGAGAGTCATTCTTTTTTATTTTTAAATTGAGAATAATGTTCTGAATAGTTTATTAAACTTGTAGTAACAAGTGTTATATAGGGTGTTTATAATGTCTCTGTGCGGTGACATGATCAATATATAGAAAAGAAAGGTGGAGCAGGGGTCTACATAGAGTACCCAAAAAATAACACTAGGGATATGGAAAAAATAGCAACAGGGAAATATTATCACAATTACGATGCAAAATGCAAGCAATAAAGTTGGCAATAGAAAAACTGTTGAACAGTAATCTTAGCACACAGCCTGTGGAGCTTTTGACAGATGCAGGATCAGTACTCCAGGCACTGCAATCCAGAAAGTTGCTACATTTGCAAACTTTATTGACTGAACTCTACAAACACCATAGGATTGCCCTGCAGTGGATCCCATCTCACTATGGAATACCAGGAAACTAGAAAGCAGATCAGCTTTCATAAAAAGGTGCAACAGGCACACAACCAGAAGCGCCGGTTGCATACCATCATAAGATACAGAAAATCAAATCAATCAGAAGAACAAATGCTCCAAATCAGGATGTATTTCATTACATGAATAGATGGGAATAATTTATCATTATGAGCATTAGAACAGGACACAAATGACTGACTCCACAGTCACGTGTCTACACAATTCAATATCGGTACCTCAACTACATGTACATGTGGACAGGCGCCCCAGACAGCGGAACGCATATTTCAAGAATGCACTGAATATGGTAGACTGAGGAAAGTCCACTTATACCATTAATACAACACTACAGACAAGACTATATGCACCACTGTAAGAATGAGAAAAGACGGTAACATTTATACAAGAAACGACATTGCAGTTATAGACAATACTTCAGGCGAACGAAAGATAGATATATAGATCCAGAAGGTTTTCGAAAATAGTAAGAGACAAGTCTCAGAATATCTTGAGGCCTGTGTTGGATATTTTGAACACATGCTGTAAACACAGCTTCATCGCGTGAACAGCTTCTTTACCTAATACAAGCCAGCCAGCAGCAGTAGTATCTAGACATAAATTTTATATACAATTTCACGCAATTTCAAAAATATGTTCACTGCACCGTACTTAATACAGCCTCGTTTTCTTATTTAAGACAGAAGTTGACCTTTCTGTGAGCTAAGGAAGAGAACTTTTAATTTTAAGAGAAATTATAAATAATTAATATTTGCAACCACAAATTAAGCAAAGGTACATTTCTTTTAATTTGATACTTTAGGGTTTGCAATTTTTAAAAGAATTTTCATAAATCTTGCATTTTTTATGATAACATTATATTTTGTAAAACAATATGCATATAAATAAAAGTTTTGACAATTTACAATTACAATATATCGACGTATAAAGAATTCTTAACTATTAATATAACTGGAGTTACTTCCCTTTTAATTAAATCACGAACACTTAATTTTTTAAGAATATAAGTTAATATTAACATTTTCATTAACAATTCAACGTTAGAACACTTTTTTGCATTTAATTTTGATATGTTAGAACGAACCATGCCTGTAAATATTATGCAACATTTAAATATATATTCTTCAATGAATTACTATATTTGTTAGCAGTTAATCAAGTGTTTAAAGTTTAAAGACATTTTTATAGATCACAGATCCAAAGAAGATAATTTACAAAAATTAGCTGAGGCCGTCTCATCACTTCAATGTAGAGTCTTGAAGAGATAATTTTATATATATATATATATATTTAAAAAAAAAAAACTATTAATATACTATGCAGTTTAAATTTCAAAATTGTAGTAGTAAAAGGGAGAGGAGTTGGAGATAGACAATTGAACATAATTCGTGTCACTGGAGAGAAGAGAGTGGCAGTTTAAAAGACTAACATTAAGAGAGAGAGAGAGAGAGAGAGAGAGAGAGAGAGAGATGCAGTTATATGTATTAAACATTAAGATATAGATAAAAGAAAGAGAATTAGAGAGAGGCATTTTAAATTTCTAGCATTAATAGATAGAGATTAAAATGTAGGAGTTAAGAGGGTTGAGAGAGTTTATATTTCTAGCATCAAAAGTTAACCATATGAAAATGCTAGAATGACCAGAGAGACAATTTAAAATACTAGCATGAAGATAAAAGCAGTTTAAAATCTAAGTATGAAAAGAGATACTATTAAAAAAGAAACAGATAATAATGCTAATATGGAAATGAAAGCAGCTTAAAATCATGTTATGAAAATAGCATAGACAATTATATCTCAAGCATTAAAAGGCGCCCCAGACAGCGGAACGCATATTTCAAGAATGCACTGAATATGGTAGACTGAGGAAAGTCCACTTATACCATTAATACAACACTACAGACAAGACTATATGCACCACTGTAAGAATGAGAAAAGACGGTAACATTTATACAAGAAACGACATTGCAGTTATAGACAATACTTCAGGCGAACGAAAGATAGATATATAGATCCAGAAGGTTTTCGAAAATAGTAAGAGACAAGTCTCAGAATATCTTGAGGCCTGTGCTGGATATTTTGAACACATGCTGTAAACACAGCTTCTTTACCTAATACAAGCCAGCCAACAGCAGTAGTATCTAGACACAAATTTTATATACAATTTCACGTAATTTCAAAAATATGTTCACTGCACCGGACTTTATACAGCCTCGTTTTCTTATTTAAGACAGAAGTTGACCTTTCTGTAGCTAAGGAAGAGAACTTTTAATTTTTAAGAGAAAATTATAAATAATTAATATTTGCAACCACAAATTAAGCAAAGGACTGTTCTTTTAATTTGATACTTTAGGGTTTGCAATTTCTATAGAAATTTTCAAATCTTGCATATTTTATGAGAACATTATTTTTGTAAAAATATGCATATAAAAAAAGTTTTGACAATTTACAATTACAATATATCGACGTATAAAGAATTCTTAACTATTAATATAACTGGAGTTACTTCCCTTTTAATTAAATCACGAACACTTTTAATTTTTTAGAATATAAGTTAATATTAACATTTTCATTAACAATTCAACGTTAGAACACTTTTTTGCATTTAATTTTGATATGTTAGAACGAACCATGCCTGTAAATATTATGCAACATTTAAATATATATTCTTCAATGAATTACTATATTTGTTAGCAGTTAATCAAGTGTTTAAAGTTTAAAGACATTTTTATAGATCACAGATCCAAAGAAGATAATTTACAAAAATTAGCTGAGGCCGTCTCATCACTTCAATGTAGAGTCTAGAAGAGATATATATATATATATATATATATTTTTAAAAAAAACTATTAATATACTATGCAGTTTAAATTTCAAAATTGTAGTAGAAAAAGGGAGAGGAGTTGGAGATAGACAATTGAACATAATTCGTGTCACTGGAGAGAGAGAGAGTGGCAGTTTAAAAGACTAACATTAGAGAGAGAGAGAGAGAGAGAGAGAGAGAGAGAGAGATGCAGTTATATATATTAAACATTAAGATATAGATAAAAGAAAGAGAATTAGAGAGAGGCATTTTAAATTTCTAGCATTAATAGATAGAGATTAAAATGTAGGAGTTAGAGAGTTGAGAGAGTTTATATTTCTAGCATCAAAAGTTAACCTTATGAAAATGCTAGAATGACCAGAGAGACAATTTAAAATACTAGCAAGAAGATAAAACAGTTTAAAATCTAAGTATGAAAAGAGATACATTTAAAAGTCCTACTATTAAAAAAGAAACAGATAATAATGCTAATATGGAAATGAAAGCAGCTTAAAATCCTGTTATAAAAATAGCGATAGACAATTATATCTCAAGCATTAAAATAGAGAGAGAGTCATTCTTTTTTTATTTTTAATTGAGAATCAAGTTCTGAATAGTTTATTAAACTTGTATTAACAAGTGTTATATCGGGTGTTTATAATGTCTCTGTGCGGTGACATGATCAATATATAGAAAAGAAAGGTGGAGCAGGGGTCTACATAGAGTACCCAAAAAATAACACTAGGGATATGGAAAAATAGCAACAGGGAAATATTATCACAATTACGATGCAAAAATGCAAGCAATAAAGTTGGCAATAGAAAAACTGTTGAACAGTAATCTTAGCACACAGCCTGTGGAGCTTTTGACAGATGCAAGATCAGTACTCCAGGCACTGCAATCCAGAAAGTTGCTACATCTGCAAACTTTATTGACTGAACTCTACAAACACCATAGGATTGCCCTGCAGTGGATCCCATCTCACTATGGAATACCAGGAAACTAGAAAGCAGATCAGCTTTCATAAAAAGGTGCAACAGGCACACAACCAGAAGCGCCGGTTGCATACCATCATAAGATACAGATAATCAAATCAATCAGAAGAACAAATGCTCCAAATCAGGATGTATTTCATTACATGAATAGATGGGAGTATTTATCATTATAAGCATTAGAACAGGACACAAATGACTGACTCCACAGACACGTGTCTACAAAATTCAATATCGGTACCTCAACTACATGTGCATGTGGACAGGCGCCCCAGACAGCGGAACGCATATTTCAAGAATGCACTGAATATGGTAGACTGAGGAAAGTCCACTTATACCATTAATACAACACTACAGACAAGACTATATGCACCACTGTAAGAATGAGAAAAGACGGTAACATTTATACAAGAAACGACATTGCAGTTATAGACAATACTTAGGCGAACGAAAGATAGATATATAGATCCAGAAGGTTTTCGAAAATAGTAAGAGACAAGTCTCAGAATATCGTGAGGCCTGTGTTGGATATTTTGAACACATGCTGTAAACACAGCTTCATCGCGTGAACAGCTTCTTTACCTAATACAAGCCAGCCAGCAGCAGTAGTATCTAGACACAAATTTTATATACAATTTCACGTAATTTCAAAAATATGTTCACTGCACCGTACTTAATACAGCCTCGTTTTCTTATTTAAGACAGAAGTTGACCTTTCTCTGAGCTAAGGAAGAGAACTTTTAATTTTGAGAGAAATTATAAATAATTAATATTTGCAACCACAAATTAAGCAAAGGTACATTTCTTTTAATTTGATACTTTAGGGTTTGCAATTTTTATAGAAATTTTCATAAATCTTGCATATTTTATGATAACATTATTTTTTGTGAAACAATATGCATATAAATAAAAGTTTTGACAATTTACAATTACAATATATCGACGTATAAAGAATTCTTAACTATTAATATAACTGGAGTTACTTCCCTTTTAATTAAATCACGAACACTTTTAATTTTTTAAGAATATAAGTTAATATTAACATTTTCATTAACAATTCAACGTTAGAACACTTTTTTGCATTTAATTTTGATATGTTAGAACGAACCATGCCTGTAAATATTATGCAACATTTAAATATATATTCTTCAATGAATTACTATATTTGTTAGCAGATAATCAAGTGTTTAAAGTTTCTAAAACATTTTTATAGATCACAGATCCAAAGAAGTTAATTTACAAAAATTAGCTGAGGCCGTCTCATCACTTCAATGTAGAGTCTAGAAGAGATAATGTATATATATATATATATATATATATATATATATATATAAAAAAACTATTAATATACTATGCAGTTTAAATTTCAAAATTGTAGTAGAAAAAGGGAGAGGAGTTGGAGATAGACAATTGAACATAATTCGTGTCACTGGAGAGAGAGAGAGTGGCAGTTTAAAAGACTAACATTAGAGAGAGAGAGAGAGAGAGAGATGCAGTTATATATATTAAACATTAAGATATAGATAAAAGAAAGAGAATTAGAGAGAGGCATTTTAAATTTCTAGCATTAATAGATAGAGATTAAAATGTAGGAGTTAAGAGAGTTGAGAGAGTTTATATTTCTAGCATCAAAAGTTAACCTTATGAAAATGCTAGAATGACCAGAGAGACAATTTAAAATACTAGCATGAAGATAAAAGCAGTTTAAAATCTAAGTATGAAAGAGATACATTTAAAAGTCCTACTATTAAAAAAGAAACAGATAATAATGCTAATATGGAAATGAAAGCAGCTTAAAATCCTGTTATGAAAATAGCGATAGACAATTATATCTCAAGCATTAAAATAGAGAGATTGTCATTCTTTTTTATTTTTTAATTGAGAATCAAGTTCTGAATAGTTTATTAAACTTGTAGTAACAAGTGTTATATCGGGTGTTTATAATGTCTCTGTGCGGTGACATGATCAATATATAGAAAAGAAAGGTGGAGCAGGGGTCTACATAGAGTACCCAAAAAATAACACTAGGGATATGGAAAAGATAGTAACAGGGAAATATTATCACAATTACGATGCAAAAATGCAAGCAATAAAGTTGGCAATAGAAAAACTGTTGAACAGTAATCTTAGCACACAGCCTGTGGAGCTTTTGACAGATGCAAGATCAGTACTCCAGGCACTGCAATCCAGAAAGTTGCTACATCTGCAAACTTTATTGACTGAACTCTACAAACACCATAGGATTACCCTGCAGTGGATCCCATCTCACTATGGAATACCAGGAAACTAGAAAGCAGATCAGCTTTCATAAAAAGGTGCAACAGGCACACAACCAGATGCGCCGGTTGCATACCATCATAAGATACAGATAATCAAATCAATCAGAAGAACAAATGCTCCAAATCAGGATGTATTTCATTACATGAATAGATGGAATAATTTATCATTATGAGCATTAGAACAGGACACAAATGACTGACTCCACAGTCACGTGTCTACAAAATTCAATATCGGTACCTCAACTACATGTACATGTGGACAGGCGCCCCAGACAGCGGAACGCATATTTCAAGAATGCACTGAATATGGTAGACTGAGGAAAGTCCACTTATACCATTAATACAACACTACAGACAAGACTATATGCACCACTGTAAGAATGAGAAAAGACGGTAACATTTATACAAGAAACGACATTGCAGTTATAGACAATACTTCAGGCGAACGAAAGATAGATATATAGATCCAGAAGGTTTTCGAAAATAGTAAGAGACAAGTCTCAGAATATCTTGAGGCCTGTGCTGGATATTTTGAACACATGCTGTAAACACAGCTTCATCGCGTGAACAGCTTCTTTACCTAATACAAGCCAGCCAACAGCAGTAGTATCTAGACACAAATTTTATATACAATTTCACGTAATTTCAAAAATATGTTCACTGCACCGGACTTTATACAGCCTCGTTTTCTTATTTAAGACAGAAGTTGACCTTTCTATGAGCTAAGGAAGAGAACTTTTAATTTTGAGAGAAATTATAAATAATTAATATTTGCAACCACAAATTAAGCAAAGGTACATTTCTTTTAATTTGATACTTTAGGGTTTGCAATTTTTATAGAAATTTTCATAGATCTTGCATATTTTATGATAACATTATTTTCTGGAAACAATATGCATATAAATAAAAGTTTTGACAATTTACAATTACAATATATCGACGTATAAAGAATTCTTAACTATTAATATACTGGAGTTACTTCCCTTTAAAATAAATCACGAACACTTTTAATTTTTTAAGAATATAAGTTAATATTAACATTTTCATTAACAATTCAACGTTAGAACACTTTTTTGCATTTAATTTTGATATGTTAGAACGAACCATGCCTGTAAATATTATGCAACATTTAAATATATATTCTTCAATGAATTACTATATTTGTTAGCAGATAATCAAGTGTTTAAAGTTTCTAAATATTTTTATAGATCACAGATCCAAAGAAGTTAATTTACAAAAATTAGTTGAGGCCGTCTCATCACTTCAATGTAGAGTCTAGAAGAGATAATGTTATATATATATATATATATATATTTAAAAAAAACTATTAATATACTATGCAGTTTAAATTTCAAAATTGTAGTAGAAAAAGGGAGAGGAGTTGGAGATAGACAATTGAACATAATTCGTGTCACTGGAGAGAGAGAGTGGCAGTTTAAAAGACTAACAGAGAGAGAGAGAGAGAGAGAGAGAGAGATGCAGTTATATATATTAAACATTAAGATATAGATAAAAAAAGAGAATTAGAGAGAGGCATTTTAAATTTCTAGCATTAATAGATAGAGATTAAAATGTAGGAGTTAAGAGAGTTGAGAGAGTTTATATTTCTAGCATCAAAAGTTAACCTTATGAAAATGCTAGAATGACCAGAGAGACAATTTAAAATACTAGCATGAAGATAAAAGCAGTTTAAAATCTAAGTATGAAAAGAGATACATTTAAAAGTCCTACTATTAAAAAAGAAACAGATAATAATGCTAATATGGAAATGAAAGCAGCTTAAAATCCTGTTATGAAAATAGCGATAGACAATTATATCTCAAGCATTAAAATAGAGAGATTGTCATTCTTTTTTTATTTTTTTAATTGAGAATCAAGTTCTGAATAGTTTATTAAACTTGTAGTAACAAGTGTTATACCGGTGTTTATAATGTCTCTGTGCGGTGACATGATCAATATATAGAAAAGAAAGGTGGAGCAGGGGTCTACATAGAGTACCCAAAAATAACACTAGGGATATGGAAAAGATAGTAACAGGGAAATATTATCACAATTACGATGCAAAAATGCAAGCAATAAAGTTGGCAATAGAAAAACTGTTGAACAGTAATCTTAGCACACAGCCTGTGGAGCTTTTGACAGATGCAAGATCAGTACTCCAGGCACTGCAATCCAGAAAGTTGCTACATCTGCAAACTTTATTGACTGAACTACAAACACCATAGGATTACCCTGCAGTGGATCCCATCTCACTATGGAATACCAGGAAACTAGAAACAGATCAGCTTTCATAAAAAGGTGCAACAGGCACACAACCAGATGCGCCGGTTGCATACCATCATAAGATACAGATAATCAAATCAATCAGAAGAACAAATGCTCCAAATCAGGATGTATTTCATTACATGAATAGATGGGAATGATTTATCATTATGAGCATTAGAACAGGACACAAATGACTGACTCCACAGTCACGTGTCTACAAAATTCAATATCGGTACCTCAACTACATGTACATGTGGACAGGCGCCCCAGACAGCGGAACGCATATTTCAAGAATGCACTGAATATGGTAGACTGAGGAAAGTCCACTTATACCATTAATACAACACTACAGACAAGACTATATGCACCACTGTAAGAATGAGAAAAAGACGGTAACATTTATACAAGAAACGACATTGCAGTTATAGACAATACTTCAGGCGAACGAAAGATAGATATATAGATCCAGAAGGTTTTCGAAAATAGTAAGAGACAAGTCTCAGAATATCTTGAGGCCTGTGCTGGATATTTTGAACACATGCTGTAAACACAGCTTCATCGCGTGAACAGCTTCTTTACCTAATACAAGCCAGCCAACAGCAGTAGTATCTAGACACAAATTTTATATACAATTTCACGTAATTTCAAAAATATGTTCACTGCACCGGACTTTATACAGCCTCGTTTTCTTATTTAAGACAGAAGTTGACCTTTCTATGAGCTAAGGAAGAGAACTTTTAATTTTTGAGAGAAATTATAAATAATTAATATTTGCAACCACAAATTAAGCAAAGGTACATTTCTTTTAATTTGATACTTTAGGGTTTGCAATTTTTATAGAAATTTCATAGATCTTGCATATTTTATGATAACATTTTTTTGGGAAACAATATGCATATAAATAAAAGTTTTGACAATTTACAATTACAATATATCGACGTATAAAGAATTCTTAACTAATAATATATCTGGAGTTACTTCCCTTTAAAATAAATCACGAACACTTTTAATTTTTTAAGAATATAAGTTAATATTAACATTTTCATTAACAATTCAACGTTAGAACACTTTTTTGCATTTAATTTTGACATGTTAGAACGAACCATGCCTGTAAATATTATGCAACATTTAAATATATATTCTTCAATGAATTACTATATTTGTTAGCAGATAATCAAGTGTTTAAAGTTTCTAATATTTTTATAGATCATAGATCCAAAGAAGTTAATTTACAAAAATTAGTTGAGGCCGTCTCATCACTTCAATGTAGAGTCTAGAAGAGATAATGTTATATATATATATATATATATATTTTTTTTAAACTATAATATACTATGCAGTTTAAATTCAAAATTGTAGTAGAAAAAGGAGAGGAGTGGAGTGGAGATAGACAATTGAACATAATTCGTGTCACTGGAGAGAGAGAGAGTGGCAGTTTAAAAGACTAACATTATAGAGAGAGAGAGAGAGAGAGAGAGAGAGAGAGAGAGAGAGAGATGCAGTTATATATATTAAACATTAAGATATAGATAAAAAAAAAGAGAATTAGAGAGAGGCATTTTAAATTTCTAGCATTAATAGATAGAGATTAAAATGTAGGAGTTAAGAGAGTTGAGAGAGTTTATATTTCTAGCATCAAAAGTTAACCTTATGAAAATGCTAGAATGACCAGAGAGACAATTTAAAATACTAGCATGAAGATAAAAGCAGTTTAAAATCTAAGTATGAAAAGAGATACATTTAAAAGTCCTACTATTAAAAAAAAAACAGATAATAATGCTAATATGGAAATGAAAGCAGCTTAAAATCCTGTTATGAAAATAGCGATAGACAATTATATCTCAAGCATTAAAATAGAGAGATTGTCATTCTTTTTTATTTTTTAATTGAGAATCAAGTTCTGAATAGTTTATTAAACTTGTAGTAAAAGTGTTATACCGGGTGTTTATAATGTCTCTGTGCGGTGACATGATCAAATATAGAAAAGAAAGGTGGAGCAGGGGTCTACATAGAGTACCCAAAAAATAACACTAGGGATATGGAAAAGATAGTAACAGGGAAATATTATCACAATTACGATGCAAAAATGCAAGCAATAAAGTTGGCAATAGAAAAACTGTTGAACAGTAATCTTAGCACACAGCCTGTGGAGCTTTTGACAGATGCAAGATCAGTACTCCAGGCACTGCAATCCAGAAAGTTGCTACATCTGCAAACTTTATTGACTGAACTCTACAAAACACCATAGGATTACCCTGCAGTGGATCCCATCTCACTATGGAATACCAGGAAACTAGAAAGCAGATCAGCTTTCATAAAAAGGTGCAACAGGCACACAACCAGATGCGCCGGTTGCATACCATCATAAGATACAGATAATCAAATCAATCAGAAGAACAAATGCTCCAAATCAGGATGTATTTCATTACATGAATAGATGGGAATGATTTATCATTATGAGCATTAGAACAGGACACAAATGACTGACTCCACAGTCACGTGTCTACAAAATTCAATATCGGTACCTCAACTACATGTACATGTGGACAGGCGCCCCAGACAGCGGAACGCATATTTCAAGAATGCACTGAATATGGTAGACTGAGGAAAGTCCACTTATACCATTAATACAACACTACAGACAAGACTATATGCACCACTGTAAGAATGAGAAAAGACGGTAACATTTATACAAGAAACGACATTGCAGTTATAGACAATACTTCAGGCGCGATAGATATATAGATCCAGAAGGTTTTCGAAAATAGTAAGAGACAAGTCTCAGAATATCTTGAGGCCTGTGCTGGATATTTTGAACACATGCTGTAAACACAGCTTCATCGCGTGAACAGCTTCTTTACCTAATACAAGCCAGCCAACAGCAGTAGTATCTAGACACAAATTTTATATACAATTTCACGTAATTTCAAAAATATGTTCACTGCACCGGACTTTATACAGCCTCGTTTTCTTATTTAAGACAGAAGTTGACCTTTCTATGAGCTAAGGAAGAGAACTTTTAATTTTTGAGAGAAATTATAAATAATTAATATTTGCAACCACAAATTAAGCAAAGGTACATTTCTTTTAATTTGATACTTTAGGGTTTGCAATTTCTTATAGAAATTTTCATAGATTGCATATTTTATGATAACATTATTTTCTGGGAAACAATATGCATATAAATAAAAGTTTTGACAATTTACAATTACAATATATCGACGTATAAAGAATTCTTAACTAATAATATATCTGGAGTTACTTCCCTTTAAAATAAATCACGAACACTTTTAATTTTTTAAGAATATAAGTTAATATTAACATTTTCATTAACAATTCAACGTTAGAACACTTTTTTGCATTTAATTTTGACATGTTAGAACGAACCATGCCTGTAAATATTATGCAACATTTAAATATATATTCTTCAATGAATTACTATATTTGTTAGCAGATAATCAAGTGTTTAAAGTTTCTAAATTTTTATAGATCATAGATCCAAAGAAGTTAATTTACAAAAATTAGTTGAGGCCGTCTCATCACTTCAATGTAGAGTCTAGAAGAGATAATGTATATATATATATATATATATATATATATTATTTATTTTTAAACTATTAATATACTATGCAGTTTAAATTTCAAATTGTAGTAGTAAAAAGGGAGAGGAGTTGGAGATAGACAATTGAACATAATTCGTGTCACTGGAGAGAGAGAGAGTGGCAGTTTAAAAGACTAACATTAAGAGAGAGAGAGAGAGAGAGAGAGAGAGAGAGAGATATGCAGTTATATATTAAACATTAAGATATAGATAAAAGAAAAAAGAGAATTAGAGAGAGGCATTTTAAATTTCTAGCATTAATAGATAGAGATTAAAATGTAGGAGTTAAGAGAGTTGAGAGAGTTTATATTTCTAGCATCAAAAGTTAACCTTATGAAAATGCTAGAATGACCAGAGAGACAATTTAAAATACTAGCATGAAGATAAAAGCAGTTTAAAATCTAAGTATGAAAAGAGATACATTTAAAAGTCCTACTATTAAAAAAGAAACAGATAATAATGCTAATATGGAAATGAAAGCAGCTTAAAATCCTGTTATGAAAATAGCGATAGACAATTATATCTCAAGCATTAAAATAGAGAGATTGTCATCTTTTTTTATTTTTTAATTGAGAATCAAGTTCTGAATAGTTTATTAAACTTGTAGTAACAAGTGTTATACCGGGTGTTTATAATGTCTCTGTGCGGTGACATGATCAATATGTAAAAGAAAGGTGGAGCAGGGGTCTACATAGAGTACCCAAAAAATAACACTAGGGATATGGAAAAGATAGTAACAGGGAAATATTATCACAATTACGATGCAAAAATGCAAGCAATAAAGTTGGCAATAGAAAAACTGTTGAACAGTAATCTTAGCACACAGCCTGTGGAGCTTTTGACAGATGCAAGATCAGTACTCCAGGCACTGCAATCCAGAAAGTTGCTACATCTGCAAACTTTATTGACTGAACTCTACAAACACCATAGGATTACCCTGCAGTGGATCCCATCTCACTATGGAATACCAGGAAACTAGAAACAGATCAGCTTTCATAAAAAGGTGCAACAGGCACACAACCAGATGCGGGTTGCATACCATCATAAGATACAGATAATCAAATCAATCAGAAGAACAAATGCTCCAAATCAGGATGTATTTCATTACATGAATAGATAGGAATGATTTATCATTATGAGCATTAGAACAGGACACAAATGACTGACTCCACAGTCACGTGTCTACAAAATTCAATATCGGTACCTCAACTACATGTACATGTGGACAGGCGCCCCAGACAGCGGAACGCATATTTCAAGAATGCACTGAATATGGTAGACTGAGGAAAGTCCACTTATACCATTAATACAACACTACAGACAAGACTATATGCACCACTGTAAGAATGAGAAAAGACGGTAACATTTATACAAGAAACGACATTGCAGTTATAGACAATACTTCAGGCGAACGAAAGATAGATATATAGATCCAGAAGGTTTTCGAAAATAGTAAGAGACAAGTCTCAGAATATCTTGAGGCCTGTGCTGGATATTTTGAACACATGCTGTAAACACAGCTTCATCGCGTGAACAGCTTCTTTACCTAATACAAGCCAGCCAACAGCAGTAGTATCTAGACACAAATTTTATATACAATTTCACGTAATTTCAAAAATATGTTCACTGCACCGGACTTTATACAGCCTCGTTTTCTTATTTAAGACAGAAGTTGACCTTTCTATGAGCTAAGGAAGAGAACTTTTAATTTTTGAGAGAAATTATAAATAATTAATATTTGCAACCACAAATTAAGCAAAGGTACATTCTTTTAATTTGATACTTTAGGGTTTGCAATTTCTTATAGAAATTTTCATAGATCTTGCATATTTTATGATAACATTATTTTCTGGGAAACAATATGCATATAAATAAAAGTTTTGACAATTTACAATTACAATATATCGACGTATAAAGAATTCTTAACTAATAATATATCTGGAGTTACTTCCCTTTAAAATAAATCACGAACATTTAATTTTTTAAGAATATAAGTTAATATTAACATTTTCATTAACAATTCAACGTTAGAACACTTTTTTGCATTTAATTTTGACATGTTAGAACGAACCATGCCTGTAAATATTATGCAACATTTAAATATATATTCTTCAATGAATTACTATATTTGTTAGCAGATAATCAAGTGTTTAAAGTTTCTAAATATTTTATAGATCATAGATCCAAAGAAGTTAATTTACAAAAATTAGTTGAGGCCGTCTCATCACTTCAATGTAGAGTCTAGAAGAGATAATGTTATATATATATATATATATATATATTTTTTTTTAAACTATTAATATACTATGCAGTTTAAATTTCAAAATTGTAGTAGAAAAAGGGAGAGGAGTTGGAGATAGACAATTGAACATAATTCGTGTCACTGGAGAGAGAGAGAGTGGCAGTTTAAAAGACTAACATAAGAGATAGAGAGAGAGAGAGAGAGAGAGAGAGAGAGAGAGAGATGCAGTTATATATATTAAACATTAAGATATAGATAAAAGAAAAAAAGAGAATTAGAGAGAGGCATTTTAAATTTCTAGCATTAATAGATAGAGATTAAAATGTAGGAGTTAAGAGAGTTGAGAGAGTTTATATTTCTAGCATCAAAAGTTAACCTTATGAAAATGCTAGAATGACCAGAGAGACAATTTAAAATACTAGCATGAAGATAAAAGCAGTTTAAAATCTAAGTATGAAAAGAGATACATTTAAAAGTCCTACTATTAAAAAAGAAACAGATAATAATGCTAATATGGAAATGAAAGCAGCTTAAAATCCTGTTATGAAAATAGCGATAGACAATTATATCTCAAGCATTAAAATAGAGAGATTGTCATTCTTTTTTTATTTTTTAATTGAGAATCAAGTTCTGAATAGTTTATTAAACTTGTAGTAAATAAGTGTTATACCGGGTGTTTATAATGTCTCGTGCGGTGACATGATCAATATATAGAAAAGAAAGGTGGAGCAGGGGTCTACATAGAGTACCAAAAAATAACACTAGGGATATGGAAAAGATAGTAACAGGGAAATATTATCACAATTACGATGCAAAAATGCAAGCAATAAAGTTGGCAATAGAAAAACTGTTGAACAGTAATCTTAGCACACAGCCTGTGGAGCTTTTGACAGATGCAAGATCAGTACTCCAGGCACTGCAATCCAGAAAGTTGCTACATCTGCAAACTTTATTGACTGAACTCAACAAACACCATAGATTACCCTGCAGTGGATCCCATCTCACTATGGAATACCAGGAAACTAGAAAACAGATCAGCTTTCATAAAAAGGTGCAACAGGCACACAACCAGATGCGCCGGTTGCATACCATCATAAGATACAGATAATCAAATCAATCAGAAGAACAAATGCTCCAAATCAGGATGTATTTCATTACATGAATAGATAGGAATGATTTATCATTATGAGCATTAGAACAGGACACAAATGACTGACTCCACAGTCACGTGTCTACAAAATTCAATATCGGTACCTCAACTACATGTACATGTGGACAGGCGCCCCAGACAGCGGAACGCATATTTCAAGAATGCACTGAATATGGTAGACTGAGGAAAGTCCACTTATACCATTAATACAACACTACAGACAAGACTATATGCACCACTGTAAGAATGAGAAAAGACGGTAACATTTATACAAGAAACGACATTGCAGTTATAGACAATACTTCAGGCGAACGAAAGATAGATATATAGATCCAGAAGGTTTTCGAAAATAGTAAAGAGAAAGTCTCAGAATATCTTGAGGCCTGTGCTGGATATTTTGAACACATGCTGTAAACACAGCTTCATCGCGTGAACAGCTTCTTTACCTAATACAAGCCAGCCAACAGCAGTAGTATCTAGACACAAATTTTATATACAATTTCACGTAATTTCAAAAATATGTTCACTGCACCGGACTTATACAGCCTCGTTTTCTTATTAAGCAGAAGTTGACCTTTCTATGAGCTAAGGAAGAGAACTTTTAATTTTTGAGGGAAATTATAAATAATTAATATTTGCAACCACAAATTAAGCAAAGGTACATTTCTTTTAATTTGATACTTTAGGGTTTGCAATTTCTTATAGAAATTTTCATAGATCTTGCATATTTTATGATAACATTATTTTCTGGGAAACAATATGCAGATCAATAAAAGTTTTGACAATTTACAATTACAATATATCGACGTATAAAGAATTCTTAACTAATAATATATCTGGAGTTACTTCCCTTTAAAATAAATCACGAACACTTTTAATTTTTTAAGAATATAAGTTAATATTAACATTTTCATTAACAATTCAACGTTAGAACACTTTTTTGCATTTAATTTTGACATGTTAGAACGAACCATGCCTGTAAATATTATGCAACATTTAAATATATATTCTTCAATGAATTACTATATTTGTTAGCAGATAATCAAGTGTTTAAAGTTTCTAAATATTTTTATAGATCATAGATCCAAAGAAGTTAATTTACAAAAATTAGTTGAGGCCGTCTCATCACTTCAATGTAGAGTCTAGAAGAGATAATGTTATATATATATATATATATATATTTTTTTTAAAAACTATTAATATACTATGCAGTTTAAATTTCAAAATTGTAGTAGAAAAAGGGAGAGGAGTTGGAGATAGACAATTGAACATAATTCGTGTCACTGGAGAGAGAGAGAGTGGCAGTTTAAAAGACTAACATAGAGAGAGAGAGAGAGAGAGAGAGAGAGAGAGAGAGAGAGAGAGAGAGAGATGCAGTTATATATATTAAACATTAAGATATAGATAAAAGAAAAAAGAGAATTAGAGAGAGGCATTTTAAATTTCTAGCATTAATAGATAGAGATTAAAATGTAGGAGTTAAGAGAGTTGAGAGAGTTTATATTTCTAGCATCAAAAGTTAACCTTATGAAAATGCTAGAATGACCAGAGAGACAATTTAAAATACTAGCATGAAGATAAAAGCAGTTTAAAATCTAAGTATGAAAAGAGATACATTTAAAAGTCCTACTATTAAAAAAAAAACAGATAATAATGCTAATATGGAAATGAAAGCAGCTTAAAATCCTGTTATGAAAATAGCGATAGACAATTATATCTCAAGCATTAAAATAGAGAGATTGTCATTCTTTTTTATTTTTTAATTGAGAATCAAGTTCTGAATAGTTTATTAAACTTGTAGTAAAAAGTGTTATACCGGGTGTTTATAATGTCTCAGTGCGGTGACATGATCAATATATAGAAAAGAAAGGTGGAGCAGGGGTCTACATAGAGTACCCAAAAAATAACACTAGGGATATGGAAAAGATAGTAACAGGGAAATATTATCACAATTACGATGCAAAAATGCAAGCAATAAAGTTGGCAATAGAAAAACTGTTGAACAGTAATCTTAGCACACAGCCTGTGGAGCTTTTGACAGATGCAAGATCAGTACTCCAGGCACTGCAATCCAGAAAGTTGCTACATCTGCAAACTTTATTGACTGAACTCAACAAACACCATAGGATTACCCTGCAGTGGATCCCATCTCACTATGGAATACCAGGAAACTAGAAAACAGATCAGCTTTCATAAAAAGGTGCAACAGGCACACAACCAGATGCGCCGGTTGCATACCATCATAAGATACAGATAATCAAATCAATCAGAAGAACAAATGCTCCAAATCAGGATGTATTTCATTACATGAATAGATAGGAATGATTTATCATTATGAGCATTAGAACAGGACACAAATGACTGACTCCACAGTCACGTGTCTACAAAATTCAATATCGGTACCTCAACTACATGTTACATGTGGACAGGCGCCCCAGACAGCGGAACGCATATTTCAAGAATGCACTGAATATGGTAGACTGAGGAAAGTCCACTTATACCATTAATACAACACTACAGACAAGACTATATGCACCACTGTAAGAATGAGAAAAGACGGTAACATTTATACAAGAAACGACATTGCAGTTATAGACAATACTTCAGGCGAACGAAAGATAGATATATAGATCCAGAAGGTTTTCGAAAATAGTAAGAGACAAGTCTCAGAATATCTTGAGGCCTGTGCTGGATATTTTGAACACATGCTGTAAACACAGCTTCATCGCGTGAACAGCTTCTTTACCTAATACAAGCCAGCCAACAGCAGTAGTATCTAGACACAAATTTTATATACAATTTCACGTAATTTCAAAAATATGTTCACTGCACCGGACTTTATACAGCCTCGTTTTCTTATTTAAGACAGAAGTTGACCTTTCTATGAGCTAAGGAAGAGAACTTTTAATTTTTGAGGGAAATTATAAATAATTAATATTTGCAACCACAAATTAAGCAAAGGTACATTTCTTTTAATTTGATACTTTAGGGTTTGCAATTTTTAATAGAAATTTTCATAGATCTTGCATATTTTATGATAACATTATTTTCTGGGAAACAATATGCATATAATAAAAGTTTTGACAATTTACAATTACAATATATCGACGTATAAAGAATTCTTAACTAATAATATATCTGGAGTTACTTCCCTTTAAAATAAATCACGAACACTTAATTTTTTAAGAATATAAGTTAATATTAACATTTTCATTAACAATTCAACGTTAGAACACTTTTTTGCATTTAATTTTGACATGTTAGAACGAACCATGCCTGTAAATATTATGCAACATTTAAATATATATTCTTCAATGAATTACTATATTTGTTAGCAGATAATCAAGTGTTTAAAGTTTCTAAATATTTTTATAGATCATAGATCCAAAGAAGTTAATTTACAAAAATTAGTTGAGGCCGTCTCATCACTTCAATGTAGAGTCTAGAAGAGATAATGTCATATATATATATATATATATATTTAAAAAAAAACTATTAATATACTATGCAGTTTAAATTTCAAAATTGTAGTAGAAAAAGGGAGAGGAGTTGGAGATAGACAATTGAACATAATTCGTGTCACTGGAGAGAGAGAGAGAGGCAGTTTAAAAGACTAACATAGAGAGAGAGAGAGAGAGAGAGAGAGAGAGAGAGAGAGATGCAGTTATATATATTAAACATTAAGATATAGATAAAAGAAAAAAGAGAATTAGAGAGAGGCATTTTAAATTTCTAGCATTAATAGATAGAGATTAAAATGTAGGAGTTAAGAGAGTTGAGAGAGTTTATATTTCTAGCATCAAAAGTTAACCTTATGAAAATGCTAGAATGACCAGAGAGACAATTTAAAATACTAGCATGAAGATAAAAGCAGTTTAAAATCTAAGTATGAAAAGAGATACATTTAAAAGTCCTACTATTAAAAAAAAACCTAGATAATAATGCTAATATGGAAATGAAAGCAGCTTAAAATCCTGTTATGAAAATAGCGATAGACAATTATATCTCAAGCATTAAAATAGAGAGATTGTCATTCTTTTTTTATTTTTTAATTGAGAATCAAGTTCTGAATAGTTTATTAAACTTGTAGTAAAAAGTGTTATACCGGGTGTTTATAATGTCTCAGTGCGGTGACATGATCAATATGTAGAAAAGAAAGGTGGAGCAGGGGTCTACATAGAGTACCCAAAAAATAACACTAGGGATATGGAAAAGATAGTAACAGGGAAATATTATCACAATTACGATGCAAAAATGCAAGCAATAAAGTTGGCAATAGAAAAACTGTTGAACAGTAATCTTAGCACACAGCCTGTGGAGCTTTTGACAGATGCAAGATCAGTACTCCAGGCACTGCAATCCAGAAAGTTGCTACATCTGCAAACTTTATTGACTGAACTCAACAAACACCATAGGATTACCCTGCAGTGGATCCCATCTCACTATGGAATACCAGGAAACTAGAAAACAGATCAGCTTTCATAAAAAGGTTGCAACAGGCACACAACCAGATGCGCCGGTTGCATACCATCATAAGATACAGATAATCAAATCAATCAGAAGAACAAATGCTCCAAATCAGGATGTATTTCATTACATGAATAGATAGGAATGATTTATCATTATGAGCATTAGAACAGGACACAAATGACTGACTCCACAGTACGTGTCTACAAAATTCAATATCGGTACCTCAACTACATGTACATGTGGACAGGCGCCCCAGACAGCGGAACGCATATTTCAAGAATGCACTGAATATGGTAGACTGAGGAAAGTCCACTTATACCATTAATACAACACTACAGACAAGACTATATGCACCACTGTAAGAATGAGAAAAGACGGTAACATTTATACAAGAAACGACATTGCAGTTATAGACAATACTTCAGGCGAACGAAAGATAGATATATAGATCCAGAAGGTTTTCGAAAATAGTAAGAGACAAGTCTCAGAATATCTTGAGGCCTGTGCTGGATATTTTGAACACATGCTGTAAACACAGCTTCATCGCGTGAACAGCTTCTTTACCTAATACAAGCCAGCCAACAGCAGTAGTATCTAGACACAAATTTTATATACAATTTCACGTAATTTCAAAATATGTTCACTGCACCGGACTTTATACAGCCTCGTTTTCTTATTTAAGACAGAAGTTGACCTTTCTATGAGCTAAGGAAGAGAACTTTTAATTTTTGAGGGAAATTATAAATAATTAATATTTGCAACCACAAATTAAGCAAAGGTACATTTCTTTTAATTTGATACTTTAGGGTTTGCAATTTTTTATAGAAATTTTCATAGATCTTGCATATTTTATGATAACATTATTTTCTGGGAAACAATATGCATATCAATAAAAGTTTTGACAATTTACAATTACAATATATCGACGTATAAAGAATTCTTAACTAATAATATATCTGGAGTTACTTCCCTTTAAAATAAATCACGAACACTTAATTTTTTAAGAATATAAGTTAATATTAACATTTTCATTAACAATTCAACGTTAGAACACTTTTTTGCATTTAATTTTGACATGTTAGAATGAACCATGCCTGTAAATATTATGCAACATTTAAATATATATTCTTCAATGAATTACTATATTTGTTAGCAGATAATCAAGTGTTTAAAGTTTCTAAATATTTTTATAGATCATAGATCCAAAGAAGTTAATTTACAAAAATTAGTTGAGGCCGTCTCATCACTTCAATGTAGAGTCTAGAAGAGATAATGTCATATATATATATATATATATATTTAAAAAAACTATTAATATACTATGCAGTTTAAATTTCAAAATTGTAGTAGAAAAAGGGAGAGGAGTTGGAGATAGACAATTGAACATAATTCGTGTCACTGAGAGAGAGAGAGAGAGGCAGTTTAAAAGACTAACATAGAGAGAGAGAGAGAGAGAGAGAGAGAGAGAGATGCAGTTATATATATTAAACATTAAGATATAGATAAAAGAAAAAAGAGAATTAGAGAGAGGCATTTTAAATTTCTAGCATTAATAGATAGAGATTAAAATGTAGGAGTTAAGAGAGTTGAGAGAGTTTATATTTCTAGCATCAAAAGTTAACCTTATGAAAATGCTAGAATGACCAGAGAGACAATTTAAAATACTAGCATGAAGATAAAAGCAGTTTAAAATCTAAGTATGAAAAGAGATACATTTAAAAGTCCTACTATTAAAAAAAAACCTAGATAATAATGCTAATATGGAAATGAAAGCAGCTTAAAATCCTGTTATGAAAATAGCGATAGACAATTATATCTCAAGCATTAAAATAGAGAGATTGTCATTCTTTTTTTATTTTTTAATTGAGAATCAAGTTCTGAATAGTTTATTAAACTTGTAGTAAAAAGTGTTATACCGGGTGTTTATAATGTCTCAGTGCGGTGACATGATCAATATATAGAAAAGAAAGGTGGAGCAGGGGTCTACATAGAGTACCCAAAAAATAACACTAGGGATATGGAAAAGATAGTAACAGGGAAATATTATCACAATTACGATGCAAAAATGCAAGCAATAAAGTTGGCAATAGAAAAACTGTTGAACAGTAATCTTAGCACACAGCCTGTGGAGCTTTTGACAGATGCAAGATCAGTACTCCAGGCACTGCAATCCAGAAAGTTGCTACATCTGCAAACTTTATTGACTGAACTCAACAAACACCATAGGATTACCCTGCAGTGGATCCCATCTCACTATGGAATACCAGGAAACTAGAAAACAGATCAGCTTTCATAAAAAGGTGCAACAGGCACACAACCAGATGCGCCGGTTGCATACCATCATAAGATACAGATAATCAAATCAATCAGAAGAACAAATGCTCCAAATCAGGATGTATTTCATTACATGAATAGATAGGAATGATTTATCATTATGAGCATTAGAACAGGACACAAATGACTGACTCCACAGTCACGTGTCTACAAAATTCAATATCGGTACCTCAACTACATGTACATGTGGACAGGCGCCCCAGACAGCGGAACGCATATTTCAAGAATGCACTGAATATGGTAGACTGAGGAAAGTCCACTTATACCATTAATACAACACTACAGACAAGACTATATGCACCACTGTAAGAATGAGAAAAGACGGTAACATTTATACAAGAAACGACATTGCAGTTATAGACAATACTTCAGGCGAACGAAAGATAGATATATAGATCCAGAAGGTTTTCGAAAATAGTAAGAGACAAGTCTCAGAATATCTTGAGGCCTGTGCTGGATATTTTGAACACATGCTGTAAACACAGCTTCATCACGTGAACAGCTTCTTTACCTAATACAAGCCAGCCAACAGCAGTAGTATCTAGACACAAATTTTATATACAATTTCACGTAATTTCAAAAATATGTTCACTGCACCGGACTTTATACAGCCTCGTTTTCTTATTTAAGACAGAAGTTGACCTTTCTATGAGCTAAGGAAGAGAACTTTCAATTTTTGAGGGAAATTATAAATAATTAATATTTGCAACCACAAATTAAGCAAAGGTACATTTCTTTTAATTTGATACTTTAGGGTTTGCAATTTTTTAATAGAAATTTTCATAGATCTTGCATATTTTATGATAACATTATTTTCTGGGAAACAATATGCATATCAATAAAAGTTTTGACAATTTACAATTACAATATATCGACGTATAAAGAATTCTTAACTAATAATATATCTGGAGTTATTTCCCTTTAAAATAAATCACGAACACTTAATTTTTTAAGAATATAAGTTAATATTAACATTTTCATTAACAATTCAACGTTAGAACACTTTTTGCATTTAATTTTGACATGTTAGAATGAACCATGCCTGTAAATATTATGCAACATTTAAATATATATTCTTCAATGAATTACTATATTTGTTAGCAGATAATCAAGTGTTTAAAGTTTCTAAATATTTTTATAGATCATAGATCCAAAGAAGTTAATTTACAAAAATTAGTTGAGGCCGTCTCATCACTTCAATGTAGAGTCTAGAAGAGATAATGTCATATATATATATATATATATATTTAAAAAAAAACTATTAATATACTATGCAGTTTAAATTTCAAAATTGTAGTAGAAAAGGGAGAGGAGTTGGAGATAGACAATTGAACATAATTCGTGTCACTGGAGAGAGAGAGAGAGGCAGTTTAAAAGACTAACATAGAGAGAGAGAGAGAGAGAGAGAGAGAGAGATATGCAGTTATATATATTAAACATTAAGATATAGATAAAAGAAAAAAGAGAATTAGAGAGAGGCATTTTAAATTTCTAGCATTAATAGATAGAGATTAAAATGTAGGAGTTAAGAGAGTTGAGAGAGTTTATATTTCTAGCATCAAAAGTTAACCTTATGAAAATGCTAGAATGACCAGAGAGACAATTTAAAATACTAGCATGAAGATAAAAGCAGTTAAAATCTAAGTATGAAAAGAGATACATTTAAAAGTCCTACTATTAAAAAAAAAACCAGATAATAATGCTAATATGGAAATGAAAGCAGCTTAAAATCCTGTTATGAAAATAGCGATAGACAATTATATCTCAAGCATTAAAATAGAGAGATTGTCATTCTTTTTTTATTTTTTAATTGAGAATCAAGTTCTGAATAGTTTATTAAACTTGTAGTAAAAAGTGTTATACCGGGTGTTTATAATGTCTCAGTGCGGTGACATGATCAATATGTAGAAAAGAAAGGTGGAGCAGGGGTCTACATAGAGTACCCAAAAAATAACACTAGGGATATGGAAAAGATAGTAACAGGGAAATATTATCACAATTACGATGCAAAAATGCAAGCAATAAAGTTGGCAATAGAAAAACTGTTGAACAGTAATCTTAGCACACAGCCTGTGGAGCTTTTGACAGATGCAAGATCAGTACTCCAGGCACTGCAATCCAGAAAGTTGCTACATCTGCAAACTTTATTGACTGAACTCAACAAACACCATAGGATTACCCTGCAGTGGATCCCATCTCACTATGGAATACCAGGAAACTAGAAAACAGATCAGCTTTCATAAAAAGGTGCAACAGGCACACAACCAGATGCGCCGGTTGCATACCATCATAAGATACAGATAATCAAATCAATCAGAAGAACAAATGCTCCAAATCAGGATGTATTTCATTACATGAATAGATAGGAATGATTTATCATTATGAGCATTAGAACAGGACACAAATGACTGACTCCACAGTCACGTGTCTACAAAATTCAATATCGGTACCTCAACTACATGTACATGTGGACAGGCGCCCCAGACAGCGGAACGCATATTTCAAGAATGCACTGAATATGGTAGACTGAGGAAAGTCCACTTATACCATTAATACAACACTACAGACAAGACTATATGCACCACTGTAAGAATGAGAAAAGACGGTAACATTTATACAAGAAACGACATTGCAGTTATAGACAATACTTCAGGCGAACGAAAGATAGATATATAGATCCAGAAGGTTTTCGAAAATAGTAAGAGACAAGTCTCAGAATATCTTGAGGCCTGTGCTGGATATTTTGAACACATGCTGTAAACACAGCTTCATCACGTGAACAGCTTCTTTACCTAATACAAGCCAGCCAACAGCAGTAGTATCTAGACACAAATTTTATATACAATTTCACGTAATTTCAAAAATATGTTCACTGCACCGGACTTTATACAGCCTCGTTTTCTTATTTAAGACAGAAGTTGACCTTTCTATGAGCTAAGGAAGAGAACTTTTAATTTTTGAGGGAAATTATAAATAATTAATATTTGCAACCACAAATTAAGCAAAGGTACATTTCTTTTAATTTGATACTTTAGGGTTTGCAATTTCTTATAGAAATTTTCATAGATCTTGCATATTTTATGATAACATTATTTTCTGGGAAACAATATGCAGATCAATAAAAGTTTTGACAATTTACAATTACAATATATCGACGTATAAAGAATTCTTAACTAATAATATATCTGGAGTTACTTCCCTTTAAAATAAATCACGAACACTTTTAATTTTTTAAGAATATAAGTTAATATTAACATTTTCATTAACAATTCAACGTTAGAACACTTTTTTGCATTTAATTTTGACATGTTAGAACGAACCATGCCTGTAAATATTATGCAACATTTAAATATATATTCTTCAATGAATTACTATATTTGTTAGCAGATAATCAAGTGTTTAAAGTTTCTAAGGGCACTTGAGCCTGACAAAGGCGTATCTTTAGATATCGCTCCGGGTAGACGGGACTCGTAAACCTTGGCTGGCAACCCGTCTAGAAGAAGGGAAACTTCGACCACAAAACCCTCCACTACCTTGTGGATTAGTTTCTAGTTAGAATCGAAGGTTATGGGAGTACACCCAGAGTAAAAATCCGGAGGGAGGGACCCTAAGGCAGTGGACGGCGTTTAATCGTCTTTCTGGCATCCCCTGCACCTTCTTTCAATTCCGAACGTATGGACTTTGTCCCTCCTTCGGAAATCCTTGAAACGAAGTCGAGAGGGGGATAGTGCGACTGGGTAAAGCACTATCTCCATATCCTGTGCCCAGGCAGAGTAGGCAAAGTGAAATGAGGAAGAAAGCATCAATGTTTAAACTTGGCACATGGAACGTAAGGACCATGTGCCCTGGACTTACTAAAACAAGCACACTGAAAGAAGGACAAATTAGAACAACTCTTAATATATCAAACTTGTGTGCTTAGCACACTACTATATGGATCCGAAACCTGGACAACATACTCAAACCAGGAAAAAAGACTAAATGTCTTCCACATGCGATGTCTCCGCAAAATAATGCCCATCAAATGGCAAGACAAAATAACCAACTTAACTGTCCTGCAACGTGCTAAGACCCTAACAATCATGTCGATGCTCAGAAGTCGAAGGCTAAGATGGCTGGGGCATGTCCAACGGATGGAAGAAAAACGCATTCCTAGGCAAATACTATATGGTGAGCTAAAACACGGAAAAAGACAAATCGGCAGACCTAAACTACGATATAGAGATATCTGCAAATCATCTCTGAAAGACTTCTCCATCTGTGAAAACGACTGGCAACATCTGGTAAGTGATCGCACATCATGGAGAGCATGTATAAGGAAAGGTATAACAACATTTGAGACTGTGCTAAGACAGGACTTAGAAGAGAAGAGACTCATGAAAAAGGATGGTAAACCCTGTGGATCAGCGAGCCTGACCTGTTCATTATGTGACCGCGTGTGTTTGTCAAACATTGGTAGAATTAGCCACGAGAGAAGCTGTTCGGCAAAAACAATACCTCAAAAAATACGCAATAGCCTCCACTAGACCGTCTGACAAGACGAAAAGGGCCATATATGTATGTCCAGTGGGTACTTATAAATTGTAATTAATTAATTATCTCTCTCTCTCTCTCTCTCTCTCTCTCTCTCTCTCTCTCTGCGATCAGGACTCAATCAGAGTAGGATTCCAGACTCCCACATGAAGTCAGCTGTCAGGTTAAGTGTGTTGATCGCCCCTACAGACAGAACTTCACATTTAGAGTCTGCCAGATCCACTCTAACTGAACACCCGTTAATACGTTGCACTGTGTTCTGCGCCAGTGGCCCAGTGCATTCGATTTCAGCCAGCATTTTATTCAGGTTCGCTTTCCTTAGCCTTTGATTGTCCCCAATCTTCCTGCAAGGCGGCAGATTGTCTTTTCTGTAGGAGGATTCTGCCCTTAGATGGTCTGCCCTCCCAGGTTTACGAGCACCATCTGCCCGAGTCACTAGAGGTGACTAACACAGACATGCACACACAAAGATATGAGATGTGAATAACACAGACATGCACACAGCGATACGAGACATGACTAACACCGACACACATCAAGATATATGACACATGAATAACATAGACATGCACAGCACATAAAGATAAGAGATATGACTGACATAGACATGCACACACAAAAAATATAACACATACCTAACATAGACATACACACAAAGATATAAGATATGACTATAATAAAACAGGTCAATTGATTCAGATTAATTAATTAATTTATTATTATTATAATTATATTAATTATATTAATTAATTAATCAGAAATTAATTATTAGCGAATATATTTTTGGAGAATGCTTTTGATCACGTGTTGTTGTAGTCAAATGACTAAATGTTGCCAATGAAAACAACATGGCGAACGACGTCGACAGCGTCAATAGTGAGCGTAGAGACAGTAGAGAACCCTATATCGGAGAGAAGAATAAACTTTTACGTGATGGTCTGCAGTAGTGTAACTTTTTAAAAATAAGATTATGTTTTAGGACTTCATACATGTAAATCGTATTATGGCCATTATTTAAATACTATAATTGTTTTTATCATGATGAAATACACTCAAGAGTCAAACTCAACTGCAGCGGACACCGTGAAAAGTCAGAAAAGCTCCTCCTGCTCAGACGCATATTTAATTTTATAATTATATAGTTTATTACTATCTATAGTTATAAATTATAATTATAAAAGTAAGTAAAAGTAAAGTACCCCTGTCACGCCAAGTGGCGTATAGGGAAATATGGTGTTAGTGACCCTATATTTTACAGACCTTCAGCACATGATTTTTGGGGTAATGAGTAATCTGTAATGTCAGTATTACGCCCATCCATGCTATAATTATAAAAGTTAAAATAATTATTTAGTTATAATTATTAATAATTAATAAAAACAATTATTGTCATCAGTTATTGAGTTATTAGCGGGTCATCATCATCATTGCACTCCGAACATTGAACATGACAACTGAACATGTCAAAAAAAGTCATTATTTTGTCATTATTGTCATGTTATCAGATGGAAAATAGATCACAGATACGAAACGAAAAGCAAAGAATAGCTCAGGCCAAAATAGCATCATTTTACAAAATGAAAAATGCCTTGTGCAACAAATCTACATACTACTTGAACTATGTCAATAGAAATGAGAAAGAGAGTCAGAGTTCATATGTGATATGTGCTATATTATCATCATCATTGAGTGCCGTCTCCGCAACGAAGGTTGGCTACCATGGAGCGCCATTTTGCTCTATCTCTTGCTTTGATGGTGCAGGTTGTCATGGTTGATTTGTCCATCTTTTGATGTTACTCGTCCATGTTAATCTTGGTCTGCCTCTGCCTCTTTTACCTTGTATTTCCCCTCCAGGATCACTTTCAGTAGGCTGTTGTGTCTTTTAACATGGCCTAAGAATCGCATTTGTCTTGTTCTAATTGTGTTCAGAAGTTCTCTTTCATTTTAGTTGTTTTAAGACTTCGTCGTTTGTTTTCTTTTCCTTCCATCCAATTCTACCTATATAGATATAACCTATAATATTCATTATAGTCTAATAGAGTATAGAGCCAATTGTGACCTATAAGCTTAAGGTCCTAAGAAAGCTAAACTTGGACAGTATATAGTGGTACAATCAAATGAAAAGACGATTAATGTCACAGAGATGGGATTTCTCAGAAGAAGGTTGAAAGTTCCCTGGACAACTAAAAAGACCAATGAGAACATTCTCATAAAGGCCAACACAAGAGGCCAACACTAAAAGGGAGCTTATAAAAAACAATCTGAATCAATTGACCTGTTTTATTATCCTCCCATTTATTTTAATTTTTGAACATTTTGGAGAAGTATTTTTCATTCTTTGTCGTGACAGCTACTTCAGTCTTTTATTACTAGGTTAAGGCCTTTCTTTATGTTTGTCCCCATCACTTTGAGATTTTATGTAATTTATTATCACTCTTAACATTTAAAGCAGAGTTATCAGAATATCCTAGGCTTGTGTTATGACCACTGATTGATAATCTGGGTCCTTCATGAATCTTAGTATAATATCACTATACAGATTGAATAAGCCTGAGATAGTACACAACACTGGCTAAATCATTGTTATATATGTCTAAAAGTTTCTAATCAATTGCCATTTCTTGTGGTTTTTATGAACCATAATCATGATGATACTCACTGCATAAAAAATGTGTATATATAACAAACAATTCATATACATCTAATTTAATACAGTTTATTTAGTTTAATTATAACTTGGAACAATTCCTCATTTGTACAGCCATTTAAAAAAATGCAATGGAGAGAACTATAAACGCTTTTGTTACATTACATAGTTTGTTTTTGTTGGAAAAAATATTGATTGATGAAACATTTGTGATTGTGCAGAGTGAACAACTGTTTTTAATTAATAGAAGATAATTGTTTCTCATATAAAAACTCTTCAGGTTTTGGGACCTACATATATGAAAATAAGTATTTTCGATATGAGGGAGAATGGATGAAAGGAAAGAAACATGGTTTGTATTTTATTAGATATTTTTTTTTTATTAAATGTAACTAGAATATGGATAAATCAGCTTTTGTAAGACTGTATTTAAAAACCCAGCAAGCACAGCACAAAAACCCAGCAAGCACAGCACAAAAACACAGCAAGCACAGCACAAAAACCCAGCTAGCACAGCACAAAAACCCAGCAAGCACAGCACAAAAACCCAGCAAGCACAGCACAAAAACCCAGCAAGCACAGCACAAAAACACAGCTAGCACAGCACAAAAACCCAGCAAGCACAGCACAAAAACCCAGCAAGCACAGCACAAAAACCCAGCTAGCACAGCACAAAAACCCAGCAAGTACAGCACAAAAACCCAGCAAGCACAGCACAAAAACCCAGCAAGCACAGCACAAAAACCCAGCTAGCACAGCACAAAAACCCAGCTAGCACAGCACAAAAACCCAGCTAGCACAGCACAAAAACCCAGCAAGCACAGCACAAAAACTCAGCTAGCACAGCACAAAAATCCAGCAAGCACAGCACAAAAACACAGCTAGCACAGCACAAAAACCCAGCAAGCACAGCACAAAAACCAGTTAATTATGTTTGAGAGATGTGCTTGTATACTTTTAGTTTGTGTATATGGGTCCGAGCTTAATTAACTGGACATCTTCATTGCATAATGGACAATTCCATAATGTTAAGATTCTCTTATCATGTTCTCTTGTATGAAGCTTGCCTGCCACACTTGTGAAAGCATTGAAGATAGCTTCAGTTCAGATGCATGAACTCCATGGCACTGACAAAAACCTTGACTCCAATCTCCTTGATTATCTTTTACAACATGCATGGCAGGTGATGGCGGTGGCTCTATTCTTTTCTCCCCTAACCTGTGATCAGGGCCCCAATATCCACATAAGCTTAAAATTGCAGAATGACAAACAGGAAATATTGAGACTGTTATATTATTACATACAACCTGCCTGAGAAGAATTTTATAATATTTTTGTTACATAAAATAACAAACCAAGAACTGCTCAAGAAGTGCAACCAAAAGGGAATGGACTTTAATAACTGGCGGACATAAGAGATCCAGAAACAATCACATTAATTGCCATGAAGGACACTTCAAGAGAATGCAGAGAAGGGGCAGACTAGCAACAACATGATGGAGAGGTATAGGAATACAAATAAATAATGTAAGCCTGGTTTGTCATCCCCTATAAAGCACGGTCATGTGGAATAGTGAGGAACTTTTATTATTGTCCTAGTCATCACATAGTGTGTAGGCTACTGTATGCTTTGTCAGACTGTGAAAGCAGAATTAAAGAAGAAAGAAGTCAACTTCAGTGTTGCAGCTAATGACCTTTCTCAGTGAAGGTATCTGACACAAACTAATATATATATATATAAGATATAAAAACAACCGAAACAAATAATTTAGTCTACAGTAGCAGTCCTCATTTGTCTAGTTGATGAGGTCACTGACCTGTTACAAAGGGCATGGGTGGGGGGTCAATGGTCATTTCTGAAATCAGTGTCAGAGATAAGAAAGGACCTCATAGGAGGTAAAATCCAAAGTGTTTCGCTGAACTAGGATAGAGGTGAAGAAAAGATGAAATATTAGAAATTATATATTTTAAATAGGAGTGAAAATAAGAGTGAGACATGTTGAGTCCCAAAAGTGGACCATTGCAAGCTATGAGGTAATTCTTTCAGGTGAACCAAGTTTAGATTTTAGAATGGATTGGTGTCACTGCAGATGAGACATTGCCATATATCTAATGCCCCTATGACAGCAACAAACAAAGTGTTCATCCTGATCTTTTATGCTGTTCTATTAGACTTGCTGCATTTTGAAAAAGGATGTGCAGCTCTCGAAGCTCACTGTCGGGTTGCTGTAATAGCCATTGTATAAATATCCATACCCTAATGCAGAATCTGAGTAGGCTTTATGATCTGTGGGCGTGCAAAAAAACAAACAAACTGTCCCATCAATCTCTATGTGCTGCATCAAAACCAACTACTTATAGACAGAGGCACAAATATGAATACAATTTTAATTTGTATAATAATTAACCAAATGTACTATCAACCCTTACGTATGCGCATGAAAGCTGGAAAACAACAAGAGACATAGAAACAAAGTTGAACGCATTAAAAATAAATGCCTAAGGAAAATACTTGGTATAGCGTGAAACGAATTCAAAACAAACGAGGAAATTAGAGAAATCACCAATCAACCACTAATATCTTCAGTAATCAAGAAAAGATGATGGTCATATGTTGGACATGTGATGAGAATAGATAATAACCAAATAGCAAAGCAAGCCCTCATGTGGAAAACAACAGGTAAGAGGAAAAGAGGAAGACCCAGAGAGACACTGAGAAGAACATTGATGAGAGAGGCAAGAGCAGCAGGAATTGGCTCCCTCAATGAGTTAGAGCTGCTTGAGATTTGATAAATTATCTTTAAAAGAATTGAAAACTGCTAGAACAAAAATTTAGATAAGAGAAGGAGTATCTTGGTCTACACCCTATAGGCCAGCTATGGCTCAAAAGGTCAATAGATAGAGATAGATAGATAATAATTAACATTTTTATCTGTAGTTGACGTCACCAATTTCTATTTAATTTTCAATACAGGCTATGGAAAACTAATAATGAAGGATGGCACATACTATGAAGGGCAGTTCATAAATGGTGAAATAAATGGACATGGCTACAAATATTTTGCATTTTCACAGTCCAAATATACAGGACAGTTTCTGAATGGAGAAATAAATGGAAGTGGATGCATGGTTTACAAGAATGGGAGCGTTTATGATGGTCAGTGGTACAGAAACAGGAGACAAGGTTAGTTATATTGTTTCCCACAGCAAAAATATACTTTTCCATTTCTCTTTGAGATAATATTTTTGGTCTGTCTTTGTAAGAGTAAAAATAATTATAATGTAGATATTTTTACTCAAGTATTTACTTTATAAGTGAACTGCTCTACCAAAACAGCGACAGCTGGCGGGAGACTCTACAAGTCCTATGTGCCATCAAACGGCACAAAAGGATCAAGAATTTACTGCATAGTGCAGTAATTGACAATAATTTTAGACTACAAGCATCAAATGCAAATACGAGTGTAACTTTTGTTAAAAATATATGAATATCAAATTGCCCATTTCTGTATTTCTTTTCCAAAGAAATGAAAATGTTTAATTAGGTCTATTTTGCAAGGTAATTCTTCTCTCAGCTTCATTTTGTTGTGAAAGGGGATAATTTGTACATAAAGGTTATGGCAATTTCCGCTATGTAAAACAGTTATTTCAATTATTGCCCTAAATTATCCTTAATTATAATTACATCTTAATATCTTAGTCACTTGCACTGTAAGTTAGAAAAAGAGCACGGATTTGCAATTGGTTAACATCTCTTATAATTTTGTTTAAATTTGTTATATATAAAGATGCAGTGCAGTGACATAGAGAGGACTGTTTTTACTTCCTACTTAAATGATAAATTAACAATAAGGAGAGAATGTCATCTGATTGGTTGAATAGCTGTTGTGATAGAAACTGGGATCTGTTTTCAGAAATAGCCTCCCTAATTCTCATACACATTGCAAGGTTGATAGATACTGTTATATAGTTGTAGTAGTAGGTTTATCTCCATAGACATTGAAACTTATCTATTAGTACTGGCTTGAAAAAAAAAATATATATTTAATACCAATATCGTAGCAAACTGGGTATGGTGGCTGGTTGTACACTGACATTTAACTCAATGAGCTGTGGTGTGATTTTGTTATGTATTCTCATAAAATATTAGAGGAGTCAAGGCCTCCGTTGCCTCCTCTGAATATCCGCTGCTACATAGAAGATTTATATGCAGATTGTAGTAAGTGAGCAAGTGAGTAAGATAACTAAAATATAAGTGATGGAAAGCTTAGTTTCAGATTCATATACTTCATATAAAAGTAATCATGGAGGGGAAAATACAAGGTAAAAGAGGCTGAGGCAGACCAAGACTAACATGGACGAGTAACATCAAAAGATGGACAAACCAGCCTATGGCAACCTGCACCATCAAAGCAAGAGACAGAGCAGAGTGGTGCTCCATGGCGGCCAACCTTCGTTGGGGGATGACACTCGATGATGATGATGATACTTCATATACTTTATTCTTTTTCTTAACTTTTCTCCATGTTAATGTCACAACAGTTTTCAAGTTGCATAATTTTTACTTATAATTTAAAAAAAAAAAAAAAAATTAAGCTTGCATTAATGCCTTAGTGCTTTTTCTTGTCATTTAAAAAAATTAATTTGTTGCCTTATCTGTTAGCTGTTTATAATATACACAACATTCTTTTTAGAAGCGATATCTCAGTTATTGTAAGTGGTTGTTCTGTTTGTTTCTAATAGATTAATGTTTATTGATTACTGGAATAGACTCTACTGCACTCTGGAAACACCCATAGGTGTTCAGATCTTTGTAACAGAAATGATGATGCTGATAGTTCTTGTAGTTTGCTGGATATATCCACTTCTACTAAACTCATTTAATTTGATCCATTCTGCTCATACTTAACTTATTTTCCAATTTCTGGAGTCTCATACTTACTTTAGAAATACAATATAAATGCTATACAGGTTGCAGATGACAGAATAGCATTGTGCACATATGAAACCAGTCTATAGACCCAGAACCTGTTCTTCGAACATGTGAAGTGCAGAGAATTAAAAACTGAATTCTAACCTCTGGATGGACAATTTGTGGACAAATTATGGGATACTTATAATGACTTGCTAATGACTAAATTCATAGAAGCAACTCATCTTTCTGAATGATATTCTAAGTATAGGAAAATTAACACTGAAGAAGATGCCATCATCATAAGTAAAGTTAAGTACCCCCGTCAGGCCAAGTGGTGTCTAGGGAATATGGTGTTAGTGACCATAAATTTTACAGACCCTCGGTACATGATTTTTGGGGTAATGTGGTTGGTATTATTCCCGGGCCGCTTTACTTTCCCAGAAATAATCCAGTACCCATTAAAGGCTGGGTTAACCAGAAGCCATTGGTTGGGATCGAGCCCTACCTCTTGTCCTTTGCAGTCCAGTTCACTAACCACTGAGATAACTCGGCTCCCATGCCAACATCATAGTTTGTTATTAATCAAAGTTTGTACGAAAGACATTCAAAAGGTAATGCACCACATCGGTTTTCTCAGCTAATAATAAACGTAGAAGCATGAAATTTTGCACATTTTAAATATGGTATATGTCAATTATGTGCATCAAATTGCGCTGCAATTGGCCAAATAATGCAACTGCACTAAACCGTTGAAATGGAGATTGTTAGCAACTTGCGTTATAAGCGGCAAATTGTGATAGAATTTCTCAATTTAGAGAAGGAAACTGTTGTGAACACACACAAGCACCTATGTATTGTGTATGAAAGTTTGACAGTCAACAGGAGCACAGTTAGTCACTGGGTTCAGAGAATAAAAGAATCAGAAAGCGGAGATACAGAGCTTTTTGATCTGCAGCACTGTGGACGGCCTGCCACAGCCACCAAATGCAGAGATGTTGAAATGCATTGAGGGCATTATTCTTGCTGATAGGCACATCATTACTCAACAATTGGCCTTAAAGTTTTCAGTCAGCATTGATAGTACAAATGCAATTATAAAAACTCTCAGATTCTCTAAAGTTTGTGCAAGATGGGTTTGTTGAAATCTCACAAATGAGCACCGATTGTAAAGAAAAGTGATTTCTTCTGAACTGTTGGAGCATTTCAATGTTGATGGAGAGAAATTTTTGGCTAAGATTGTTACAGGGGACGTAACCTGGGAACATCATTTTCAACCTGAAACAATAAGATAGCCAATGGAGTGCAATCATCCTCTTCTCCATGAAGAAAGAAATTAAATTAAGAATGCTATGGCTTCATTACAGTGAGTGCGAAGATGGTTGTGGATAACATATTTTACCACTCTTGATTCCATGGAGTCTATACTTACACCCTCATTAATTACCTTATCACAGGATTATTAAAAGCCTTTAGTACATTTTTCTTATCAAAATTTAACATTCCCACTCCCTGTACCCTTGAAATAAATCCATAAAAATGTATCTATAAAATATAAATGCTTACAATCTGAAATAGAAATTAAATTAGAATTGAAATCACACATTTTTTTTTTAAGGACTTGGTATCTTTAGTACCAGAAAGAGGTACAGTGATGAAGACATTTTCCAGCCTAATGTTCCAGATGTTGATGATGTGCAGCCTTATGAGTAAGTAGTTTGTCTGCAAGTATTCATTAACTTTTTATTATATATTAACAAATTCTGTATCATGAGCTGAAAAAACTGCCTCTTTTTGCTGCTTTTAATTTATTTATGTTTTCTGCAATTATTTCCACTAAAACCTTGTAATTCTCTTATTTAATCTCTTTTCCTACTTTCTTAGCAAATTGTCTGAACAAACCGTGTGTCAATCACAATTAATTTTCTTTTATCTTCTTGCTGTTATTTCACATTTTTAAAAATGTGCAAAAAATGGCCATGCCACAGTTTGTTAAACCTGTTAGTGGGGAAATGTGTGAAACAAAACATCTTTGATGCATCCATGATCTAAATAACAACACCCCTTTGATTAAAAATAAGGGTTGTCCTGTATCATATAGGGGTGAAGTGTTAAGCTTCCCTGTTCTAGGCCCCAGCATTTGGAGATAAGAGGGGCCATTGCTCTTCCTTGTTTTTATTTATTTTCATAAATACATTGACACCCTTTTTTTTCAGCTGGATCAACTTTACAATATCAAGCTGTGATTGAACCCATTTTATCTTCTTTGAAAGCGAGTGAATTACCACAATGCAACTGATGCTGTCACCTTATTGATTATGTTATTTCTGAAAAGAGTGACAAACAGAATGGAAAAGTAACCAAAGTTTTTTTTAGTGTTAAGTGCTGGACTTGACAAAGATTAATTATTTTAAAATTATATTTCAAGATGTCACCAGGGTATGGAACTAATGAAGAAGTTAAACACCTCTGCAAAGACAGGAGAAAGATTCTTTTTACTCCTCTGGGACAAGTTCTTTATTCCAGATATAGTAAATAAATCTGTCAGCTTTAGCATCAACATTGGGGATTCTTCTTTGTAGATTTTAGATGGTGTGGAATCCACACCAGGTGCTTTCTCATTGGACATTTGGATAATTACTCTCTTGACCTCTTCCGTGTTAGTTTGTTATTGATCAGAATGTATGCAAATTAAGGCTTTATGACAATGGTGGGCAGATGACTGAGGATGTGTTTTGCTAAGGCTTCTAGTATCTGAAATTATTAGCAGTTTTATTTCATTTGCATCTGGAGCAGGTGTGAAATAAGATGTTTGGAGGCTATTGACCCTGTGGACATCAATAAAAGCATTAACACATTCTATACCATGAGTCACTAAAACTGGCTTTAGTTACTGATGATTTTGAAAACTGGAGCCAGTTTTTTCAGCTTTTAATTTATTGATGTTTCCGCAGTTATTTTCACTAAAATCTTCCAATTCTATTATTTAATCTCTTTTCTGACTTCCTAAGTAGGGATTGTTCCAGCAAACTTCATGTTTTAGATCAATTCTCATTTATTTTCTTGCTGTTATTTCAAATTTAAAGACAATTTGTAAAAAACGGCCATATTACAGTGTATTAAAAACCCCTTGTAAGGAACGTGTTAAGTTATTTGTGTTCACATTCAAATGAAATTTGTCTGCTTTGTAGCTGAACAATGTTATATAACTTGCAGTTCCCTGGGCCTTTCTTGAACTGTCTTTGATATATATTTTATAATGCTATATTTTAGGTGTTGACATTAGTTCATTTTTAGTTCTATATGCTTGTTACCTCCCATTAGAAAGGTTTTGATTTCTTTATCATTCTTATTGAACCAGTCATCAATTTTTTTTACAGGATACTCCAAAATAGAGAATTAAGAGGGTACATTATTATCTCCAATAGTAGCCCAGTTTTTATTTGAATCTTTTTGACTAAAATTGAGGTCTTTTTTTTATCTTGTTTCCTGGGTTTCTCATTAAGTTTCTAATGAACTTTGAACTTTTCATCATTATGTTGCTGGAACATAATTCAACAACATAAAATAAATTTTAGGATTAAAAAAAATAATAAAAGTAGTATTTGTGTGTTATATCTAATATATGTTATATGTTGATCAACACACTGGCTGGAGAAATGAGGCTTGAGTGATGTGGAGTTTTAAATGAGAATACAAATTAAAATTTCTATAAAAAGCTAGGATTGAAAATCATTTACTGAAAAGAATACAAATGAAGCAAAAATAACCCCAAAATATTATGAAAATGTATGAATTGTTAACACACTGTTGTAAAATCCAGCATAAAATAGATATATATTAAAAGCAAGAAGAAAATATTAATGAGCTTGTAAGGCTTGCAATTGGTGAGACTAGCATAAATATGCCACATCTCCGAGATGGTCTTGAAGTCTATTTGGTTCCCCTGTTCCTACAGTCCACATATGGCTCCTAGTGTCTGCTTGTTTATGGCAGCTCCACCCCACAGTGAATGGCTTTGACTGGCTGGCTAAACTACGCAAGACAAGTTAAGGAAGAATGTCCACCTTCAATAGTACACACAATTGCTGGTAGAAAGGGTGGAGGATCGACTCATTCTCCAACAGTCTCAAAAGCAGGAGCTGGAGCAGCCTGGTATTGGGCTCAGGGCACAATAGCGACCAAAGATGTTAAGTGACCAGAACCAATCAGAAAACAATAGCAGACTACTGATTGCAGACTGCCAAGAAATCAACACATCGTGAGATCTGACTAGAAACAGAGATTCTTTCAGATGGCCTATGGTGAATGTAATGTTTGGCAAAGGACATGCAACCTGATAATAATGAGCTTAAATATTTTGTGAGCAAGGGTCAGAAACTGTAGCATTTATGAGCATTTGGGTCTACTAGTAAACAGAGAAAACACATAGCCAAGACCACACTGCAGCTATCAAAACAGATGAGCTTTGTACAGGACCTAACATGAATAACACAATTCATCAAAACTGCTCATGCTTTTGCCAGGTGAATAGTGAAACAGTATTGAGAAATGAAAGTCAGTGAATGCAGAAACGAGCAGTAAGAGAATACTTTCATAGGTAACGATCACATACTGACAAGAACTATTGCAGTTAATTTTTGTTATAGAAGCAACAAGATTTAATCTGATGCAAAAAAATTATTATTGTTTTAATTCATTCATTCTGTACTAGATTTAACCCTAAATTACGATAGCATTGTAAAATTACCACAATACATTAAACAAAAATTTGACAGTATCCCATGGGCAAACAATCCCCCCTCTATACCTTCCTTTTATCGCTAACAATGACCTCTGAGTGTTTGATTTCTTTTTTGTTCAGTTCTGGATTTTTAAAAAATCGAACACATAGTAAAAATTACTAGAATATTGTAAAAGGCTTACAATTTTTATTTCAAATTCTGCCGATTTTTAAGAAGTTTGTTATTTTTTCCTTTTTTTCCCCTCATGACATGGGAAATCTCCTCAGCCATTGATATTGACATCAAAGAAACCTTTGTAACATGGGAGAGAGTGGAAAATCCCAAGAGGGCACTGAACATATGGGCTGATTTGATGGTTTATGGACGCCATATCAATAGACAATGGAAACCAGGAAGGGGGGGGGGGGTGGCATATGGTCTCCTTTCTGGCTAAAAATCAACTGCAAATTAAGAAGTGATTACTGCGTCGGATCACCATGTCTTGTCTTGGGTAAAAACACTACCTTTTAGAAAAAGTTTAAAGAAAATTTTATTTTCCACAGTCAAAACGTTACAGTTAAGTGCTAGTAAATTTCACAATGGGGCCGTAAAAAAGTGAGTCACACATAGGTATTGTAATTAAGGGTTAAAATACTAAATCAGTTTGTTGTTTTATTGTTCCTATCATTTTATAAATCTGAAACAAGTGCAACGTTTCAAATACTTGAGCACAATAATATCAGATGGGAGATGCACCACAGAAATAAAAAGCAGAATAGCTCAGGCCAGAATAGCATTTCAGAAAATGAAAAATATCTTATGCAACAAATCTATGTCAATAAAAATGAGAAAGAGAGTTCATCGGTGCTATATAGAACCAATTCTGACTTCTGGAAGCGAATCATGGACAGTAGACAAACAAATGAAATGACGATTAGAGGCCACAGAGATGGGATTTCTCAGAAGAATGTTGAAAGTTCCCTGGATAGCTAAAAAGACCAATGAGGAAGTTCTCAAAGAGGCCAACACAAAAAGAGAGCTCTTAATAAAAAACATCAGAAAGAAGCAATCAACATTTTTCGGGCACATCAGGAGAAGAGGAAAGTTGGAATACTTGGTTACAACTGGCAAAATAAAAGGAAAGAGAGATCGCGGACGACAAAGAGAGAAAATACTGGATAGCTTGGTGTCATGGCATGGAAAACATTCAACAACAGAACTGATACAATGCACTGTAGATAGAAGATTGTGGAGGGACATGATCACCTATGCCAACCGGTATGGCACATGATGATGATGATGATGATCATTTTATAATTTTGTAATTTTATGAACCATTCTAAAAATTGTATGAGTTTGTGTATTTCATTGTGTCTATTTTTTTTTTAATAAAATGTAATTTAATATCAAAAACTCATTTTTATCATCAACAGCAATGCATACCACAATCTCAGGTATGTCTTTTTTTCTTTTCTTCATCTGTTATGTGTTAATTTTTTTTAGCTTTAATTTTCATGATATGGTTGCCTTTAGTTTTTAATTATCTGTTAATAAACTTAGCATTTTTATTTCTTTATAATTTAATTTGTTCTGTTTTATATTTGTTTATATTGTGTGTATGTATATGTGTGCATAACTATAGGATCATACAAGTGTAACCAGTAAAATAAAGATAGTCTTATAGTGTACAGTACTGTAAATGTGAAATATTTTACGCATTTAGTATAAAGATACTTTATTTCTTCTTCTTGCTCATTTGCCATGAAAAAATGCATGAATTGGATTGTGTCACAATTTGCATCAATAGAATTATACTGTTGCATGGTGCAGGTCTGACGTTTCACGGAAAAGGCTATCAGAGTTTGCTGATGCCAGATGGATATTTTAAAATTAATTAATTAATTTGTTTCAGCCAAACTGCGAACCATCGTTTCCGGTTGTTTCCAAAATGGAGGAATTATTTTTCTCCGGCTTGGTAAAGAACCATTGATCAGAGGTTTAACAAGCCACCATTGTAAAAATGATGTTGTTAATGAAACGTAGACCTGATAACAGAGACAAATGGCAAGATTTGATGGAATATCTTTGAAGGAATTGAAGACTGCTAGAATGGGAATTCAGATAAGAGAGGGAGTATCTTGGTCTATGCCCTATAGGCCGGCTACGGCTCGAAAGGTCAATAGATAGATAACTGCGAACCACAACAGGATACATTTAGCCTATAATGTCTTTTAAGAGTGGATGACAAAGAGAACTATTTAATAGTTGTTAGGTGAACGCCATGAAGAAAAAGAACATTCATTTCTTTTCAGATTTGGGAAATAATTAATAGAGTAAAAAGCAGCACAAATCTAAATTATGTATTAGTTGTAACCTGATTTATAATTGAATCAATTTATTTGTACTTAGAACACCTGTCTGTTTACTTCATAATCTGGATACAAAGAAAGCATTTGAAAATGTTTAGGAAAATAGGGAAACTCTTTCCATACATTTCCCCTCATTGTGCGCTATGCTGATTTTGGCAGTGTATGTTTCATTGCATAGTGTACCATTCTCAATTTAATTAGTGTGAACCGTCATCAAACCATATACTTTTTACATGTCTTGCATCATCTTGGTGTTTGTTGAAATCTAATATCTTGTTCAATTATCTAAAAATTCATTTATAATATGTTATATGTTAGATATATATAAATATGTAAATTGATTATTAAAACCATGAACAATTCTGTCTCTGAAAACTCTTCTGTTGCATCAATTAAAAATGTATTAAAACATACATATATCCAAAACTTATCAATGACCTTGGAAAACAGACGTTAAAAATTAATGTGTAAAAAAACCCCCAAAACTACCTTTTTTTTTATTGACCTATCAAATGAGGTGTCACACTTCAATTGATCAGCTATATGAGAACACTGATGATTCCAGCCAGCTTAGATACACCAAACCTTTGAAGCTTTGGGAGTTATTGGTATAGTAAAATTGTCACAGAGGTCAGGTTCAATCCTAATCGACGGCTTCCCAGTTCACCCAGCCTTAAATGATTACCTGATTTTTTTCTGGGAAAGTAATACAGCTCAGGCATAATACCCGACCACATTACCCCAAAAAATCATGTGCTGAAGGTATATAAAAATTATGGTCACTAACACCATAATCCCTATACGCCACATGGCATGACAGGGTTCTTTCCTTTTTTAGGATTGCCACATTTTATTGGATGGATCATCATCAAGTACCGTGCCTACTGGCGGAGGTGATCATGTCTCTCCACAATTTTCGATCTCGGCAGCTATTTATCATTTCTGTTGTTGACCTTCTGCCAAGCCATTCTCTTAAGCTGTCTGTTATTTTTTCTCTTTGCTTCCCTCTATCTCTTCGTCCCTCAATTTTTCCAGTTGTTCTGGATTGGATGGATAGTTTTGGAAAATTTTCTATAAGTAAATGAGCGCATCTGACATAATAAGCACACACCAATGTGTAGTGGTGTTTGTGTTCATTCTCAGCGTAGGATTAATTGGTTTTGCTGGAAAAATTCATTGGAAAAATGGCTGGTGTGACACAGAATCTGTCTGCATTTTTTACCATGAAGGGCTTCTGTTGGCTGACTTTAAAGAGTCTAATGTGAATATCAATGCCATCCACTACAAAGACACGCTAGATAAACTGCATTCAGCTATGAAGAATAAGAGACCCTGCATGCTTACAGTCCTGATCTCTCACCATGTGACTATCATTTGTTCAGACTCATTAGAAAATCTCTAAAGGGACAACAATTCAACTTTGATGCAGACGTCGTAGCCTTGGTGAAAAATTGGCTCAATAAGCAATCAAAGTTATTTTTCTTGGACACTGTCTGCCATCTACCCAAGCAGTCTAAATGTTCATGGCAATTACTTGCTTCATAACAATAGCTTTATCTAATACTGTCACATCTGTTGATGTACCTTACATATTTTTATAATAAAGCCACTGGTTTCATTTGAAAACACTTCATATATATTACATATATGTATATTATGATGAATATGTATATATATGTGTAATATATATATATATACATATATATGTATGTGTGTGTATATATATATAAATATATGTATGTGTGTGTGTATATATATATATATATATATATGTGTAAATATATGTATGTGTGTGTATATATATAAATATATGTATGTGCGTGTATATATATATAAATAAATATATATATATATATATATATATATATATATATATATATATATATATATACAAAAAGGGAGCTCTTAAAAAACATCAGAAAGAAGCAGTCAACATTTTTCTGGCACATCATGAGAAGAGGAAAGTTGGAATACTTGATTACAACTGGCAAAATAAAAGGAAAGAGAGATCGCGGGCGACAAAGAGAGAAAATACTGGATAGCTTGGTGTCATGGCATGGAAAACAACAGAACTGATATGATGCACTGTAGATAGAAGATTGTGGAAGGACATGATCACCTACGCCAACCGGTATGGCACATGATGATGATATATATATATAATTTTCAAGAACTGGCTTTTAAACAATATCTTGCAAAGAAAATTTTAATACTGAAGGAGATAAGCACAGAAATCAAATATAAAAAATGTATTAAATACTATGCAGGGCCACAAGTATAGCTGCTGAAAACAGAAAATAAATATGAAATGGTATTGAGCAGCTAGACTAACAAAAAGTAAAAACAAACTACAACATTTCCGCAAGGAAAGAATATTTTATCTTTATATTTATTAATAATTAATTATAATTAATATTTATTATTCCGCTGGAAGGCTTTTGCCGAAATGTTGTAGTTTGTCTTGACTTTTAGTTAGTCTAGTTGCTCAAAGTCATTTTATATTTATTTTATATAAAATACTATAGCCATGACAAAGGACACAGTGGGCTGGAAAGAACAATAATGGAAAGCATAGTTCCAGGAAGATGAGACAGCAGGAGACCAAGAAAAACGTTGTTTCAAGGCATTAAAGAGACCTTGTATATGACAACAGAAGTGGTAGATTTCACTAGTCTGTGATAAGTGCAATATTCGACTAAGGACACACAAACTGATGATGATAGACATATATTGACTGTGTTGCAGTAATGGAGATAGATATGATGGTAACTGGGTTATGGACAAGCGGCAAGGGCATGGAGAGTTGTTTTGTGCAGATGGTACAAGTTACAAGGTATTTTGTTTGCTGTTATATATTGATGGTATTTGATATAGAATTTAAGAGCTACTCATATGAGATTATATGAGTTATAGACTTTTAGGGCTAGTAGTATATGTAGTTAAGAAACAATCAACATTTTTCGGGCTCATCATGAGAGGAGGAGGATTGGAATATTGGTTACAACTGGCAAAATAAAAGGAAAGAGAGATCATGAACGACAAAGAGAGAAAATACTGGATAGCTTGGTGTCATAGCATGGAAAACAGTCAACAACAGAACTGATACAATTCACTGTAGATAGAAGATTGTGGAAGGACATGATTGCCTACGCCAACCGGTATGGCACATGATGATGAGTATATGTAGTTAGCATGTGAATGTAAAGGCAGATTAGTGAAGTTGTAGAGAGCTTACTCAAAGATATACATTCAAACCATACTTTTTGCAATCAATCTAGTATATATAAATATGTACCTGACCTTTGGTTGGGAAAAAAAGCATCTGGGAAGAAGTGCTGGTCCATGCTTCTCCAAGAGAAGTGAAAGCCTAGAAATGGCTATACTTCACACCCCAAATAGCTATGGGATAACTGTTCCCTTAACCCTTTCTACAGCCAGATAATTGATGCGATGTAGCTCCTACAACTAGCCGATGAATCGTCCATCTATGGTTACTAATTCATTTGTGTAATTTATCATCTAATTTGTATTTTTAAGTGTCTACAAGTGGAAATCTCTAGCTTCAGAAGTTTAATGATAAAGAAATTGTTGTTTAGGCAATGGTTTTTAATTACTTTTTGTAGAAATCAAAGATTTTCTGAGACAAAAAAAATTGTTGATGATTTATTGACAATGCCCAGAATGTTTGCATTATTTTACAAGATGATTTACATCAAACTATTTATTTCAAACAATTTTGATATTTTTGTTTCTAATGTTTCAATTGTTTGTAACTAACAGTAGTACAAAGTTGTTATACTATTCATTATGGTAATGTATCGTAAAGCTTTACAAAACCATTTTGAAATCACTGGACATTCAGCAAAAAAAATTATTTGGAAAATACTATGATTTCATAAGCACAGGGCCATCCTGTGTGTAAAAATATAAATATTAAAATAAAATATAGGCTTATTGGAGATTTATATAATAATTGGGAAAAAATGGTTTGTGTGTCCAAAATTATTATTTATGAAAAAGATTTACTTATAAAGACAATGTGGGATATGACTGGTAAGTAGGAAAATCTTTTTACAATGTTTGTATATTCTTTCGATCTTCTTTAGTACAGACCTAGTTTTTCTTTGGTAGAGGAAGAGTTAATGTGAAATGTGTATATATCATACAAGACTCAGTAATTTGGGTATCATACAAGACTCAGTTATGTATCATACAGGACTCAGTAAGTTAGATATCATACAAGACTCAGTAAGTTAGATATCATACAAGACTCAGTAATTTGGGTATCATACTGTACTCAGTAAGTTAGATATCATACAAGACTCAGTAAGTTAAATATCATACAGGACTCAGTAAGTTATATCATACAAGACTCAGTAAGTTAGATATCATACAGGACTCAATAAGTTAGGTATCATACAGGACTCAGTAAGTTAGGTATCATACAGGACTCAGTAAGTTAGATATCATACAAGACTCAGTAATTTGGGTATCATACTGTACTCAGTAAGTTAGATATCATACAAGACTCAGTAAGTTAAATATCATACAGGACTCAGTAAGTTATATATCATACAAGACTCAGTAAGTTAGATATCATACAGGACTCATAAGTTAGGTATCATACAGGACTCAGTAAGTTAGGTATCATACAGGACTCAGTAAGTTAGATATCATACAAGACTCAGTAATTTGGGTATCATACTGTACTCAGTAAGTTAGATATCATACAAGACTCAGTAAGTTAAATATCATACAGGACTCAGTAAGTTATATATCATACAAGACTCAGTAAGTTAGATATCATACAGGACTCAATAAGTTAGGTATCATACAGGACTCAGTAAGTTAGGTATCATATAGGACTCAGTAAGTTAGATATCATACAGGACTCAGTAAGTTAGATATCATACAGGACTCAGTAAGTTATATATCATACAAGACTCAGTAAGTTAAATATCATACAGGACTCAGTAAGTTAGATATCATACAAGACTCAGTAAGTTAGATATCATACAGGACTCAGTAAGTTAGATATCATACAGGACTCAGTAAGTTAGATATCATACAAGACTCAGTAAGTTAGATATCATACAGGACTCAGTAAGTTAGATATTATACAAGACTCAGTAAGTTAGATATCATACAGGACTCAGTAAGTTAGATATCATACAAGACTCAGTAAGTTAGATATCATACAGGTCTCAGTAAGTTAGATATCATACAAGACTCAGTAAGTTAAATATCATACAGGACTCAGTAAGTTAGATATCATACAGGACTCAGTAAGTTATATATCATACAAGACTCAGTAAGTTAAATATCATACAGGACTCAGTAAGTTAGATATCATACAAGACTCAGTAAGTTAAATATCATACAGGACTCAGTAAGTTATATATCATACAAGACTCAGTAAGTTAGATATCATACAAGACTCAGTAAGTTAAATATCATACAGGACTCAGTAAGTTATATATCATACAAGACTCAGTAAGTTATATATCATACAGGACTCAGTAAGTTATATATCATACAAGACTCAGTAAGTTATATATCATACAGGACTCAGTAAGTTATATATCATACAAGACTCAGTAAGTTAAATATCATACAGGACTCAGTAAGTTATATATCATACAAGACTCAGTAAGTTATATATCATACAGGACTCAGTAAGTTATATCATACAGGACTCAGTAAGTTAAATATCATACAAGACTCAGTAAGTTAGATATCATACAGGACTCAGTAAGTTAGATATCATACAAGACTCAGTAAGTTAGATATCATACAGGTCTCAGTAAGTTAGATATCATACAAGACTCAGTAAGTTAAATATCATACAGGACTCAGTAAGTTAGATATCATACAGGACTCAGTAAGTTATATATCATACAAGACTCAGTAAGTTAAATATCATACAGGACTCAGTAAGTTAGATATCATACAAGACTCAGTAAGTTATATATCATACAGGACTCAGTAAGTTATATATCATACAAGACTCAGTAAGTTAAATATCATACAGGACTCAGTAAGTTAGATATCATACAAGACTCATTAAGTTAGATATCATACAGGACTCAGTAAGTTATATATCATACAGGACTCAGTAAGTTAGATATTATAAAAGACTCAGTAAGTTAGATATCATACAGGACTCAGTAAGTTATATATCATACAGGACTCAGTAAGTTAAATATCATACAGGACTCAGTAAGTTATATATCATACAAGACTCAGTAAGTTAGATATCATACAGGACTCAATAAGTTAGGTATCATACAGGACTCAGTAAGTTAGGTATCATACAGGACTCAGTAAGTTAGGTATCATACAGGACTCAGTAAGTTAAGTATCATACAGGACTCAGTAAGTTAGATATCATACAGGACTCAGTAAGTTAGATATCATACAGGACTCAGTAAGTTAGATATCATACAGGACTCAGTAGGTTAGATATCATAAAGGACTCAGTAAGTTAGATATCATACAGGATTCAGTAGGTTAGATATCATTCAGGACTCAGTAAGTTAGATATCATACAGGACTCCACTAGTCTTTGACTAAAAAGTCTCATCCACAAGGCACTGGGGTTGTTTTACTTCAAGGTACCCTCTCTTAGCCTTTTACTCTCTTGGGCATATCTACAAGGCAGCATGGCAAAAGCAGGTTGTACTTTCTACTGTATACAGTAGCAGGTAAAATTACCTGACCTGAAAAGGAGTTCTTAAATGCTATGTAGAGCCAGTCTTAACATGTGGATGTGAATCATGGACAATCATACGACAGACAAGAAAATCACTGGAGGCTGTAGAAATATGGTTTTACAGAAGAATGTTAGAATACCATTGACAGCTAAGAAGAGTAATAAAAATGTTCTGAAAGAGGCCAAAGCAAAAAGAGAGCTAATTTCCAATATTAGAAGTAACAATCATCATTTTTTGGCCATGTAATGAGAAGAGAACAGCTGGAATATATTGTAACAACTGGAAAGATTGAGGGACGGAGAGATAGAGAGCAGCAAAGAGAAAAGATACCAGACAGCTTAAGAGAATGGCTTGGCAGAAGGTCAACAACAGAAATGATAAATAACTGTCACAATCAAAAGTTGTGTAGAGACATGATCACCTACGTCAGCAGGAATGGTACTTGATGATGATATGTTTTTGTGCTCTGTCTTCTGGCAGGTAAATGACTTATGTTAAAGATATGTGTTTTGTGTGTTTGTGTTTATTTATGGTACATATTATACACTCTGTACTGCTGGTTATATAATGATGGTTTATGTTAAATCTATTTTGCTTTTGGTATGTAATCGTAATATGTTTTATATGCTCTGTTTTGTTGGTATGTATATTTATGTATGTCCTATAATAAGGGCTCTTGCTTTGTGTATTTGTATCTAGCTCTTCCTTCCTCTTCATGAAGCTTCAACAAGGACATTTGTCAACAATCTCCAATAATACAAGACACTCAATCTCATCATATGAGATATCTATATCACATATAGGATATTATTTTGCACACAAAAACTGTTAAATAATTGTTATCATCACAAACATAACATTAAAATATGAAGTAAATTAACTTGTAAAAGAATTCTGATGGACCCATTCTCCAACACAAATTTTTACATGCTGTCATAAAAAAAAAATAATATCTTCTTCTCCTTCTTCTTCTTCTTTCCTTCCTCATCTGCCTTTCAGCATCAAGGGGAGATATAATTTGCGGTATTTTGCTCTTCTGTTTGCCTCTGCTGCTGTTTTGTTTCCTAGTGCTTCCAATATTCCATCGATCCATCTTTTTCGTGGTTGATCCTTGGGTCTGTGTTCTCATCAACATTTGTTGAAGGCTTGTTGTGTTGTGTTTTGATCTTTCTGCCTTGCCATGTGGCCAAACCATTTTATTTGTTGTTTCCTTATATATTCTATGGCGGGGGCTATTCCTAGCTGTTTTCTAAGTTCTTCATTTCTGATCTTATCTCTCAGACTGTTTCCTGTCATTCGTCTAACACATTTCATCTCTGTAGAGGTTATTTTTCTTATTGTTCTTGCATCTAGGGTCCAGGTTTGGCATTGGTAGCACAACGTTGGGATGAAGATTGTATTGTATAGTGCTCGTTTTGCCTCCAGAGTTATTTCCTTGTTGGACAATAGTGGTGATAACTGTCCAATGATTTTACAAGCTTTGTTGCATCTTGACTCTATCTCTGCTGTTTGAGAATTATCATTTGTCACTAGACTTCCTAGGTATTTGAATTCCTCTACTTGTTTTAGTTGTCTGCCTTCTATAGTTATGCTGATGTTCTGTTTATTTTTGGCGACATTCATGACTTCTGTTTTGTTGATGTTGATGAATTAATTATATGTCTGCTATTTTTCATAATTTGGTTATGTTTTGTATATCAAAATGTATGTAACCTTCCATATACATCCAGGGTCAATTTATGAATGATTTATTTCATGGAGAGGGAAAAATGGCACACATATCAGGCATCTACTACAGTGGATTGTGGGTAAATGGTTTCCCAAATGTCATGGCCACAAAGATTGTGATACTGGTGGAAGAATCTCCCTTGGTCTTAACTCAGGGTCAATCATTTTCCATTACAGTTGAGTGCAGAAATGATGATGATGAATTTGTCACAGGTCAGCGAAGATTTAAATTGCTAACCCTTTGATTTGTAACATTTGTTCTATTTTGTTACATTTTCTGGATTTATTAGTAACTTAACTCATTACAGTATTATGCTCACGGTGTGTTTCTTTGTCGCTAATCTATTCTATTCTATTTTTGCTTTTTATTTTTAAACCCTTTTTTAGGGCATCCACGGCAGGCTGACTATTTGTACTATTTTGAAGAGGATATTAACATTATATTCATTATTCCAGGCCATTCCATTGTTTTACTAAAAATGTCAATTTTTTACTCATTTTTAACAGAAATGTCAAGTTTTGTCCTGTTAATGAAAACTATAAATATACTTTAATATTTATCAATTATAAATCATAAGATATAGCATTATATCGGGAGCCGCGATAGCTCAGTGGTTAGTGAACGGGACTACAAAGGACAGAGGTCGAGTTCGATCCTGACTGGCAGCTTCCGGGTTCACTCAGCCTTAAATGGGTACCAGATTGTTTCTGGGAAAGTAAAGCGGCACAGGCATAATGCTGACCACATTACCCCAAAAATCATGTGCCGAAGGTCTGTAAAAATTATGGTCACTGACACCATACAACCCTATACGTCACTTGGCGTGACGGGGGCTCTTTACTTTTTTAAAATAACATTATGTCATTATTATTGATACTAGTAATTTATATAATTATGGATTATGTCAAAATTTAATTATGAGGTTTTATCATAAGGCTTTGAAAGACCAAAATTTGCTATTTAAGATTACTTCATTGCAAAAAATATTCATGGTACAACCATGTTGAAATACAATTCATCTCTATATTAACCTAAAATTTTGTATGGAATTATGAAGAGTAATTATAAGATCAATATATTTGTGTAATTACATTTTAAAAAATTGTTCTACATCTTTTTGAATAAAGAATATTACATAAGCCTGTCCCATTTTTGCCATCCCAATGAGTGCTCATCCATATTGTACTACCACAATATATTGGTTTTGTCCTGAGGAAATATGGTATACCTAGACACAGGCCAGCAATAAGAGATCTCCAATCCCTTCTGTTTTGCTATCTCTTCCAATCTTTCTTTGTGATGTCTTGAGAAGGTAATCCACTCTTTGTTATGTACTTTAATAGTATTTGTTGGTGTCTATTCTATTTCAGTGTTATACGCTTATATAGCGTTCCTTGGTGACTATTCTGTTCAGTGTTATACACTTTTACATTGTTACTTGGTGGTTATTCTACTTCACTTTTATGCACACTCACTTATATTTCAGAGGAAATAACAAATATGTTGACAAAAATTCATTTTTGTATTTTTATTTTTTCATTTATTTTTGTATAAATCAAAATTCTATTTTGATATCATGAATAATTGCAAGGAAGCAGTGGTTTTATTTTGAAAACACCAAGCTGGATCACCACACTAAATCTAGTTTGTCTTAGAAAACAATTTAGTTGTACTCATTTGACTTGCCACCTAAAATGTAAATGAAATGGCAATAAACAGCATATACATGAATATGAGAATTAATGAAACTAAAGTCAGCGAAATCCTGGAATATAAAATTGAATTTAATATCAACAGGAGGTGCCATATGAGGACATAAAATATGAGCTTATGCAGACTAGATGAGGGCTTTACCAGTGAGCTACTGTAATCATCAACATAGTCAAGTTGTCCCTCTTTTCATCACATATTTTTTAAATGATGATTGTTTCCCTTTGATAATAAACTGAGGAAATTGTTCAACAGATTTGTCACTGGAAGACATTGAGCCTGGGGAAGACTGGATAAGGGTGCTAGCAGAATGTGCTACTTCACTTTTGGTTTGCATCACTATGAATAGAAGAATGCAAACAACAAAACCCTGTAGCCATGGAGGCAGACTTGAAAGCCTTGATTCATGTGAATTCACCTGAGGCAGTCATTTACACTGTTTGATCTGTTGTTCACCAAAGTCTGAGCTCATGGGCCTTTTTTGTCTTTGGTCAAAGGAATGACAGTAAAGGAGGAGAGTAGTGGTTTCACTTTTAACTACAAGTAGTTTGACTATGGAGATCATGGCAGAACTAAAGTGATAGCCTGGCTTTAAACACAATCTTTTACTCAATTATGTTTTTTGAGTAACTCGATCAACATGGTCAGGAAAACTGAAGGAGGCTGGACTGAAAAACAGTGGTTGGATTCAATGAAGAACTCAAAACTGACTTGGATTTATTTTATTTTCATGCCTGGGCACTTGGGTGTGAATAGAAATGAAAGAGCTGACGGATTGGCTGGAATGATTGTCATGGATAGTGGGTGTATAATTGACAGATCTGACACTGTTTGCTTTTTAACAGGTTACTTTTTGGGCATGTTTTTGGTGTTAATTTTGAGATTTGAACTAACTTACCACACAGTATGGGGGGAGCAGAAGCCATCCTAGACCTAGCAGTTCTACCTCCTTATGGTTTCCCCTGGAAACAGTCTGCATCAAACCAGACTAGCTAACAGAAGCTAGGATCGCCGTGTTCCCTGTAGTGGTAGCTGTTACTGATATAGAGGTCCCAGTATTGCAGTACCTCTGGGTTGGACTAGTAGTTTCCCAGCATAGCCTGGGACAAACGAACTCCAACTTCTCCAGTAAGACCAGTAAGAGCCGGGAATGTCAAGAAAGCCATTATGAAATAAATGTGACATCTTCTTTTCTCCAATTGTGTAAAAATGTGTAATATTTTGTCCAATTATTTAGATAGTGGTAGGGAGTTACAGGTGATTGCTGGCTTTAAGTACTGGAAACCCAGAGATGGCTCAGCTCTTTTTGATATAATAGAGGATGTTGAAGACAAGCCAATAGAAACACCATTGTAAGTAGAATCTTATAATTTGTTCACTCTTAAAAATAAAAAAAAATTATTTTAGCTTTTAACTTTATTTACTTTTTGGTTGGAAATTATATATTTTTTAAAATTACAGTAACAAGCTATAGTTTACTTATATTTGTGCATGTTTATAGCAAGTGTTAATTGATTATTTAATAATATTAGTGAAATTGGTAGCCATCAATGATGAAGCTACATAAACAAAATATAAAGGGTAGATAAACTTTCTGTTTATTAAAAAAATTCTTTAATTATTCTATTTGTGATATTAAATTCATAATTAGAAATTTAACATTATCATATGCACAAAGTTCTGATTTTTTATTTGAGGATTTTGATTTAGTATTGACTAGAGTTAGAAATGTTGTGATGACTAGAATAAATAATTTTCTTGGGATTTACTATTTTAAACTCTGTATTAAGCCTTACTTTGCTGTTATTGCCAATATGTCTTGTTCCTCAGTTATGATGTTGTTCCATACCCTCTAACTGACCAGTTGCCTGATATTGGCACACCATTTGATGTCCAAAGTCAAACTGTTGTAAAAAATACAAGTTCTGGGAAGAGTCAAATGAGGGTTTGTCATTAATTGTTTTTATTGTCGTTTTGCAAGTATCATTTAAAACTGAAAGGTCACTTTTGTCTTATTTTAATCACTAATTCCACATCTTAAATATTATCATATTGATGAATTTGGTTGTCTTGTACAAGGGGCTATACAATTTTGTGTTTAGTGTGACCCAGTTTGACCTGTTTGCATCTTCCAAAGCTTTGTATTTTCTGCAGTCTGGTAGAATGTCTGATGCAATCTTATCCACATGTACACATGTTTGCATTTCTAGTCTTAAACTTCATGTGCCTGTGATTTCAAAGCAGATTGTGTCCAGTTTTTAGTTGGAAGATGATGTCATGTTCATGAACAGGTCAATGGACAGTTACTGGTTAATGTGTTGATGAATTTGATCGGCAAGTCAAGATGCTTAGACAGGCTTTGGCACATGGCTTTGTGCACTGGGTGCCATCAGTTCTCATGTGAAGAAAATTGGCACTATGTTTCAGTATCTGGACATCTGTGCCGAGATATATATCACCAGGGTACCCTCAAGGATTGCCATTATCATCTGCTTTGTTCAATATATCTATCTATCTATCTATTGACCTTTCGAGCCGTAGCCGGCCCATAGGGCGTAGACCAAGATACTCCTTCTCCTATCTGAATTTTTTGTTCTAGCAGTTTAAAATTCTTTTAAAGATATTTTATCAAATCTTGCCATTTGTCTCTGTTCTGTGCAAGCAGCTCTATCTCATTGAGGGAACCGATTCCTGCTGCTCTTGCCTCTCTCATCAATGTTCTTCTCAGTGTCTCTCTGGGTTTTCCTCTTTTCCTCTTACCTGTTGTTTCCCACATGAGGGCTTGCTTTGCTATTTGGTTATTATCTCTTCTCATCACATGTCCAACATATGACCATCATCTTTTCTTTATTACTGAAGATATTAATGGTTGATTGGCGATTTCTCTAATTTCCTTGTTTGTTTTGAATTCGTTTCATGCTATACCAAGTGTTTTCCTTATAAATTTATTTTTGAATGCGTTCAACTTTGTTTCTATGTCTCTTTTTGTTTTCCCAGCTTTCATACACATATGTAAGGGTTGATAGTACATTTGATTTGAATAGTCTAAGTTTTGTGTTTGTGCTGATGAGTTTTGATTTCCACAACTTTTCGTGTTCAATATATAGAAAACAAAACTGAAATGATTTATTGATCTATCATCTCGGAAGTTTCTCTCCATAATAATATTCATTTATTATTATTATTTGTTGTTGTTGTTCATTATATATGGATTCATATGTTACAGGCAAATCTGTATTTTCCTTTTGACAAGTATCAAACCTCTTTGTCTGCATTGCAAGTATTCAGCCCTACCCTATCCAGGAGATACTTGTCCTAATAGAAAAATACAGATATATAAAATTTATCCCCAAGTTGTGTTCATAACTCTATGCTATATTCATAGTACACATGAATGAATGACATCACCAATGATAGATACTTTTTTAGGTAGCTTAGTTGGCCTTTGCAGGTGACATTATGATGCATGTACATGGTCATGATAGAGCAGAAATGGCTAGGTAATTGCAAGAAAGCATGGATCAGTTAACCACCAGGTAGAATAACTATAGAGCACTCATTAACCCAAGCAAGGCTTCCGTAATGTGGTGTTTGCTAAACAACAGAATAGTTAAAGACATCCTCCCAGCCACAGACTGCAATGGTGTAACCATTGTCAGGAATCAAACTATTAAGAAAGTAAAGTACCCCCATCTCGTCAAGTGGCGGCGTATAGGGAATATGGTGTTAGTGACCATAAATTTTACAGACCTTCAGCACATGACTTTTGGGGTAATGTGGTCGGTATTACGCCTGTGCCGCTTTACTTTCCCAGAAAAAATCCGGTACCCATTTAAGGCTGGGAGAACCCGGAAGCCATCGGTTGGGATCGAACCCTACCCCTTGTCCTTTATAGTCCAGTTCACTAACCACTGAGCTATCACGGCTCCAAATCTGCCATTAATATTCCATATTTACCTTTGGTTTCAATGATAGTTTTGAATTACATAATGAATAATATTTTAATTACTTTTTTTTGTACAGGTGATGAAAAGGAAGAAAAAGGAAGCATTAATGAGGTTTATGTTCAGTTCATAGAATCTTATGATAATAATGAATCTGTTGATCAGAGAAAAGAGTCTAATCAAAGTGATGGTGGCACATCAGGGGAAACTGGTGCTTCCCAAATAATGACTTGTGTTTCAGGTACTTTTGGATTAAAAATGAATTATCCAATTATTATTCTTCAATGTTCAAGTCTTTTGATTATGTGAACTTGACTCTTTGTCACGTATCATGATGAAGAGGTAGGAATAAAATTATGACATGAAATAAGTGAGTCACATGATTGGTACTTATATATGCATATGTGTCCTATTTTCTTCCCCTGGACCTGCATGATGGCTGACACACTTCTTCAACAAGATGGACAGAAAATGATTTGAGTTGTTTTCATGCTTATCTGATCATTGAGTTCCCTAGTGATACTTTGGGACATCATCATGTTGCCTTATTCACAATTTTTCTGCATTTGTCCTTGTAGAGTGGTTATCATGTATCATTTGTATCCTTATGTATGGCAGAGAATCTTGGACAATTATGTAAAGCAGGAGAGAAAGTTAAATGCATTCCATTTGCGATGTCTAAGCCGTATTCTTGGTATCACCTGGAAGGATAAAGTGACAAATATGGAGGTCATGACTTGCACAGGCCTCACGAACATCTACACACTTCTCAAACAATGTAAGTTATGCTGGCTTGGCCACATACGCCATTTGAAAGTACTAGGGGGCACTCAAAACTTCGATTTGTAGACGTATGTAAACATGACATGAAGACTCTGAACATATACCCTGCAGCCTGGGAAGAAATAGCTGCAGACCACAATCTTTGGAAACACACACTAAAGCTCCAACTCAAACAAGAAGCAGACAGATTCATAGAAAAAGAGAATACACAGCAAAAGAAAAGAAAAAATAATATTTCTAGGGGTGATGAAAAATCCATAGTCAACTATGACTGACTGAGACTACTATAGACTATAGTATGCTCATTGACTGGTCACAAAAGTCCTGTTTAAAATTTCTCTTTGGACAGAAATGGCTTTGAGGTTCATCCAGTTCCTAAAAAATAAGCACAGGATATTTTTTAAAGTAAAATGATTTGCCATGATACCAGCCATTTCACCCATAAATGTTCTGATGTTCATTGAAAAACATGAGCACTAACTCCATATTATCCATGAATACATCAAGGCATTTTGGTTTTTTATTCTTTGTTTCAGTTTATTCACATGCAAAATTAATTCACTGGAGAGATTTTTCACCTTTTAACTATTTATTGAACACACAAGACTGCACACATAGTGGTATTACTCATGTTAAGGGCTGTCGAGCAATTGTGCTTTAGGTTCTAAGAAACTTTTTTAAAAATTCATATAAAGGTGTTTAGCATAATGTGAATCCCTTACTTTTGTTTTAGTCTTTATCAATCCATTTTCTCCTTTGTCCACCTCTTCACTTTTGCTTTTCACTGTTTCCTGTAAAGTGGTTTGGATAAGCCGTTAGATTTTGTGATGACATACTCAAGATGTCAAAGTGAGCTGCTTATCTATTTAAGTTGGTGGCATATTCTTATAGTCTGTCATGGTTATGCAGTCTGTGTCTCATAGAAATGTTTAATTATATTAAATATCTATCTGTCTATTGTCCATTCGACCCTAAAGAAGATCAGGCAGAAATTCTAGACTCGCCATGTTGTACACAATTTTTTTACTAAGTATCAGATGTTATATTATGTTATCTATTGACCTTTCGAACCTTAGCCAGCCCATAGGGTATAGACCCAGATACTCTTTCTCTTATCTAAATTTTTATTCTAGCAGTTTTCGATCCTTGTAAAGATCTTTTATCAAATCTCGCCTTTTGTCTCTGTTCTGTGCAAGCAACTCTAACTCATTGAGGGAGCCAATTCCTGCTGCTCTTACTTCTTTGATCAATGTTCTTCTCAATGTCTCTCTCTGGGTCAGCCTCTTTTCTTCTTACCTGTTGTTTCCCTCATGAGAGCTTGCTTTGTTATTCGGCTATTATCTCTCCTCATCACATGTCCAACATATGACCATCGTCTTTTCTTGATTACTCAAGATATTAGTGGTTGATTGGTGATTTCTCTAATTTCCTCATTTGTTTTGAATTCATTCCATGCTATTCTAAGTATTTTCCTTATAAATTTATTTTTGAATGCGTTCAACTTTGTTTCTATGTCTCTTGTTGTTTTCCAGCTCTCACATGCATTCTGTATCAGGTCTACGTTTCATTAACAAAAGTGTTTTTACTATAGTGGCTTGTTAAACCTCTGATCAACGGTTCTATATCAAGCTGGAGAAAAACAAATTCTCCATCTTGGATACAACAGAAAACATCAATAATGTTACACAACATGTTATGTTATGATCATCATTAATGCACACCTGAAAATACCATTCTGATTTTCTCCTTGAAATATTGAGAATCTCTGAGGAGAACCATGGGTTATGTGCATAAACTCTGTAGCACAGTCCATCAGTGATCCATCAGTGGGGGTAGATGGTAGATTTTTGCTGACAATTTTGCTCGGCAGTCATTTTTTGGGCCCACTTTTTTCTATTTTTAACTGCCAAGGATTCTTTAATGTGAGTAAGTGCACACTGGACTTCCTGTTTTTTTTTCCGTTATCCGAGAGGGCCAGACATAAGACCTGAAGACCAGAGGAGAGTAAAACCATGAAGAAACCAAGGTTTCAATTTTATTTGTTTTTGAAAAATATTCCCACTCGTGGAATTGAACCTGAGACTTTCCTGTTCAGAGGCTGATGTCTTACCTCTAGACTAGACCTCAGTTCCCCACTCCCTCACAGAGTATCAGACTTATATTGTATCTCAACACATGCCCCTATTCTGAACAAATCTCTCTCTGTTGCTTCTCATCTCAGTGTTCTTGTTAATGTTTTCTGGTCTGCTTTTTCTTATTTTGCCTTTTGTTTCACATTTGAGGACTTGTTTTGCTAATCTCTTGTTATCTTCCTCATCACATGGCTTACATATGCCTATCAACCTTTCTTGATTATAGATGCTATTGTTGAACACATGGTCATCTCTCCTACTTTTGTACTAGTTTTTAATTAATTCATTGGAATATGAAGTACTTTCATAGGTCATTTGTATATGGATGCATTTAATTAATTTTCTGTTTCTTTAGTTATTTTCCAGCTCTCACATACATAAGTAAGGGTAAAAGTAAAGTAAAGAGCCAAGTGGCATATAAGGAATATGGTGTTAGTGACCATAAATTTTACAGACCTTCAGCACATGATTTTCGGGGTAATGTGGTCAGTATTACGCCCGCGCCGCTTTACTTTCCCAGAAAAAAATCCGGTACCCATTTAAGGCTGGGTGAACCCGGAACCGTCAGTTGGGATCGAACCCTACCCTCATCCTTTGTAGTCCAGTTCACTAACCACTGAGCTATCATGGCTCACATAAGTAAGGGTGGATAATATATTTTCTATGAAAATTCTGGGCTTAAAATCCTCAAAAATCAAAGCTCATCCAGAGCATACAGTTTATATTTTCTTCTAATCAACCTAAATGCACTTTCTTTGATTACACTGAAACATGCACCAATGTTTATTAATGTTCAGAATTTTTACTTTTCTATTTATACTCTACATGAACTTGGATCACATATTTCTATCTATCTATCTTTCGTTCGCTCGAAGTATTGTCTATATCAGCAATGTCGTTTCCTGTATGAATTTTGCTGTCTTTTGTAATTCTTGCAGTGGCCCATATAGTTTTGTCTGTAGTGTTGTATCTATGGGCCAATGGATTTTCCTCAGTCTACTATATTCAGTGCAGTCTTGAAGTATGTGTTCAGCAGTCTGGGGTGCCTGTCCGCATGTACAAGTAGTTGATGTGCCGATCTTGAATTTTGTATACATGTGACTATGGAGTCTATTGTGTCCTGTTCTTAGGCGTATAATGATAACTTGTTCATATCGGGATCCACTGCAGGCAACCCTGTGGTGCTTGCAGAGTTCAGTCAATAAGGTCTGCAGATGTGGTAATTTTCTGGATTGTAGTGCCTGGAGTACTGATCTTGCATCTGTCAAAAACACTACAGGCTGTGGGCTAAGATTACTGTTCAGCAGTTTTTCTATTGCCAACTTTATTGCTTGTATTTCTGCATCATAATTGTGACAATATTTCCCTGTTGCTATTTTATTCATATCCCTAGTGTTATTTGGGTACTCTATATATGCACCTGCTCCCCCATTCTTTACTGCATTCTGTGCTGATCCATCTGTGTACACACAGATCCATAGGTCTTGTGGGTATTCTTCATCCAGGAAATTAAGAGTTATTGTTTTTCGCTGTAGACTATTCTGTTCCTCTTTGTCAACTATTCCTTTCACTTCTGTCCGTATTTGAACTGATAATCCTGATTCATCTGTCCAGGGAGTCTGTTCTGTATGGGCAGTAGGGGGTTAAAAACTCTTGGCATGTCTGGTGTTTTGTCTACTAATACACTTGGCTTGGTGGATAAAACTGCTTCTCTTAAGTCTCCCAATGCAAGATTTTGGAATCTGTCCTTCATTGGATGTCTCGGCATGCATAAAAATTGTTCTGCCTGTATCAGCACCTTTGTGTCTCTCCATTCTCTCAGTGCTGGTATCCTCCACAATTTCTCCATCTCCAATATTGGTGTTGATTTCATTGCTCCTGTGATGACCCTAAGTGCCTGGTTTTGTACTTTATCCAGATCACATATTTGATAATAACTTTGTCTTTTTGTGCTTATTAATTTTTATTTCCATCCATGTTTTCAAAAAATGCTTTCAACAAACTGATTAATATCTGGAGATCCAAAGTTCTCAGTAAATGAACAAAACAAAGGCTGTTCAACTCCGTGTGATACCAGTACAAACATATGGATGTGAATGTTGGAAATCCACCAAAAGATGTTGAGAAATTAAATACCTTTGAAAACAAATGTCTTTGTAGATCTCAAACTTAAGCTAGAAAGAATACATTTCAAATGCAGAAATAAGAGATGAATCAAAACAAGAATATATGTCAAACTTTATAAGAATACTTTAGAAATATATCGGTCATATGCATAGAGTAAATGAAGAAAGACTTCCCTGTAAACGCATTCATGTGGTAACCATCTGGTAAAAGAATACAAGGCAGACCAAGAGAATCGCTATACGCAGAACAATTACTAGGGAAGGCTCAACCATTGGACTAAGTAACTACCAAGAACTACAATCACTAGCAAAAAATGTCCAGTCGTGGAGAACTGTGACTTCTGCCATATTTATCATCTTCAGCTAAGAGGAAAAAGAATCCATGTGTTATCAGTGTTTCTGAAAGTCATTGTTGCCATATTAAATTTCTTCACAGGGTATAGATTATTTGTTGAACAAGTGCTCTGGTTTGTATTGTTTGCATACCACAGCTATTTAGATCTGATAGCGGAAACTAAGTGGTACTTGGAAGCAGACAAAAAGACAGTTTAAACACATTTCCCCTACTGCTGATCCTGCTACACTTAGAATATTCTTTACAATACTGATCTTGATCTTTCCTTTGACATCATCCATGTGGTTACAGTGTCAAGTTTTTTGTATTGGAATTTCTAATTTAAAATAAGTATAACAATTATTTGTGCATTTAAAAACTATATGTAGACTATACAAATTTAAATAAGAATGTACACATTTATACAGTTAAAACAAATTAAAATAATAAATGAAATTTTGTATTAATATATACACTTATAATTTATAGTCAATACATTTAAGATTTCTACTAGACGTACAATCTTACATATATCTGGGCAGTAATATAGATAAAGAGGGAGAAACAGAAAACGATACCAAAATAAGGATATCAAAAGCAAGAGGAGCTTTTGTTGCACTGGGAAACATATGGAAGTCCAAAGAAATTAGGTTAAATACTAAATAAAAATGTTCAACTCCAATGTTAAGTCAGTCCTATTATATGGCTGGGAGAACAACAAAACTGACAATCACGAAGATACAGACTTTCATTAATGGATGCTTACACAGAATAAAAGGATGGAAATGGTAGCCAACAAAATCAGTAACATAGAATTATGGAAATGTACCAGTTAAATACCAGTGGATAAAGAGATACAGCGAAGATGATGGCGCTGGATAGGACACACACTGCGGAAGCCAACTGAAAGCATTACACAACAGGCCCTTTTTTGGAATCCCCAGGGGAAAAGACAAAGAGGAAGACCAAGAAATTCTTTGAGAAACAGACAGAAGCAGAGATGAAGATGATGGGGAAGACGTGGGGTGATCTTAAAAGAATGGCAAGAAACAGAACGACTTGGAAAGTGTTTGTTGAAGACCTATGCTCCAGGGAGCTAAAAGGTAGAAGAGAGAGACATTTAAGATTTATTATATTAACTATTTTAAGATACAATTGTGTAAAGTTGAATTTCTACCATTATTGTTAGAGCTAGAAGTTATGTTTTAATAACTTTATCTCTCTTATTAACAATTATTGTTGCTACAATTAATAAAGTATACTATGTATATTTTAATTAATTTTGCAATCTTTGCTGAAAATATAATTTATAACTGCCAGATTCTACTGAGAATCCTGTAGTAGAGGAAGGGACACACATGCTCCCTCCTGTGCTAAGCAAACTAACTAGCAGCGGAAAGTGTGAATGGTTGAATCTACAGTTAGCACCACCTCCTCCAATGTATCGTCCTTTTGTTATTATGGAGGAAGAAACACAAGAGAGAAAGATGTCTAAACAATCTGTGACCAAAGATCACTCAAGTGAGTTTATCTTGAACTTTGTCGAATGCTTGCTTGTCTTGTGCCCTTCAACTTTTACCATCATTGTCATTAGCCTTTCAGTATCTTGTGAAATTAAGATCACACATTTTAGTTTCTTATGGAAGTAAGGCCTTCCTTTCAGCTTTTAGTGGAAGTGAGGTTTTACATTTCAGCTTCTTGTGGAAGTAAGTCTTACATTTCATCTCTTGTGAAGGAAGGTCTCACATTTCAACTTCTTGTGGAAATAGGGTGTTACATTTTAGCTTCTTGTTGAAGTAAGTCTCGCATTTCTGCTTTTTGTGGAAATAGTCTTACAATTAATCATTTTGTTGAAGTAAAGTCTTACATTTTAGCTTTTTGTGGAAGTAAAGTCTTACATTTTAGCTTTTTGTGGAAGTAATGTCTCACATTTCAGCTTTTTGTAGAAGCAAAGTCTTTTTCAGCTTTTTGTAGAAGTAAAGTCTTAAATTTCAGTTTTTGTGTGCAAGTAAAGTCTTACATTTCACCTTTTTGTGGAAGGAAAGTCTTACACTTCAGCTTCTTGTTGAAGTAAAGTCTTTTTTTTTACAGTTTCTTGTGGAAGGAAGGTCTTCGGTAATGTTCTAAAATATTTTTTTTTAAGCTTTGGGCTAGTCTATTCAGCTCTGTCAATGTTCTATCTGCTCTTTTATATATTTTAAAATTAACTTCTGATATACTTATTTTCTTTTTCTATTTCTTGTGCAATTTATAGTGAATTCAGAAGATTCCTGTATTGCAATGATGCAAACTGACCTGCAGAGTCATAATAATATGATTCATATCTTATAATTCCATTAGTAATGTTGCAGGAGTCATGGACCAAGTTCAGCAATGTGAAGCATGTTAGTTATGTACAAACCAGATATAAGCAGATGGTAGATGTACAACAGAGATGAGATGCAGAATGGCTCAGGTAAAAACAAGCAGATTTAAAAAAAAATGAGGAAGATACTATATAATCCATTTTTAATAATAGAAACAAGAAAAAGAGCTTTTAAATGTTATGTAGAGTCAGTCTTAACTTATGGATGTGAATCATGGACAACAGGACAACAGACAAGAAAATCACTGGAGGCTGCAGAAATGTGGTTTTACAGAAGAATGTTGAGAATACCATGGACAGCTAAAAAGAGTAATGAAAACATTTTGAAAGAGGCCAAAGCAAAGAGAGAACTAATTTCCAAAATTAAGAAGAAACAGTCCTCATTTTTTGGCCATGCAATGAGAAGGAAACAGGTGGAAGATATTGTGACAACTGGGAAAATTGAGGGACGAAGAGATAGAGGTAAGCATGAGAACGATACCAGACAACTTAGGGAAATGGCTTGGCAGAAGGTCAGCAAAAGAAATAACAAATAACTGTAGAGATTAAAAGTTGTGGAGAGACATGATCACCTATGCCAGCAGGCCCAGTACTTGATGAGGATGATCCCAGGTTAGATATTTTAGTTTAGGGTGACAACAGTAAATAATAAACAAATACATGAAACTCTGTACCATTCAACATGTTGATCTGTTTCTCTTGAACTGTTTTCCACTTTTTTAATTGTACCAGTGCAAGCAAAAACCATTATATAAAAAAAACTATTATCATATTATGTTTCAATTGTTGCTTTATTTGTAATTAAGACCATTATATTATTTAGCATATTATTTCTATAAAATTAAGTTTGAAGTTTTTGCTAAAATAGAAAATTATGTTCGTCATGATCATCATGTACTATACCGGTTGGCGTAGGCGATCATGTCCTTCCATAATCTTCTATCTATGGTGCATCATATCAGTTCTGTTGTTGACTGCTTTCCATGCCATGATACAAAGCTATCCAGTATTTTCTCTCTTTGTCGTCCAATATCTCTCTTTCATTTTATTTTGCCAGTTGTAACCAAGTATTCCAACTTTCCTCTTCTCAATAAGTGTCCGAAAAATGTTGATTGTTTCTTCCTGATGTTTTTTAGGAGCTTCTTTTTTGTGTTGGCCTCTTTGAGAACTTCCTCATTGGTCTTTTTAGCTGTCCAGGGAACTTTCAACATTCTTCTGAGAAATCACATCTCTGTAGACTCTTAATCATATTTTCATTTGTTTGTCTACTGTCCATGATTCGCTTCCGTAGGTCAGAATTGGTTCTATATAGCACCGATGAACTCTCTTTCTCATTTCTATTGACATAGATTTGTTGCATAAGATATTTTTCATTTTCTGAAATGCTATTTTGGCCTGAGCTATATACTACTTTTTATTTCCGTGGTGCATCTTCCAATCGATGTTATTATTGTGCACAGTTATTTGATGCTTTGCACTTGTTTCAGATTTGTCCTGTTTATTTTTATGCTGCATGCTGGTGATGATTGTTTCTTCGATATGACCATTACTTTTGTTTTACTTACTATTCAGACTGAGATCTTTCTTGATGCTTTCTTTTACTATTATGTCTATCATTTCTTGAAGTTCATTCTCTGTCTCTGCTATTAAGACTGTGTCATCCGCATATGGTAAATTATTTATGTTGTGACCGTTGACTTCAATTCCTTTTTTGACTACTATTGATCTCATAATATGTTCGCTGTAAAGTGGAAACAAATCCGGCGACAGAACACAGCCTTGTCTGACTCCTTGTTTTATAAGTTTAAATTGTCCTGTTTGGTTGTCAATTCATATTGCTGCTGTTTGTTGCCAGTACATGTTTAATTAATGTTACCAGAAGAGAAATAAAATATAAATGTATAAGATGAAGTTATGGGTTCCCTCAGTTAAAGGCAAATGAGGAATACAATATTAGTGTCCATATTTTACATTAACCAAAGGCACATTCTGTTTGTGAAGTGGTCCATATCATGCTGGTCACATATGATGAAGTGTGAATTTGAGGAACAACTTACAAAACTATATAATAACATATTAAAATATCATTCTCTCTGCATATTGACATAACAATATAATGTATATAATTATAATGTTATTTAATTCATATTAGCATAAATTAACAATGTTGAGAGTCAAATACTTCTTCTTTTCTTCCTCATCTGCCTTCAGCGTCAAACACTTGGGCACAATAATAACATCAGACGGAAGATGCACCCCAGAAATAAAAAGCAGAATAGCTCAGGCCAAAATAGCATTTCAGAAAATGAAAAATATCTTATGCAACAAATCTATGTCAATAGAAATGAGAAAGAGAGTTCATCGGTGCTATATAGAACCAATTCTGACCCATGGAAGCGAATCATGGACAGTAGACAAACAAATGAAAATATGATTAAAGTCTACAGAGATGTGATTTCTCAGAAGAATGTTGAGAGTTTCCTGGACAGCTAAAAAGACCAATGAGGACATTCTCAAAGAAGCCAACATAAAAAGAGAGCTCCTAAAAAACATGAACAAAAAAAACAATCAACATTTTTCAGATACATCATGAGAAGAGAAAAATTGAAATGCTTGGTTACAACTTGCAAATTACAGGGAAAGAGAGATCATTAATGACAAGGAGAGAAGATCAGATATCAAGGCACGGAAAACAGTCAACAACAGAATTGATATGATGCACTGTGTATAGAGAATTGTGGAAGGACATGATTGACTATGCCAACCGGTATGGCACATGATAATGATGATGAGCATAAATTAGCTCTATAACTACCAATAAAAATCAGAATGTTCAACACTACATTTATCACCCCCAGGTCAGGAATAATATTTAAAAAACTATAGACCTAGATATGCTTTTGTGAAAACCAAATTAAAAAAGTCATGCTACTGATAATTCCTACAATATTTTTGGTGAGAATAAGAATTCAAAGCATAAAAACTACACCACATTCAAAGACCATATGATAAAAAAATGAGATAATAAAAATGTAAGCCTCTTGTTAAAAAAAAAAAAAAAAAAAAAAGTAAAGTACCCCCGTCACGCCAACTGGCGTATAGGGAATATGGTGTTAGTGACCATAAATTTTACAGACCTTCAGCACATGATTTTTAGGGTAATGTAAGCCTCTTGTGCCATTGATAAAATAATTGTAACAGAAATAAATTATTGATGATATCACACAAAATTGTGAGTTTTCTAGCATATCAGTTTAATGTGCTAGTGATACATGAGTTATTGCTTATTAAAGAAACATTTCAAAGATTGACAAATTTGGTACTTTCTGGTGTGAAAAGTTCAACTACACTTGTTGTTAAATGTTATGATTAAATTTCTTCTAATCAACTTCAATACACTAAAGAAAAATCATATGCAGGTTGTATTAAATAGAGAAGTAAACAAAACAACTAAAATATTAGTGATAAACAGTTGGATGATTATCTGTTAAGTGGCAACTATAATTTCATTGGTGTTTCTGTAATTGCTATAATGTTTATTCTTAGTGCTTAGGTTGTAGAATTTTATTGGTTTGTCAACTCTCAAAGTGGGTGCATTACACTGATAAATGAGTGATAATAACAATGCAGAAATTAACTAGCTCTCTCTCTCTCTTTGAAATGTATCTTTGTACTTTTGCAACATTTTATTATTTTTATATGCAATAACACTTGCTATCCATGCTATGTTGGTTATCGATACAGCAACCTGTGTGTTAATGTCAGTTTGGTTTAAAGTTAGATCTGCTTCAGTTTGTTGGTTAGGGGGAGCAGAAGCGCCTGCGACCTGCGGTCGTCAATAGCATGGGTCAGCGCACCATCAGCTGACCAAGACCTAGCAGTTCTACCTCCTCATGGTCTCCCCTGGAAACAGTCTGTGTCAAACCAGACTGGCTAACAGAAGCTAGGATCGCCGTGTTCCCTGTAGTGGTAGCTGTTACTGATATTGAGGACCCAGTATTGCAGTACCTCTGGGCTGGACTAGTAGTTTCCCAGCATAGCCTGGGACGGACGAATTCCAACTTCTTCAGTAAGAGCCGGGAATGTCAAGAAAGCCATTACAACTCGCCACATCTTATGAGTAAAAGGGCAACATGCCCGCATCAACTCGTGGCAATCTGTCAACAACAACAGCAACAACAGTTTGTTGGTTGACCATTTAATCTGTATAAAGTGTTCTAATTATCTGGCCTGGAAGCAAGACTTAGAGGTAATGGTAAAGACATGAGATCTGAATTGGCATTGGTCACAATCCTGTTAAGTGGTCTGCTGATTAGATGGTGAATGACCAGAAGATCCCACCTTTTGTCACTTTCAGCATAAACTCCATAGTGATGGTGACATTCCTTGTCGTTCCTAGGGCATAAACTCGGGTCCTAATTTTTTGAAATGAATAGGTGTACCACAGGAGCTGCTTGCCAATTCTTGGGTAGTCTGCTGTGAGTGTAAATCAAACTCTGATTGCCTGGTTAGTGGCCAAGTGCTTTTTTGCAACCACACTGCAGCAGCTTATGAAATGTATGTTTAAAATAATTCCATCTAGTACTGAGTGCTTGCAAAAGCGATTGTCAATAATTTTTTATATTTTAAAATAAATAATAAAAGAAAAACACAAAAATCAATATGTGTTTTCTTTTGTCTTTTTTGACATGAGATAGATTGTGTGATTGTGTAATTATCTATGTGTATATAGCATTGTTTTTGTCCTGTATTTACTATTATTACATTTATGGTTTTTATATACTTTACTTTCAGATGTTATTCACGCTTATTTTTTTTAATAGCAATGATTATGGAGATAGAAGTGATTTTCAAATGTATGATTTCTCTTCTTGATGTATTTGAATTTAGATGAAGAATTTGAAGATGATGAAAATGAAGATGATGAAGGTGATATTTTGCATTAAATTAATTGTTGTTGCTTTTTGTTGTCATTAATATATTTACTTTCAAAGAATGCATTTTTTATGTCTTTCACAAATATATGCAGATTTTTTTCTTCGCAAGTGCATTTTTTTGGGTCACATATTTTATCTTTGTAAAATCACATCTTTTTTCAAAACTACATGTTTTAAATGCTTTTAAAATGGGTACCAGATTTTCTCTGGAAAAGACAGGCAGCCTGGAATTAAACCAGCCGTATCAACTATTATTTTGCAGATTTTCATTGAAAAATCATGGCACACACACTATATTCTCTAATGTCACAAATCATGATAGGTGCCTTTTACTTACTGTTTTAAATGTTTTAAAAAATATCTTCTTTTGTCGTTTTTCATTCATGCAGATGTTAATATAAAAAAAAGTAAAGTACACCCGTCACGCCAAGTGGTGTATAGGGAATATGGTGTTAGTGACCATAAATTTTACAGACCTTCACACAATTCACTAAATTTATGGTATTACCCGCCACTTTACTTTCCCAGAAAAAATCCGGTACCCATTTAAGGCTGGGTGAACCCGGAAACCGTCGGTTGGGATCGAACCCTACCCCTTGTCCTTTGTAGTCCAGTTCACTAACCACTGAGCTATCACGGCTCCCAGATGTTAATATAAAGCTCTCTTATTTGCCCCATTTTTATTTTAAAATTTGTAACAATTTGAGAAAAGTTAGAGTATCAGCAGAGCATCAGTAATGTAGTGGTAGTGCACTGGTTTGATAATAAAGTGAATGTTGGTTTGATTCCATCTTGATGCTCTCCAGTCAACCCTGCTGAAAAAAGAATGGGTACCTGTCTAAGAGAGTTGGGAAAATAATAACATCAAGAAAGATTACTGTGAGGCTGTGTGGTCTAGGGGTAAGGTATCAGCCTCTGGACAAGAAGATTCCACTGGAGGTGGGAATTTTTCACTTCAAATATTTGGTTTATTCATGGCTTTACCTTCCCTTTGTCTCTGAATAGTGAAATCTAATGTCTAGCCATCTTGGATAATGGTGGAAAACAGGAGATTCTGTACATGTTAATGAACCTTTGAAAATCAAAAGTAAAAAAAAGTAGGCCAAAATGAATGCTACCTGGCAAAAATTGTTAAGAAATAAAAGTCTATCCATTAAAACTCCCTTCTTTTTACCAAGATTGACTGATAATAGTTGATAGAATATACATTTTTTTAAATGCCTATACCTCAGGTACTCATCAGATCTTATGACTTATTGGAAATGTGGCTTTAGTACACATTTTTTGTAGGACCGTGTGCACATTTAGGTTTGCATGGTTAAAGATAGCTGCAATAAGGAAATATAATAAATAAGTATTATGAAAATCTTATCATATTCCTCGAAGAACTGAAAGGTTGATGACATATTTGTAGATTAAGCCCCTTAAGGACTGCCAGAACTGCAATGAAATGAGTCTGCTAACCGTTATCCAGAATATCAGACAAATAATTATGTTTTTTTTTAATTTTTAATCTTTTAGTTTTATTGAGTTTTCTGTTTATGATATCTGTTGATTTTTTGTTTAAAAAGTGTTTGCTGAGCATCATTGTTCACTCAGTGCCTGTGGAATTTTTTCCAGTCTTCACTTGATTATTTTGTCCAAGTAGAGGACAGTGGTAACAATCATGTCTGTCATAAGGCAGATAAAACATAACTGTTTTAAATAGTTTAATCTGTGAATAGAACAAAGCTTTTTTATTTGTAGTTACTTTTTTATTTATGTTTTTATCCACTGATGTTAAATTGAAAGCTTATCTAAATATTTTTAAAATGTTTATATGCATTTCATTAAATTATTGTAAATTATACATAAGTACTACTCTAAATATGATGTATGTGTGTGTGTGTATCATCACCTTCACGTACGATGCCTGCTGGTGTTGGTGATCATGTCTCTCCACAATTCTCAATCATAAATATACATACCAACAAAATAGAGCATATAAAACATATTACGATTACATACCAACAGCAAAATGCATTTAACATAAACCATCATTATATAACCAGCAGTACAGAGTGTATAATATGTACCATAAATAAACACAAACACACAAAACACATATCTTTAACATAAGTCATTTACCTGCCAGAAGACTGAGTACAAAAACATATCATCATCAAGTACCATGCCTGCTGGCGTAGGTGATCATGTCTCTCCACAACTTTTGATTGTGACAGTTATTTATCATTTCTGTTGTTGACCTTCTGCCAAGTCATTCTCTTAAGCTGTCTGGCATCATTTCTCATTGCTTCCCTCAATCTCTTCATCCCTCAATTTTCCCTGTTGTCACAATATATATTCCAGCTGTTCCTTTCTCATTACATGGCCAAAAAGTGATATTTTAAAAAATCATGTTTGTGTGTATATATATTTATATATATGACTATAAAACCATATCTCAGAGGACAGAGAAAAAAAAGCAGCCAGCCTATAGAAATACTAAAAAAGAACACTGAGATGAGAAGCAACAACAGTGGGCTTCAGCTCCCATCCTGAGGTTGACCAGAACAGGGATGTGTGGAGGGTTACAATGCAGATCAAGTGCAAAGTCTGATGCCAAATGGCAAGATTGTCAGACATGGAGAGTCTAGGATGTTTGTTATATATGCCTATCCCATCTTTGGTTCAAAAGGACAATAGATAAACAGAAAGACAGAAACCATATAAAGATCAGCAAAGATGTTTCTCTAAGAACAAAGATTTGATTATTACGAAAAGCACTACTATCCTAAAAAATCATACGACTTATCTACCATTTACAACTGATGGTGTATGTCCGGGGGGGGGGGGGGGGGGGGGGGGGGGGGGGGGGGGGGGGGGGGGGGGGGGGGGGGGGGGGTGGGGGGGGGGGGGGGTGGGGGGGGGGGGGGGGGGGGGGGAGGGGGGGGAGTGGGGGGGCTGTCCCTTGGGGGGGGCTCTCTTGACAGGACAGAGAAAGAAAGGCTACTTGGTCAAAGCAGTCATCATGACATGTGAGACGGAGGATTGTTATTTCGCCCCTGTAATAGTAGCAGCAGCTGTATTTCTGTATGCTGCAAAACGTTGGACTCAATTTTTTCATAAATTAGGTAAGTTTGTGGGGCTGGATTGTAGAGTAAACATTGACCGCCGGATAAGAAGGTCTCAGGTCAAATTCCATCACGATGGGGATGAGGGGGGGGGGGGTCCTACCCTGGTCTCTGGGTAGTGAGACCAATGTCTAGCCCTTGCAAACAATAGCAAAAAATAGAGGTCCTGTGGCATTCTACACATCCTTGGCAGTTGGAAACTGAAAGGAGCAGGCCAAAAATGGTCAAGCTCTGGCAAAATTTATTAAGTAAAAGTCTACCTAAAATGTCAAAACTTTGATGTGTTAAAAGAAATGAGAACCTCTGAAATTGAAATATCATATATTGTGATGAACGTCTCAGCACATGCTAATTGTTTTTAGGAGTTCCTTTTGTGTTGTCCTCATGAGAATTACCTGTTTGTCTTTTTAGCTGTCAAGGGAATTTCAATATCTTCTGAGAAATCCCATCTCTGTGGCCTCTAATAATTTTTTTCATTTATTGTGCCTAATGTTCATGACTCAATAGGTCAAAATTAGCCCTATATAACACGGATGAGCTCTTTTCTCACTTCTATTGACATAGACTTGTCACATAAGACGTTTCTCATTTCTGAAATGCTATTTGGCTGAGCTATTTGTTTTTATATCTGTCGTGCCTTTTCCAATGATATTATTGTGCCCAAGTATTTGACGCGTTGCACTTATTTCAGATTTGTCCTGTTTATTTTTATGCTGCATGATTGTGAAAATCATTCTTCAATTTGACCATTACTTCTGCTTCATACTATCCAGACTGAGACTTTAAGATACAAATTCCTTAATTCATAATGGACAATTAATAAATAAGAAAGGAGATGTAAGCAATTAAAAACATGAATCTACAGAAGAATATTGAGAATAGTATGGACAATTTAAAGTAGCTGTCAAGAATTTTAATGAAGCTGGTGTACAAGAAAGCATTTAAAGTGCTTATAAAAGATTATTCATCTTCTGTAGCTGTGAAGAGACAATTTAAAACTATTTTGAGAACCGGAAAGATAGAAGGAAATAACACAGAGTAAATAACAGAAAATGCTTGACAGCTTAAGTGTGTGGAATGGAAAAGGAACACAAAGAGGGGCATGATTAACTTTACCATTTGAGACATGATGATGATGATAATGGAAAAATTTCTTCTTATTCATGTATGTAGGTGCATCATCATAGAACTCTGGCACTATCTGTTAATCTCTGCTTCAATCGCTTTCCTGACAACACAGGAAGATCTGTATTAGTTGCTATATCCTAGCAGAGAAGAATGGGGTCACTGTTAAATTATGTTTCTTGGAATTTTCTTCAGACATAATAACTAAGGAAATGGAGGAAATGGATGAAAAGGTAGATAGAGAAAGTAGGGAAGACGAGCAAGGTATAGATAAAACTGAAAGTGAGGTAGAAGGCATGGAAGGAGGTAACACAAATTAAGTATTTTATTTATTTTTTTATTTTATTTCAAAGTTGTTGTTAACACAAGGTAAAAACAATCATGGCACTGGATAAATGGAATACCTTGTATGAAATTACATATGAACTCAGAAAAATCTGCAGATATTATTACACGGCATTGGGCAGAAGGGCATCACTCACAGGCTGCTGGATCTATTAGAACAACAATCATGACATTAAAGAATGTAAGTATGAATAATAGAATGAGAATAATGAAAGGATTGGAGTATTTAAATTATAACATAAAGACTCTTGAGCAATGAGTGGCACTTGGAGGAGATACAGAAACAGTCACAAATGCAGGTACCTGTGAATGAAGGAAAATCAGCAACAGACTAAAGTTAACCTGATGGAGAACAGTAAAAGCAGAATCATAGTGTAGACCAGACTTAGGGTATCTTTTGAAGAATTAGTACAGACCTAAAAGGGTAGAAAGATTTTCCACCACAGGTATTTTGGCTTCTGCTTCAACAGTTTGTGGTCAACAACAAAAGAAAAATACAACTAAATCATACCTACCATACTTAGACAGCACAGACTGCAATGACCTGATTAATTTGGTGGATGGACAAGAGTGGTGTTTCTTTAAACAGTCTCTTTGGTGAGTTAGTGGAAAGGAAAATAATTATTTAACGACTAGAGTTTTAATATTTTAAATAATTTTTGTAAACTATCTGTAAATAGGACTTAAAAATGCAAGATATAAATCTGAAATTCTGGGATCATATTTACACAAGCTATTTATATAATCTACTATATCATCATAACCGAGCAAGGCAAAAGTTCATACTGCATGTGAAGGAGAGAGAGAAAGAGAAAATGAATGAATATAAAAATATAGCAGTCAACTAATCCAGAGGTAATCAACTTATAGACTGCCTAAAAGATATAAATCTGGATGATACAGACATACAATAATATGTAATTTATATTGGGAGCAAAGAGCAATAATAAAATATAACAAAGAGAACTCTAAACCCATTGATATAAAAAGAGGAGTAAAACAAGGATGCATCCTATCACCAAGCTTGTGCAATCTATACACTGAACAAATCTTTAAAACACATCACAGAGATGCCAGACCTAAAAATTAATGGAAAGATAATAAATAACCTAAGATATGCTGATGATACTGTACTACTAGCAGAAAATCCTGAAAGATCTACAATTACTTAATGAAATAAACATGACAAGCAAAAAATATAGACTAGATATGAATATCAAAAGGACTAAAACTATGATCATAAACAAAGAAAATTCTCAAGACCTACAAATAAATATCAAAGTTGAAGGAATACATCTGGAGACAGTTCAGAGCTACAACTACCTGGGACATACTATAACCAGTGATGGAAAATGAATAACTGAAATAAACAAAAGAATAGGTAAGGCAAACAGTAATTTTAATGCCATGAAAAATATACTAACGTCAAAACAAATAACACCAGGACTAAAAATAAACATAGCAAAATGTTACATCTTCTCAATATTCCTGTATGGTGCAGAAACATGGACATTAGACAAGAAAACAGAACAGAAAATTGAAGCCTTTGAAATGTGGATTTATAGAAGAATAGGTAGAATTGGATGGAAAGAAAAGAAAACAAATGATGAAGTTTTAAAACAACTAAAAATGAAAAGAGAACTACTAAACACAATTCAAACAAGACAAATGAAGTTTTTGGGGCTTGTTAAAAGACACAACAGCGTACTAAACGTAATATTGGAAGGAAAAATACAAGGTAAAATAGGCAGACCAAGACTAACATGGACAAGTATCATCAAAAGATGGACAAGTCAACCTATAACAGTCTGCACCATCAAAGCAAGAGACAGAGTGGAATGGCGCTCCATGGTAGCCAATCTTCGATGCTGAGACGGCACTCTATTATGATGAATCCAGAGGATCATACTTTCTGACAATTTATAACTAGTTAGTTAGCTAGTTGGTAGTCAGACTATCCTCATTGCACATAAAAAAAACTATCCATATAGACATATTTAACTGTGGCTACTAGTAAAATGAAATACAAAATGAGCAATAACAGGAAGAAAAGAGGAAAAAAGCAATGGTTGAACTGAATTATGATAGTTAGTGGTAAGATTTTACTATTTATTTATTATTTGATGAAGTTACTGTTGTTAAAATTGGTTTCTTTTAATTTTGCATTTGAAGTTTTAAACTTATGTGTTTTATTCCTCTATTGCCAGTCATAGTTTTTGTAACTCTTTACAGAATCAACAATCAAGAATTACTTGTTCTCGTTAGAACAGAGAGATAGTGGGGCTGAATAAGTAGAGTATTCATTAAAGATTTATGACCATCACAAAAAGTTTGATGTAGTGAAAGGAAAGCTAAAGAGTGATGGATCAAAGACAATGTGGTTGCGAACAGCAGGGGTAGAGAAGTGCATATTGTAGGCTAGATTTGGAATGTCCAGCAAAGAATGAACATGGACAGAATAATTTTTAATGATTTTTTTCACTAAAGACATCACAAGATGTATTACTCACCATGTACTTTTTCTCTTTCTGTGACTAATGACAACTGGAAGAAAAAAAGACAATAATTGTGTCTTTTTTTTTTTTACAATTACTTTGAAATTTTTTTTTAAGTTGTGACAATTTTTACTTGTACATTATTTTTTTAAAGAATGTTTTTAATTTACCACTTTTATCTGCCTTGACTAGCTGCCTTTGTGAAACAGTTATTAGAATATAAATTATTAGAAGCACAAAGGAGATTTTAGTAATTTTAAAAAAAAAAGAAGAGTTTTTCAGTGTTTCATGGGGCCAGTCATATGGAAGTGAATCCTGAACATTCACACAGCAAGTAAAAAAATTGTTGGAGACCACAAAGAAATGTTTTTTTTTTCCTGAAGAAAGTTGAGAAAAAAGCTAATAAGAGTAGTGTGGATGTTCCGACAGAAGTCAAAGCATAAAGAAAGGTAATTACAAACATTAGGAGGAAACAGTCATTATTATGGGAAAAACTGAGGGATGAAAAATTAGAGGGCAACAGAAAAAAAAATATAAAACACTTTAAAACTTGGTAGAAAGTCAACAAGAGAACTGATAAAGAACTGTGTAGACACTAAGTTCTGGAGAGACAAGTTCATCTAAGTCAGCAGGTATGATGCTTAATGATGATGGTGGTGGAAATTTGAGAAATAAATTAACAACATGTGATATATTGAACCATAAATAATTTTAAATTTATATTTTAAAAGTATTAAATTTATGCACACATTTTATACAAGTTATGTAATAGACATATCTATAAAATGTAATAAAGCAATGATATCTTAGCAAGAATGACATGACAGTTTTCTTTCTAATATTGTAAGTCGTTTTTATTCTCAAGTAAACTATTTCTAGTTATATTTTGTATTTATTATATTTTTCATTTGTTACATTTTGTTTTAAATCAAATCTTTCTGGATTATATTTGATTGTTGTGTTAGTGTTCATCCATCGGTGTCTGTGAAGACCATGCTGTCAAAACTCTTTGAGTGATTTGGAGATGGCTGCTGAGCCCAACATGAATTCTGAAGAGTCTGCTGCAATGAGGTTGAAAATTACCTGTCAAGGAAGATGATGTTTTACTTGTGAAGTGATTACTTCTGGGCAGCTATTTATTCTTTGGATGTATTTAATTATAAATTAAGATAATTTTAATAAAACAAAAACTATTGTAATTATCAATTTTATTGTGTTAACTTCTCACTGGAGAGTCAAATTCTCCAGTTTTCTTCTTCATTTTGCAATTATGAACTCGATATAAGGAAACACTGTGATTTAAAGCAAATCATTGACATATAAGAAGTACAATGGTGTTTCTTGTTGTGTAAGTAAAAAAAAAGCAAAGAGCCCGCGTCATGCCAAGTGGCGTATAGGGATTCTATATATTATATCTATCTATCTATTAACCTTTCGAGCCATAGCCGGCCCATAGGGTATAGACCAAGATACTCCTTCTCTTATCTGAATTTTTGTTCTAGCAGTTTTCATTTCTTTTAAAGATATTTTATCAAATCTTGCCATTTGTCTCTGTTCTGTGCAAGCAGCTCTATCTCATTGAGGGAGCCGATTCCTGCTGCTTTTGCCTCTTTCAGCAATGTTCTTCTCAGTGTCTCTCTGGGTCTTCCTCTTTTTCTCTTACCTGTTGTTTCCCACATGAGGGCTTGCTTTGCTATTCGGTTATTATCTCTTTTCATCACATGTCCAACATATGACCATCGTCTTTTCTTTATTACTGAAGATATTAGTGGTTGATTGGCGATTTCTCTAATTTCCTTGTTTGTTTTGAATTCGTTCCATGCTATACCAAGTATTTCCTTAGGCATTTATTTTCGAATGCGTTCAACTTTGTTTCTATATCTCTTGTTGTTTTCCAGTTTTCACACGCATACGTAAGGGTTGATAGTACATTTGATTTGATTAGTCTAAGTTTTGTGTTTGTACTGATGAGTTTTGATTTCCACAACTTTACAAGGCTTCTGAAAGACATTGCTGCTTTAGCTATTCTGATTCTAATTTCTTTGCTTGTATCCCCTTCTCGATCAATGTGACTTCCAAGATAGATAAAGTGATCGATCTCTTCCACTGGTTTGTTTTCCATGTATATTTTGTCATCTGTTGGAATTAAGCTTTTCATGACTTTAGTCTTTTCATGATTGATCTCAAGCCAATTTTGCTGGCTATTGATGATAGTTCATTTGTGTTTTCCTGCATCGTTTTTATCTGACTGCTGATGAGAACTATGTCATCAGCAAAGTCGAGGTCCTCCAAATGGTCTCCTTGTATCCATTCGATGCCTTTATTACCAGTGCAGCATTTCTTCATTATGAAGTCCATAACAACTCCAAATAACAAGGGCGATAAAATACATCCTTGTTTAACCCCAGTTTCTATTGGGAAACATTCGCTCAGTCCTTCCTCCGTTCAAACTGAACATGTGTAACCATCATACATGTCTTTAATGATATTTATGATTTTTGATGGTAAGCCATATTGCTTCAGAATTTTCCACAAAGAATCTCGATGAATACTGTCAAATGCTTTTTGAAGTCGATGAAGTTAAGTACAAAAGGTTTTTGCTTTTCAATGTGTTCCTCCAATATGGTGTTAGTGATCATAAATTTTACAGACCTTCGGCACATGATTTTGGGGTAATGTGGTCGGTATTATGCCCGTGCCGCTTTACTTTCCCAGAAAAAATCCAGTACCCATTTAAGGCTGGGTGAGCCCAGAAGCCGTCTTTGTAGTCCAGTTCACTAACCACTGAGCTTTCGCGGCTCCCCTTTTCTTGTTGTGTAAGTGATTTTAAATCCTTTTGCTTATTCATCAACTGTGAGACTAATCATAACAAATAAATAACCAACCATGAGAAAAAGCAAATATAACCATGATATATGTTATATTTAGCAGCATCAATTAGATTCGTTTCTTTTATTATTTGATGATTGCTGCAGTTCAGAGTGTTCACTCTATATTTCCAATTGTTTCATGTCTTCCAAAAAGGTAATAGTTGACATTGGGTGATTGACTGATGCTTTATATTTAAACACCCAGCGTATAAATGTGAACGCCATAATTGTCACAGCATAAAAGGATATGGTGCCTTGTTCTGTGCAAAATTTTATGAAGCATAGGATGTGTGGTTGTACTATTGCACATCCTACATGCTTTTTCTAGTGTGTGGATGTCAGTGAGTTCATACACTTGCAAGATGTTCTTCCATGCTATAGAAGCTTGTGTCAGCCATCTGAAATGAAATATGAAAAATAATTGCACATCTGCACAAAAAACCTTGGGGTAACAAGACCTTTGGAACACATTGTCTTAGAAAAGATTTTTTAAATATCGTGCAGGAAACCCAGGAGGAAAAGAGAAATAAATACTGGTTGGAAAACAAATTTAATCAGAGGTTGAAGAACATATAAGGTAGAGTTTTGTTTCACTAAAAATAGAAACAAACTTGTTGCTCCTTCCTTGGATCAAGCTTGAATTCAGCTTATTTGGAGAACAACAGGCATTTTTTTTTCTCCATTCAGCCACTATCTTTCTTAAGTTTACAGTAACTTTGTAATTTATGCATTCTTTTTCATTCACTCAAATTAAAAATATAACTGGATATTGTGTGACACTTTACATTAGAAATGCAGTGTCTACTTCTTTAGGTCTATCACACCAGCCTGAATGCATGATATCATGCCAGTCTATTTACAATCTTGTTTAATTTACTTTATGATATGCCAGAAAATGCATTAGGTTCATTCATATCGAGAACCCACATGGGGAGTATAATTTATATGTTCCAATTGCATTATTTCCTTTTGCATTCAGAATTAAAATCTTTCACACTGACATAAAACATTATAACTACCACTTTTAATAATTTGACAAACATTTTCAACAGAAAGGAGAAATACTCAAATGACAATGTCATCACAATTGTCAAAGCATTCTTCAAAATCATGGCAACTGAAAATGGCAGAAGAAAAGTTTGCACGTCCAGGTATTTTTATGTACAGATTATTTATTTGCTAGTTTTTCTTTTTCTTTTACCTGAAAATCATGCTTAAGTTTATTCTCTGATTTACTATGCACAGCCATCTTAAGTGCTTTCACTAGAGCGTGGCGGTATCGCACCTTAGGGTAGGAGACCTGGGCACATTGGAATTGTCTGATGTGTAATATTGGCTAAACTAAACTGGTTAACAGTGAATATGTGTTATTTATGGCTTCCATCCAAACATATCTCACGTATCATGTTTTATGTTAGGCATTGAATTAGGCTTCTCTCTTTTATTCCTACAATATGGTCAGGTCGATACACCTATATATTGGTAGGAACAGTAAAATCTTGGTCAGATTTAGTTTGCTGACCCTGATGCAGGCAGCCTGCTATGATCGTTATTAGCTCACACTCTCTTCATCAGGGTTCTTTAAATCTTGTGCTATTTATTGAAAGTAAGTGAAAAATTCAACAGATGCTGTGCATTTGAAAACCATTACCATTTGTGGGGGCACAGTGTAAATTAATGAGGATTGCTATCTTTTTTGATAGCATGTTTTTTAGCTGTTTTTATGTCCTTAAAAAATGTAGTTATGCTGTATTTGAAGTAAATTAATAAATATTTGATAAACTATTATTAAAATATGTGGCCTCTGGACAGAAGATTGGTAGCGAGCAATCATAATTTGTTAGTAGTTTGGTAGTATATGAGAGCTTGGGGCTGAGTGTTGTTTTACTGAGCAGCCTCTCTCATGGCTGATTCTACCATATTGGATTAACAGATCTGGCTGCAGAGTGAACTAAAGTTGATTCGTGTTGTCTGGCCTCATCTATTTTCTCTTGCTTATTTTTTATTCTAATTAAAAGAAGGGACTGGGGACCTGGGTTCAAAGCCCATCACAGGCAGTGGTGATTTTACTTTCCTAGAAGGGACAAGAAGGACCTGGGTTCAAAGCCCATCACAGGCAGTGGTGATTTTACTTTCCTAGAAGGGACAGGAAGGACCTGGGTTCAAAGCTCACCACAGGCAGTGGTGATTTTACTTTCCTAAAAGGGACAGAAAGGACCTGGGTTCAAAGCCCACCACAGGCAGTGGTGATTTTACTTTCCTAGAAGGAACAGGAAGGACCTGGGTTCAAAGCCCATCACAGGCAGTGGTGATTTTACTTTCCTAGAAGGGACAGGAAGGACCTGGGTTCAAAGCCCCCCATAGGCAGTGGTGATTTTACTTTCCTAGAAGGGACAGGAAGGACCTGGGTTCAAAGCCCACCATAGGCAGTGGTGATTTTACTTTCCTAGAAGGGACAGGAAGGACCTGGGTTCAAAGCCCATCACAGGCAGTGGTGATTTTACTTTCCTAGAAGGGACAGGAAGGACCTGGGTTCAAAGCCCACCACAGGCAGTGGTGATTTTACTTTCCTAGAAGGGACAGGAAAGACCTGGGTTCAAAGCCCACCACAGGCAGTGGTGATTTTACTTTCCTAGAAGGGACAGGAAGGACCTGGGTTCAAAGCCCACCACAGGCAGTGGTGATTTTACTTTCCTAGAAGGGACAGGAAGGACCTGGGTTCAAAGCCCACCACAGGCAGTGGTGATTTTACTTTCCTAGAAGGGACAGGAAGGACCTGGGTTCAAAGCCCACCACAGGCAGTGGTGATTTTACTTTCCTAGAAGGGACAGGAAGGACCTGGGTTCAAAGCCCACCACAGGCAGTGGTGATTTTACTTTCCTAGAAGGGACAGGAAGGACCTGGGTTCAAAGCCCTCCACAGGCAGTGGTGATTTTACTTTCCTAGAAGGGACAGGAAGGACCTGGGTTCAAAGCCCCCCACAGGCAGTGGTGATTTTACTTTCCTAGAAGGGATAGGAAGGACCTGGGTTCAAATTAGCTCCCATATGCACTGATGCACATTAAAGAACTTTTAACAGTTAAAATTAGCCATAAAAAATAGGCCATAAATGTGGCCACTATAAAAGAAAAGGTAAAGAGCCATGTCATGCCAAGTGCCGTATAGGGAATATGGTGTTAGTTTTCATAATTTTTACAGACCTTCGGCACATGTTTTTTGGGGTAATATGGTCGATATTATGCCCATGCCACTTTACTTTCCCATAAAAAACCAGGCACCCATTTAAGGCTGAAATTCTGCCACTATTTGGGAAAAATTATTCTCAAAAAAAGCTATCCACAACATGGATCCCAGGCTGCACTGTGGAGTTCGTGCCCATGGGTCACGTTTTCCTTGGATTTTCTCAAAATTATTGAAGGGAATATTGGAACATCTATGGATTTGTCCAGTGTGCAGTATTGATGATCCAAACATAAATAAACAAACTTTCCCACCCAAAAAAAATCAGGTACACATTTTCAGCTGTGTAAACCCTGAAGCCATTTCAGTCCAGAAAACACAAATCTCATTCAGGAATTAGTAGTTTGTGTGGTGTTTGATATTTATTTAATCCATCTTTTCAGAGATCTTTATTTTCTTCTTTTGCTGCTGCATCTGATTTTTAGTGCTTGCTGTGAGATGCTGTTTGTAACTATGTTGCTTATCCAAATGATTTAATGTGCTGTTTCTTGATGAATCTCAGAATTAGTGTTCACCTATCATTTATTTGGCTTCAGTGACTAAGTGGTTAGTGTGTTCACTTCCTGATTAGAAGGGTTCAAGTTCAATTCCCAGAAGTGGCAGATTTTTTTCCACCAAAAAGTGTATGGTGTTTAACCAGCCTCTAAAAATGGGTACCAGAGAATTGTTCATGAAGTAAAGGTGAACTAGCACAATACCAACTACATTACCCAAATGTATGCTGTGGTCATGGAAAAATATGGTCACTACTAACACCATATTCCCCATATGCTTAGCAAGGTGTTGAGGGAACCTTTACTTACAATCCTATTGTTAACAGCATTGTTTCTAATTATGTTTCTTTTTCAGGGGAATATATTTTAATAGTTCAAGACATTACTAATCCACCATTCTTGGGACAAAAACTGCAGCCTGCCTACTTAGTCATTCAGTTGATATCACCTGAAGTGAGAGTTTTGAAGAAAACAAAGTTAGTTTTATGTTCAGTCTTTTTATTTGTCGCAAAAATAAATAGAAATTATGGAAATGTAAACTATAAATATCACAATAGTCATGTAAAGCCATATACCCATGTCAGAAACTGGCTGCAGTGCATCTACATTTTCTGATACTTGCTTTATAGGAACCTATAGGGAATTTTGTCTCATACATTTTTTATAATTTGTATCTTAGCAGAACTAAATTTGGAGACATTCAGTTATTCCTTGATTCAGTTTGATATTCATTAGTAGTACTGGCCTCATCTTGGAGGCAAATTCAGAGAGATCTATTTCTTTTTTTTTAAAGTAAGTTTTATTTTAGCTGAACTAACTTCCTTGTGTAGGACTGATTAATGTAGTCAGAGAGGGTTCGCTTTCCACACAGGGTTTGGAATACCAGGGTTTGAAGCTCCATCATCACTGTCAGTCAAACCAGCTGGGAAAAAAAAAGTAGATACATAGCCATTAGTCAAAGAAAGTGAGACATCCAGGTAGAGAGTGCTGGGCAATGCCCCCTCAGAAGATGTGCCCATGATAAGTGAAGGCTCTACACTCCACTCCCTATGGCAGTCAAATACTGGTATATAACACCATTACCTTTACCTAAACTTCTTATGGAAGTGACAATGACGCAGTCCTAGCAAGCTTGCTTTGTGAATGAGGGTTCAAACAGTCAGTCAGCCTAACTGATATAGGAATGGGTACCTGACCCATAAAGTTGGGGAAAGGTAGTGACAATGCGTAAGAGAACCTTCCCTCAAATGTTGTCTCTGGGAGATACTTGTCTTAATAGGAAAATACAGATACACAATTTATTCCTGATTTTAGTTCATAACCCTATGCTATAGTCATGAGTACACCTGTGTGAAAGACATCGCCAATGATAGCTATCTTTTTAGATATCTGAGTTGGACATGTGCTCTAGTGTTTGGTTTCTCATGGCATTTCACTGTGCCAAGGAATACTGATTCAATCCTGCTTTGGACCATCTATTGTTCTCTGTTTTTTTTCTGTTGTTAATTATTTGTGATTTTTTTTTCCTGTGCTGTAAAATACCTTTTCCCTGAAATGATTTGCTACTTCCTGTTGTTCTGTCCACAGGCTGGTTCCATCTTTAAATTGTGGTCTATCCAGACTGCTTCTTGTTATTCTATCCACAGGCTGCTTCTTGTTTGTCTATCCACAAGCTGCTTCCATCTATAAATCTTGGTCCATCCAAAAGCTGTTTCCCATCTGTAATCTCTCCATACAATATTTGTTTCATTATGCAATTATTGCCTTTTTTTCTAACATGTCCACCTTCTCTTTTGTCAGCTTTGTTTCCTATACTCAGCAAATCACATGCCACCTCTCTGAATTTTATTTCCCTATTCATAAGGTGATCACATAGTTTACTATCTATCTACAGTTCTTTTGCGCTTCTCCCTCTATTATAGAGTTAAAGATTCTATACAGTATGTGTAAGCAATAATTTATTTAATTTAAAAATTATATTATGTATTTTTTTTTACTCTAAGTTTTTACAAAAATAAATTTCTGAATCTGTCTTTTCAAATAAAATTAATTTTCTTTTTGTTTTCTCAGTTCAGAGGAATATGAAGATGAAAATGAAGGTGAAGATGATGGTGAAAATGAAGAACGGCTTTTAAATGAAATTCAGGGTGATGATGTGATTTAAAGAAACCTTCTGTAGCTGAAGAAGTTTTACAAAAATAGGAAACTTTTCTCAAGCAAAAAATAAATGGAGTTAATTATATTAATAGTTTGTTACAGCTTGCAATAATTTCAGGATTTGTTCCTTTTCAAATTTCTGTTTCTTGATCAAGTTAATATATTTTAACAGTTTGATCAGTTTGTTGATAATTCTATTTATTTTCTTTCTTATTTTCAGAATTTAAGAAGAAATTAATTGTTGGGAATAAAAAATTAAGTGTTGCAAGTAAATAAAATTAACAATCACAAATAAATAAAATAAGTTTTACAAGTTTAATCAGACATTTTGTTTGACTGAGATTCTCTGGCAAAATAAGAATGGGAAACACAGAGTAAACATAATGAAAATTAATAGAAAAGACAGTGGAAGACATGCTACATGTTTTACAGTTGTTCTTTGAGGGCTGGGAATTATTGTAACACCTGCTTTTCTTTTCCTTCTTCATTCCAAAGCCCTGGGGGTCACCACCCTCCTCCTGGGAGTTGTTGAGGCACTACTGACAGACTTCATTGATCTTCTCCTGGAGCTTGTTAGGGCACTACTGACAGACTTCATTGATCTTCTCCTGGAGCTTGTTAGGGCACTACTGACAGACTTCATTGATCTTCTCCTGGAGCTTGTTAGGGCACTACTGACAGACTTCATTGACCTTCTCCTGGAGGTTGTTGGGGCACTACTGACAGACTTCATTGACCCTCTCCTGGAGGTTGTTGGGGTGCTACTGACAGACTTCATTGACCTTCTCCTGGAAGTTGTTGGGGTGCTACTGACAGACTTCATTGACCCTCTCCTGGAGGTTGTTGGGGTGCTACTGACAGACTTTATTGACCTTCTCCTGGGAGTTGTTGAGGCACTACTGACAGACATTATTGACCTTCTCCTGGAGGTTGTTGGGGTGCTACTGACAGACTTCATTGACCCTCTCCTGGGGGTTGTTGGGGTGCTACTGACAGACTTCATTGACCTTCTCCTGGAGGTTGTTGGGGCACTACTGACAAACTTCATTGACCCTCTCCTGGAGGTTGTTGGGGTGCTACTGACAGACTTCATTGACCCTCTCCTGGAGGTTGTTGGGGTGCTACTGACAGACTTTATTGACCTTCTCCTGGAGTTGTTGAGGCACTACTGACAGACTTATTGACCTTCTCCTGGAGGTTGTTGGGGCACTACTGACAGACTTCATTGACCCTCTCCTGGAGGTTGTTGGGGTGCTACTGACAGACTTCATTGACCCTCTCCTGGAGGTTGTTGGGGTGCTACTGACAGACTTTATTGACCTTCTCCTGGGAGTTGTTGAGGCACTACTGACAGACATTATTGACCTTCTCCTGGAGGTTGTTGGGGTGCTACTGACAGACTTCATTGACCCTCTCCTGGGGGTTGTTGGGGTGCTACTGACAGACTTATTGACCTTCTCCTGGAGGTTGTTGGGGCACTACTGACAAACTTCATTGACCCTCTCCTGGAGGTTGTTAGGGTGCTACTGACAGACTTCATTGACCCTCTCCTGGAGGTTGTTGGGGTGCTACTGACAGACTTTATTGACCTTCTCCTGGAGTTGTTGAGGCACTACTGACAGACATTATTGACCTTCTCCTGGAGGTTGTTGGGGCACTACTGACAGACTTCATTGACCCTCTCCTGGAGGTTGTTGGGGTGCTACTGACAGACTTCATTGACCCTCTCCTGGAGGTTGTTGGGCTGCTACTGACAGACTTTATTGACCTTCTCCTGGGAGTTGTTGAGGCACTACTGACAGACTTTATTGACCTTCTCCTGGAGGTTGTTGGGGTGCTACTGACAGACTTCATTGACCTTCTCCTGGAGGTTGTTGGGGTGCTACTGACAGACTTTATTGACCTTCTCCTGGAGGTTGTTGGGGTGCTACTGACAGACTTTATTGACCTTCTCCTGGAGGTTGTTGGGGCACTACTGACAGACTTTATTGACCTTCTCCTGGAGGTTGTTGGGGTGCTACTGACAGACTTCATTGACCTTCTCCTGGAAGTTGTTGGGGCACTACTGACAGACTTTATTGACCCTCTCCTGGAGGTTGTTGGGGTGCTACTGACAGACTTCATTGACCCTCTCCTGGAGGTTGTTGGGGTGCTACTGACAGACTTTATTGACCTTCTCCTGGAGTTGTTGAGGCACTACTGACAGACATTATTGACCTTCTCCTGGAGGTTGTTGGGGCACTACTGACAGACTTTATTGACCTTCTCCTGGAGGTTGTTGGGGCACTACTGACAGACTTCATTGACCTTCTCCTGGAGGTTGAGGCACTACTGACAGACATTATTGACCTTCTCCTGGAGGTTGTTGGGGCACTACTGACAGACTTCATTGACCTTCTCCTGGAGGTTGTTGGGATACTACTGACAGACTTCATTGACCTTCTCCTGGAGGTTGTTGGGGCACTACTGACAGACTTTATTGACCTTCTCCTGGAGGTTGTTGGGATACTACTGACAGACTTCATTGACCTTCTTCTGGAGGTTGTTGGGGTACTACTGACAGACTTCATTGACCTTGTCCTGGAGGTTGTTGGGGCACTACTGACAGACTTCATTGACCTTCTCCTGGAGGTTGTTGGGGCACTACTGACAGACTTTATTGACCTTCTCCTGGAGGTTGTTGGGATACTACTGACAGACTTCATTGACCTTCTCCTGGAGGTTGTTGGGATACTACTGACAGACTTCATTGACCTTCTCCTGGAGGTTGTTGGGGCACTACTGACAGACTTTATTGACCTTCTCCTGGAGGTTGTTGGGATACTACTGACAGACTTCATTGACCTTCTCCTGGAGGTTGTTGGGGCACTACTGACATACTTCATTGATCTTCTCCTGGGAGTTGTAGAGGCACTACTGACAGACTTTATCAACCTTCTCCAGAGGGTCATTGGGGCACTACTGACAGACTTCATTGACCTTCTCCTGGGAGTTGTTGAGGCACTACTGACATACTTCTTGTTATTCTCCTGGGGTGTTGTTGAGGCACTACAGACAGGCTTCATCAACCTTCCCCTGGAATCATTTTGGCACTACTGACGGATTCCATCATCTTTCTCTTTGGAATCATTGGGGCTTTACTGAGAAACTTAATCAACCTTTTCTTGGGATCATTGTGGCACCACTGATTGACTTCATCAACTTTCTTCTGGGAGTTGTGACACTACTGACAGACGTCATCAACCAACACACTGAATTAGCACAATGCAAAATTGAAGCCTATCCATTCTTTAATATTATCTTCCCATCTCTTTTTATCTCTCCTTCTTCTTCCTTCCACAGTTCCTTGCACAATAGTCTTTGGGACACCACTGGCAGACCACATGATCAAGATAGGTGGCAACACCATTTTATTTCATGTTTATTCATAATAGTTTTTTTTCAGCCAAATCTTGTGTCCTGGAGAGAACTTATGCAAAGCAAGAGATAGTACAGTGAGAAGGTTAAAACGTATTCCATACGCAATGTCTGTGCCAGAGTCTTGATATCACCTGGAAGGACAAAGTAACAAATGTGGACATCTACATGCTGGTCAAACAACATAGGTTACGCTGGCTTGGCAACTTATACTGTATGAAAGATGGCCACATACCAAAAGATGTACTTTATTAACAACTAGCAGATGGCAAAAGAACTAGGAGGCACCCAAAATTACTATTTATAGACACGTGTAAACGTGACATGAAGACTGAACATAAACCCTGCAGCTGGGGGAAAAATAGCTGCAGACCACCTTCTTTGGAAAACACACTCTAAAGCTCTAACTCAAGCAAGAAGCTGATTCATAGAAAAAAAAGAATACGCTGCAAAAGAAAAAGAAATAAAACATTTCCTAGAAGTGCTGCAAACCCCATAGTCAACTACTATTCATAATAGTCAAAAGATCATCAAGTACTACAATTAGTTGTATTTTGTGAAATTTTCAGTTTGTGATTCGTAGCGACTGCTACTACAGTATTAAGTTTGAGAAATGCTGGTCTATACAGGTACTGTTGTAAACACGTAAGTAGTCTACTACAAACATATTTTATTATAGGAAAAATAAATGTGTTCATATTTTATTGATTTATTAATTATAAATGTTCTTTCACAGGAAATCTGGCAAGTGATATAATTTAGCACAGTTTCAGTGGAAAATTCAATTCAGTCTATCAGATTTACTAGATCAAGACTTCTGGTGAGGCACACTACGACTAATGGCACTGAATGTTGTTGATGAATCTATGAAGTATATAACATTTATTGTAAATTTTCTACCTTTTTATGTGCATTGTTAATTTATTTCATTTTATAACTCAGATTTTAGAGACCTTACCCTATCTTGTTACATCCAATTATACCATGAGACACTGTGGCCAGATTTTTTGTTACTAGACAGCAGTGGAGCTAATTACAAAATGGAGTTGGCAGTTTAAAAAAACATGTGGTTTGTACTTTTGTATTATTATTATGTGACCTGCCTGAATAGTTTAGGTGACCATCCACAGATTCAAGTGTGGTCTGTCACTTCAGTTCTTTTCTTGACATTCAGCTAAATCAGTAATCGAGTATGAGAGTTGAGAAAACAGTATGTGAACTGGGTCACACCAAGAATAGCAAAATCTTAAAGAGAGCTACTGCTAACTATATTTGAAATTAACAAATGTGACAATCATGAAGGTACAAACTTTTATAAATAGATGCTTGCTGTGAGTTAAAAGATGGAAATAGCAGGACAAAATTATTAATTTAGAACAATGGGAAAGTAAAAGACAAACACAAGTAGACAAAGGGATGTCAAAAAGATGATGGTACTGGATAAGACACACACTGCTGAAGCCAACTGAGAGTTTGACACAACAGGTCCTTTTTTGAAATCCCCAGTGAAGGAGACAAAGGGAAATGTCATAATGCACTTGGAGAAGACTAATGGAAGCACAGATGAAGTGGATGGGGAAGACATGGTATGGTCTCAAGAGTTGTTATGGCACTACTGACAGACTTCATTGACCTTCTCCTAAAGAGTTGTTATGGCACTAACTAGAAAAGCATTAAACAAGACAACATGACATTTAAGATATATGATGCACAGAAAGTTGAAAAAGAAGAAATGTTTCAGATGGTTGGCAATTAGACTCAGCAGTACAGAAAATGTGGTTTAATTCAGCCTTATGTGCTACCAAAAAAAATAGTGGTGACCTGACTCACTGATTATAGGGAGGCAATAACAGTGAGGAAGGAAATAACAGTGAGGGAGGCAATAACAGTGAGGAAGGAAATAACAGTGAGGAAGGAAATAACAGTGAGGGAGGCAATAACAGTGAGGAAGAAAATAACAGTGAGGGAGGCAATAACAGTGAGGAAGGAAATAACAGTGAGGGAGGCAATAACAGTAAGGAAGGAAATAACAGTGAGGAAGGAAATAACAGTGAGGGAGGCAATAACAGTGAGGAAGGAAATAACAGTGACGGAGGCAATAACAGTGAGGAAGGCAATAACAGTGAGGAAGGAAATAACAGTGAGGAAGGCAATAACAGTGAGGAAGGAAATAACAGTGACGGAGGCAATAACAGTGAGGAAGGAAATAACAGTGAGGGAGGCATTAACAGTGAGGAAGGAAATAACAATGAGGAAGGAAATAACAGTGAGGGAGGCAATAACAGTGAGGGAGGCAATAGCAGTGAGGAAGGAGCACTACCACTCACTCTTATCTAAAATACTGTAGTCTGGCATGGTAAGGCTTCATACTCTAAAACAGTCTTTCAAGTTTACTTCATGAAGCCAGTGTTGTTTGTCTTCAAACAGCATTTCAAGTTTATCCCATGAAGCCATTTTCCTTCAGTTCTTTATCAGCTGTTCATTGCCATGTCTCTTTTGTGATCTAATTTGGGCTGGTAATATCTTCATAAATTTAAGATCAGATGGTGTGAGGTTAGTTCTCTAGCCTGCTGACCTGAAGGTTTTTTGGGGTTAAAATCCTAATTTCGGTAACAACAATTTTTCAGATCTAACAGGTTCCCAGGGTCCACCAAGCCTCTTTAAATGTGTACTTGAGATGTTCCCTGGAAGGAAAGGTTGCAAAAGGGAACTGCCACCCCACCTTATGAAGTTGTGGTTTAGCACAATAAAGTCACTGACTTCATTACGCAATGGCAAATACTATGGGACCACTTTTACAATCTTCATGAGTGCACCAAAATATAAAACAACTCTACTGCCTGGAGTGTGAGACATTTTAGTCCAAGGTTAGAGGAGACAATTATAAAGTAACAGAAGACAATAGGAAATCAACACTCTAAGTTCCTAGTAATATCATGTGTTATCACAACTTCAGAAAATCAAATGACATTCATTAATGGGAGTTGCAATGGGTCAACAATGGAAGTGATAAACAATCATAGAGACAGAAAGTTGTGGAGAGACATGATTGCCAATGCCAGCAGGAACAGTACTTGATAATATCTTCAAACTTTCCAACGTATTAATGTGGTGGGCTCCGTCAAGTCAGCCGAAGATTTATCTCGTTGGGGAATTTGCACCATGTTTAGTTCGTTGTAGACTGCATTCACTAGAGTAATCAGGAATCCATGGGCGCAGACATTTTGTGCGTGCTACGTCATCATAATGGCTCATCGTGTGTCCCAAGACCGACCATGCGCTAATCTTGCGATCTGTTGTTTGGTGTGCAACGGGGATAATTTGATGACGAACTGTGTTTTGTATGTTCGGAGTTGGAATCAAACACGATGTCCTAACATCATCAAGCGCTATACATTTAAATACTATGACGATCATCATTTTCAGGAGGACGTGAACTTCCGGGCAATATGGTGATAGGCGGCAGGAACCATGGAAGGCTATGTTTGAAAAGTGTTCCTTGTTGCAGTTTCCTCATATTCCAAGTCCGGCTTGTTGCAGGAGCTATTGAGTTAAGTGCTCTGTGCACACCGTGAGCTGTGTGTTTCATCCGTTTTGATCATGTTCCGATATTCCAATTGTTTACGATGAATGCTGATATCGTATGACAGGGAACATTTGGCCGTGTTCACTTTCTATGCGGTTTCGCCTTATGTCTTTTGGCGTGTGCTGAGACTGCTATGATGGGGACTACAGCTACCGTTCTTTGTTTGGGAGATGAGTGATGGGTAATTTGAATGATTCCACTGGCACGGGCGGTTGAGCAATTATGGATTTTAATTCGTTTGCAGTGATACCGGGGCCTTAAATAACCAAATCTTCAAACTGAATGTGTCATGGCCTCAAAAATGTTTCGTGAAGAAGACACTTTAGAATCATAATCCAGATGATGTGCTTGCTTTAGATTGTCAAGAGTTAAGCACAAACATTTGTTTGACTGGGGAATCACCTGATGATCAGATTACTTTTTGTTACAGAGATCTGTATAGAACTTCTATTACTAGTTAATATCTAACATCCTTCCAATGCTGTCAGACATCACAGTGTACCTTGAAATAAGTCTTAGTTCTGAGCAAGCTTCTCAATCTCATTAAGAGAGTCTGTGTCTACGATATTTGTTTATCTTTTTTTAGTGTTCTCTTGAGGCCCTCCCCCATGTTATCTGTTTTCTGGCTTTGTAATTCTCTGGTATATCACTAACTAATTAGCTCCTTTTGAGCTGAAGACAAAACAGCACATACAGCAGAACTATTAACTCTTTCCATATGTTTCGCTGCACTGTGCGCCATGCCGATTTTGGTAGCGCACGTTTCGCCGCATAGTGCGCCATGCTCAATTTGATTTGTGTGAACGCCATCAAACCATATTCTTTTTACTTGTCTTGTATCATTTTGGTATTGATGAAATCTAATACCTTGTTCAATTACCTAAGAATTTATGTATAATATGTTATATGTTAGATAAATATGTAGATTGATTCTTAAAACCATGAAAAATTTTGTCTCTGAAATCTCTTCTGTTGCGTCAATAAAAAGCTTCCGTACGGAAAGAGTTAACAGTCTCTCTGTATCTAATGCTTTAGTTGTTATCCTTCCAGTATCACAGACTATGCACAAGATCTGCAGTGTGCCTTACCACACATCCCTATTCCAGGCGAACCCTTCAATCACAGCAAGGAAGCTGATGATCCTATCTTTCACAAGGAGATTACAAATATAAAATATTAAATACTCTGTGGGGCCATTGTTTGTCCTATCTCTTTACTAATTGAACTGCAGAATACAATATAATGCTTACTTTACATAAAAAGTAGTAAAGTACCCCTGTCACGCCAAGTGGTGTATAGGGAATATGGTGTTAGTGACCATAAATTTTACATACCTTCGGCACATGATTTTTGGGGTAATGTGGTTGGTATTACGCCCGTGCCGCTTTACTTTCCCAGAAAAAAATCTGGTACCCATTAAAGGCTGGGTGAACCCGGAAGCTGTCGGTTGGGATCGAACCCTACTCCTTGTCCTTTGTAGTTCAGTTCACTAACCACTGAGCTATCGCGGCTCCCTTTATTTTACATGTCTATCACTAACTACCCATGAAGAAATGTGCTGTTGTTAAAATAAAAAGAAAACAGACTAGATTGGGCAACAGTAGTCTTTTATTTTCTCTATAAATGAGCCACACAACAAATCTCTGTAGTGACACAAAATGGACTGATCAATGTTTCAGTGCAAGCTTTTTTAGTTTAAAAAAAAAAAATGAATGACATTATTCCATTCCTGCATTTTCTTGGTCTGACATTGTGGTTGGGGGTGATGTTTTGTTGAAGGATTACGAATAAAGACTGCATGCTCAGTGCACTCATCATACAGTGTAGAGGTTAGGGTTTTATTTCACCCCAACTGGTAGTAGAACAAAAATTAACTTTTAACTTATGCTCCAAACATGGGTTAAAATCATGGTAAGCAAACAACTTTTTTCTGTCTGGAGTGAAATAAAAACTCTGACCTAAATGTCTGCTACAACAATGGATGATCTGCCTTTATTCTCCAACCCTATAACTTGCCTCGGTCCAGAAATGGGATAAATGCCAGAAAGATAGGTTTTTTTTTTAATAGATCCTGCAGAGAATCAAACCGATATCTATCTGATTGGCAAATGGCAAGTCTAATCAACTCAGTCATCTAATATAAGTCTCTCTTAGTAAACAAGTTATAAGACATTGATTGTATAATAACAACAACAAAAGAATATAAAATAATAGCAGTCACTGGTAGAAATGTTTAGTTTGCAAACTTTGTTTTAACATAATAAATGTTGCAATTAATTTTATATAATAATTACTGGTTAAATAGCAGTTTATACAACTTTTTTCTTTTGGTGTCGAAAAGGAGCTTAAAAATAACAATGAATATTATTGTAGTTGTTTGTTTGTTTGTGTACGCCAGCTTTATATCTCTAATGCAGTCCAGCAGGACTAAATTTTGTGTGAATATCACTTTTTTCCTATTTTCACAAAAGGCACCCATGTGCTCGGGTGTCCCCCACCATACATGCAGGCATCCTTCTACCAGAGGTAATCTAATATTTTAATCGTTGTGAGTTTTTATGTTTCGGGTAGGTTTTTTTCCCTATTAATTTTTATCCCTCTTTTTATGAAAAGGTGGCCCTTTTTATAACCCTCCAGATATACTACCAGCAAAGGAAGAGTTATATGTTAACTGTGGAAACCAAGCAAGGAAGAAATAACGAAAGTCACAAGCTATTAAAAAATGGAAAAGCTACAGGACCAGATAAAATTCCTTCAGAAGCCATCAAAGCAGATATTAACACCTCTGCCAAGATGTTATATAATCTACTAGATAAAATTTGGGAGAGGGAAGAGATAACCTAAATACTGGAAAGAAGGTTATATGATCAAACTACCAAAGAAAGGAAGTTTACAGGAGTGCACAAATTATAGGGGAATTATGCTGGTATCAGTGCCAGCAAAATATATTAAGCAGAATCATTCTGGAGAGACTAAAAGAGGCCATAGAGAAACATTTGAGAGATGAACAAGCAGGTTTTAGGAAAAACAGATTATATAACTACATTACATATAATAGCTGAACACAGCTTAGAACTACAGTCCCCAATTTATATCGGATTCATAGATTATGAAAAGGAAATTTGATAGTTTAGACAGAGGAATCCTTTGGAAGTTGCTGAGTCATTACGGAATCCCCATAAAGTTTATTAACTAGACGTACAATCTTACATATATCTGGGCTGTAATATAGACAAAGAAAGGGAAATAGAGAATGATACCAATAAGCCAATGCCCTAACTACTGTGCTACAGATGCTCACAATTATCTACATTAACAAGCGAACATGTATGGATTGTTGTAATTTAGAGATGAATAATGTGTCATGAAATAATATAAAGAATGTATATAAAATGTATAGTAGTAAAACAATAGCCATCATCATCATGTGCCATACCAGTTGGCATAGGCGCTCATGTCCTTCCACAATCTTCTTCAATCTACAGTGCATTGTATCAGTTCTGTTGTTGACTGTTTTCCATGCCATGACACTAAGCTATCCAGTATTTTCTCTTTGTTGTCCGCGATCTCTCTTTCCTTGTATTTTGCCAGTTGTAACCAAGTATTCTACTTTCCTCTTCTCATTATGTGCCCAAAAAATGTTGATCTGTTTCTTTTTTATGTTTTTTAGGAGTTCCCTTTTTGTGTTGGCCTCTTTGAGAATTTCTTCATTCGTCTTTTTAGATGTCCAGGGAATTTTCAACATTCTTCTGATAAATCCCATCTCTGTGGCCTCTAATCATCTTTTCATTTGTTTGTCTACTGTCCATAGGTCAGAATTGGTTCTATATAGCACTGATGAACAAAACATTAGTAGTAAAATTTAACTCAGGGTCTATAATTTAAGGTATAGGTAATCCTTTGGTATACAGTTTTGTTTAGTTTAGTCAACAGGTGATCCTCATTGCACACACATCGGACAAGTCCATAATTGCTCAGATCTTTTCCAAAGAATATCCATCTAAGTGTATTAACTAACTAGCCTTTGGTATATTGTAAAGTGTTTAAACAATTCACAACTGTTTGTGACTGATACTTTAATTTATCTGCTCATTTGTGTCTTACCAGAAATATAAAATACACTTGCTTCTTCTATAATACATTCAAGTTGATTAGAAGTTGTGGTATAAATATTGATTAATGTACACCTGAAACTTTGAACTCAACTACAAAGGACAAGAGGTCAGGTTCGATCCTGATTGACGGCTTCCAGGTTCACCCAGGCTTAAATGGGTACCGGATTTTTTTCTGGGAAAGTAAAGCGGCACAGGTGTAATACCGACCACATTACCCCAAAATTCATGTGCCGCGATGGTGTATAAAAAATGATGGTCACTAACACCATATTCCCTATATGCCACTTGGCATGACGGGGTACTTTACTTTACTTACACCTGAAACTTTACAATTTACAGATCTTTGACCTGTTATTAATAACATCAGATGGGAGATGCACCACAGAAATTAAAGGCAGAATAGCTCAGGCCAAAGTGGCATTTCAGAAAATGAAAAATATCTTGTGCAACAAATCTATGTCAATAAAAATGAGAAAGAGAGTTCATCTGTGCTATATAGAACCAATTCTGACCTATGGAAGCGAATCATGGACAGTAGACAAACAAATGAAAAAACGATTAGAGGCCACAGAGATGGCATTTCTCAGAAGAATGTTGAAAGTTCCCTGGACAGCTAAAAAGAACAATGAGGAAGTTCTCAAAGAGGCCAACACAAAAAGGGAGCTCTTAAAAAACATCAGAAAGAAGCAATCAACATTTTTCGGGCACATCATGAGAAGAGGAAAGTTGGAATACTTGGTTACAACTGGCAAAATAAAAGGAAAGAGAGATCGCGGGTGACAAAGAGAGAAAATACTGGATAGCTTGGTGTCATGGCATGGAAAACAGTCAACAACAGAACTGATATGATGCACTGTAGATAGAAGATTGTGGAGGGACATGATCACCTACGCTAACCGGTATGGCACATGATGATGATCTGCTATTATGAGTATTACTCTACTCAAATATCATTTATACAGATATTTATTTAGTTAAAAACATGGTACATTTTGTGTGTGAGGTTACAAAATTGAAATCACTTTTATAAAACATCAGTTTTAAGCATGAGGAGAACGTACTAGACTCCAAACAACTACACAACAGAATACTGTTACATTTCCAAGATTATAATTAAAATGCCACTTTTGTATTAAAACAAGCAGCCATAAGGAATAAGCATACAAATATGTATAAATATACATTCAAGCAGTGCCTTGGTAAAGATAACCACAGTAAATTGTATAATACAGTGTTACTGTTATAAGACAACTCAACAATAGACATGTTGACTACAAAGTCATTATAAGTAAACAGAAAGGAAAATAAAAGGAGGTCCTGTTTTATGTTTGGTCAACTTTCCTTTTAAACTTTACTCAGAGTTAATGGGGTGTAGAGGCTTGATCTTTACAATGCTCAAAGTTTGTGAGTAAAAAGTGAACTTAAAAGCTCCTCAGAATTGCTACCATCGAAGAGTAAGGTGGGCAAGGTATAGAATTGCTACCATTGAAGAGTAAGGTGGGCAAGGTATAGAATTGCTACCATTGAAGAGTAAAGTGAGCAAGGTATCCTATAGAATTTCTACCACTGAAGAGTAAAGTGAGCAAGGTATCCTATAGAATTTCTACCACTGAAGAGTAAAGTGAGCAAGGTATCCTATAGAATTTCTACCACTGAAGAGTAAAGTGAGCAAGGTATCCTATAGAATTTCTACCACGGAAGAGTAAAGTGAGCAAGGTATCCTATAGAATTTCTACCATTGAAGAGTAAAGTCAGCAGGGTGTCCTATAGAATTTCTACCACTGAACAGTAAAGTGAGCAAGGTATCCTATAGAATTTCTACCATTGAAGAGTAAAGTGAGCAAGGTATCCTATAGAATTTCTACCATTGAAGAGTAAAGTGAGCAAGGTGTCCCATAGAAGGAAGTGCTACCATTGAAGAGTAAAGTGGGCAGGGTGTCCTATAAAATTTCTACCATTGAAGAGTAAAGTGAGCAGGGTGTCCTATAGAATTTCTACCATTGAAGAGTAAAGTGAGCAGGGTGTCCTATAGAATTTCTACCATTGAAGAGTAAAGTGAGCAGGGTGTCCTATAGAATTTCTACCATTGAAGAGTAAAGTGAGCAAGGTGTCCTATAGAATTCTTACCATTAAAGAGTAAAGTGAGCAAGGTATCCTATAGAATTTCTACCATTGAAGAGTAAAGTGAGCAAGGTGTCCTATAGAATTTTTACCATTAAAGAGTAAAGTGAGCAGGGTATCCTATAGAATTTCTACCATTGAAGAGTAAAGTGAGCAAGGTGTCCTATAGAATTCTTACCATTAAAGAGTAAAGTGAGCAAGGTATCCTATAGAATTTCTACCACTGAAGAGTAAAGTGAGCATGGTGTTCCATAGAAGTGCTACCATTGAAGAGTAAAGTGGGCAGGGTGTCCTATAGAATTGCTACCATTGAAGAGTAAAGCGGGCAGGGTGTTCCCAAGTTAAAAAAATGTTAATGTACACAGCAATTATTTAACTTATCTGAAAATGTTACAAAAAGTAGTAGCCTCCGTCAGTCATATTTTACAGCACCCCTTCTTCTTCTACCTTTTTTAGCTCCCAATGGAGCATAGGTCTTCAACAAATACTTTCCAAGTTCTTCTGTTTTTTGCCATTCTTTTAAGATCATTCCATGTCTTCCCCATCATCTTCATCTCTCCTTCTATCTGTCTTCTCCAAGAATTCCTTGATCTTCCTCTTTGTCTTTTCCCCTGGGGATTCCAAAAAAGGGCCTGTTGTGTAATACTCTCAGTTGGCTTCCGCAGTGTGTGTCCTACTCAGTGCCATCATCTTTGCTGTATCTCTTTACCCACTGGTATTTGACTGGTACATTTCCATAATTCTATGTTAGTGATTTTATCCTGCCATTTCCATCCTTTTATTTTGCGTAAGCATCCATTAATGAAACAGCACCCCTGGGAAATGCCATTATTTTCCTCCCCTTTGGTGTGTTTTCCCTTTTTTTTATGAATCTATCTACTTCCTGCTTGAGTTGGCATTTTAGAGAGTGTTTCCAAAGATTGCAACCCGCAGCTATTTCTTAAATTTTACAATAATAATTATATTTATACAAACATTTTCATATTTATCAGTAAAGTATAATTATTTATAGAAATATTTTCACAAATTATGTGAATGATAATTTAATTTATATGACGACAATAGGTGCACATAATTTATATAGCTACAACAATGTACATACGTAAAAAAAAAATATTGCGTGTACAAAAAAGCAGCAAAATTTACCAAAGCTATTTTTGTTGGTTAATTGCTTAAATTACTTTAGAAGCATTATTTTGAGTGTTCATTGTCCAATTTTGTTTGTGTACAAACACCTCGTCATTTATTTTTGTTCATCCTTGAATTTTATTATGATTTGTTCTGCTCTTGACGCAGATCATATTTCACAGCAACAATTTTTGTCTTCTCCTGTTTCAAGATGGTGATGTGCTTCAATTGCAATGTTTGAGTCATGTATTAAAAGTAATATTTTAGAAGAGTTAAAAGTGATAAATTGTGTAATTAAATAGTGAAAAGTGTGTTTTTCAAGAAGATGAACAGATCAGATAAGTAGCCAAAAAAATAAACGCATAGATAGGTGATGTTAAATATTAATCATAAACTGGTTGCACACATCTAGAAACCACACCAGGAAAAAATATAGAATGGGCTACCCTTCCCTAAGTCCTTAATCTATGATGGTCTTATCAGATGGGAAATTAATATTGCTCAGAGAAATCATGGAGGTAGACAACAAATACAAAGTAGAATCAAGATGCATATTATACAAAGCTGCTGTAAAGCTGATGGTAATAATGACTATTTTAAAAAAAGGAAAAAAATGGTATGTTAACAACTTTATGTAGGTGAGTAACAAAACAAAATTAGAATGTTTCATCAAGGCCAGGTAAACCTTCAGCTGGAACAGTGTTACATGGTGGTGTTGGGTGACTGTGGTCACTGTTTTGATTTCTTCTGATTTTTACAGATTTATTCCTGTTTAGTCTTGTCTTATGCACAAAGCAGAAATATCCTAATTGTTGTCTTTTGTTATTTCTCATATACAGGGTGTTTATAAAGTCTCACTACACTTGGTATCTAGGTCAATTTGAAAAAAATGTTTATGACGTCATCACATTATGTGCTCCCACTGTCAATTGTGCAGTGGATGGCTGTCGTCTGCTGGAGTAATTCTTTGCACTCAAAGCAGAATGGTGTTATCAAGAGAAGAACGAATTTTTCTGGTTGAACAAGTGTTTAGAAATGGTGGTCGATACACACGGGTAGTTGTTCAAAGATTTATAGCAAGATTTCCTGATAAACAACCTCCTCATCGCATTACGGTTAGAAATTTGTTGAATAAGTTTATTGCTACTGGAAAGAAGCACTTTGTTGAGCACATAATGTGATGACGTCATAAACATTTTTTTCAAATTGACCTAGATACCAAGTGTAGTGAGACTTTATAAACACCCTATATAAGATAAAAAAACTGTAAGCAGATACAAACATTTCAAATCACTGCAAGTTAATGGAAGTTTAATTTTTTTTTTCCATCAATAAAAATTTTTTAAATTAAACTTGTCCAAATTAACTGGCCAATTATAACAATTGAGTAATTTCTAACATATACTTTACCACTGAATTTTTTTAAGTAACATCATTCTCAATAGCCACATGCTTATCACACAAAATTTGACGAGATTTTTCTACAAATTTCTCAAGACGCCTGATACATGGTGAAAGAAATACTCCGCGCCACTCATCTTCAACTCCCTTCACAAACACATCAGAGAACGAAGAATGTATCTTTTCATCTATGCCTTGAAACGAGCGCAGGAGGCTATGAAGAGAAATAACGTTTGTTCAAAGATGGTTGTGATGGGTTGGTGAAAACAACAAACTAATGTGACACAAAAATGTAACTAAAACAATAAAATTAAGAAAGTAATACTGCGGTGATGACATTCATGTCACAAGTAACATCACAATGGATAAGATATAGAACATTCATATCAAGAATATAATACTATTGCAAAGGTGAGATTGTTGAACAATCATGTCAAGAAAGTAATATCACAATGGATAAGATATAGAACATTCATATCAAGAATATAATACTATTGCAAAGGTGAATATAATACTATAGGAACAATCATGTCAAGAAAGTAATATCACAATGGATAAGATATAGACATTCCTGCCAAGAAAATCTTCTTCTTCTTTTACCTTTTCAGCTCCCTGTGAAGCATAGGTCTACAACAAACACTTTCCAAGCAGTTCTGTTTCTTGCCATTCTTTTAAGATCATTCCATGTCTTCCCCATCATCTTCATCTCTGCTTCCATCTGTCTTCTCCAAGAATATCTTGATCTTCCTCTTTGTCTTTTTTCTTGGAGGTTCCAAAAAAGGGCCTGTTGTGGAATACTCTCAGTTGGCTTCCGCAGTGTGTGTCCTATCCAGCGCCACTGTCTTCGCTGTATCTCTTTATCAACAGGTATTTAACTAGTACATTTATCACTAACATAGAATTATGGAAATGCACGAGCCAAGAAAGTAATATCACAATAATGAAATGGTAAATCAATCATGTAAAGTAAGTACTACTGTAAAGATGAAATTGTTGAACTATTATGTTGAGAAAGTAACACCAGAAGGATGAGATCGCAGAACATTCATGTCCTGTCAAGGAAGTATTATTGCAATGGTAGGATCACACAGTAAATAGCTGCTTACAAAAATGAATAAACAAGTGATACCTACATAAAATTGTTGCTAGAAATGTCATCATCATGTGCCATACTGGATGGCATAGGCGATCATGTCCTTCCATAATCCTCTATCCACAGTGCATCGTATCAATTCTGTTGTTGACTTTTTTCTGTGCCATAACACCAAGCCATCTAGTATCTTCTCTTTTTATCATCCACGATCTCTTGTTCCCCATATATGGCCAGCTGTAATCAGGTCTTCCAACTTTTCTCTTCTCATAATGTGCCAAAAAATGTAGATTATTTCTTAATAATTTTTTTTTTAGAAGCTCCCCTTTTAGTTTTGGCCCATTTGAGAATTTTCCGGTTGGTCTTTTTGGCTGTGCGGGTAACTCTCAACATTCTTCTGAAAAATCCCATCTCTGTAGCCTCTAATCATCTTTTCATTTATTCGTCTACTGTCCATGATTAAAAGTGTTAAATGCTAAAAACATAATCTTGCAATAATGGAAATACAACATTTATGTAAATATGGCAATGGTGTGAATGCAAGATATACCCACACACAAAGAGACAATCAAGAAATAATCATTGCAATGGTGTGAACGCAAGATATACCCACACACAAAGAGACAATCAAGAAATAATCAGAACACAAGATATACCCACACACAAAGAGACAATCAAGAAATAATCATTCTTCTGACCAATATTTTACCTCATTCCTCTGTTCAGCAAAGGCTCTACATGTATCGGGTTTATGAATCCTCTGTCAACGTTGTAGTCATTCATCCAAGCTGCCATTCTGAAAACAAGTTAGAAACATATTGTTTCCAAGACCATGCATAATTATCCATGTCCAAAAAGAGATCGAAAATAATACAGGGTTTCCAAAAGTGTGTGTGGGTATATTCTAGTAACAAACAAACAATGACGCTGTTGCAAGTCACTTTTATTTGCAAAAAAATGTATAGCAATCTATGTAAAATCTGACACAACAAAAGTTTGTCATGAATTGTTCCATTATTATTTCAAATAACATTTTATAGTTAATCAGATATTGTTCAATTGTCAGGCTATTTATCTCTCTATTGTCCCTTTGAGCTAAAGATGGCACATAGGGCAGAAATCCTAGACTCTCCATGTCCAATAATGTTTGCAGACCTTGCACAGGACCCACATCGTATCACGTTCCTGGACAAGCCTCTCAACTCTGACAAAGGAGCTGATCTCTCCTGTTATTGCCTTAAGCCTCAGTGCTTTTTTTTAGTGTTTCTCAGAGGTCAGCCTCTTTTTCTTTCACTCTCTGGTTCCCATTTGTGTGTTTGTTTTAAGATTCTCTTGTTATCTCTTCTCATCGCAATGACAAAATATGACTACCTTCTCTTGATAATAGATACTTTTTGATGCTTTGTCATTTCTCTTATTTCTGTACTAGTCTCGAATTCATTCAATGGTACATTAAGTATTTTCCTGAGGTATTTGTTTTCAAATGCATCTCATTTTATCAGGCTATATGTTACCTTAATCTGCTTTGGTAAAATAATCACATGTAGTTTTTATGTTACAACTTTATAGATATAAGACAGAACTCAAAAACAAATGTTTCAACTTATAAAGTCTTCCCCAATAGACAGACACAAAGACAGAATCACAATGTGATTAACTTAACAATTCTTAGACAATGAATCAGAGTCAGAGAGAGCAATGTTCAGTTTTATTGAAGTTAATATTCATCAAAAAAGGTTGTTTTCTTCTTGTTTGTTAATTAATTAGTGGATTGAGCTGTTTGCTGATGATCACTTTGAGAAGAACAGCACTTATGGAAGTGTCCAGAATACAATGATGATGATCCTAATGTAACATAACACATGTCACCTTCTCTTTCTCATTATATATGAGACGGTTGCATGACTATTTCTCTTCATTATTCCACTTCTCATCGAAATCTCTAAATTAATTAGTCTCAATTAAACACATAAATAATTGTTCCTATCTAAGCCTCCATAATTAACCCACCTCAACTAAGCCTCTGTAATTGATCGGTGTCTAAACTAAGCCTCTATTAAATGACCTGTTTCAAATAAAAACTCTCTAAAGGACCTGTTTCAACTAAGTGTCTATAATCTCTGTCTCAACTAAGAACCCTCTAATTGACCTACCTCAACTAAGAACTCCCTAACTGACCTGCTTCAACTAAGAACTCTATAACTGACCTGCCTCAACTAAGAACTCTATAACTGACCTGCCTCAACTAAGAACTCTATAACTGACCTGCCTCAACTAAGAACTCTATAACTGACCTGCCTCAACTAAGAACTCTATAACTGACCTGTCCTCAACTAAGAACTCTATAACTGACCTGTCTCAACTAAGAACTCTATAACTGACCTGCCTCAACTAAGAACTCTATAATTGACCTTCTCAACTAAGAACTCTATAACTGACCTGCCTCAACTAAGAACTCTATAACTGACCTGTCTCAACTAAGAACTCTATAACTGACCTGCCTCAACTAAGAACTCTATAATTGACCTGTCTCAACTAAGAACTCTATAACTGACCTGCCTCAACTAAGAACTCTATAACTGACCTGTCTCAACTAAGAACTCTATAACTGACCTGTCTCAACTAAGAACTCTATAACTGACCTGCCTCAACTAAGAACTCTATAACTGACCTGCCTCAACTAAGAACTCTATAACTGACCTGTCTCAACTAAGAACTCTATAACTGACTTGCCTCAACTAAGAACTCTATAACTGACCTGCTTCAACTAAGAACTCTATAACTGACCTGTCTCAACTAAGAACTTTGAAACTGACCAGTCTCAACTAAGAACTCCCTAACAAAATAGCCTCAACTATTAACTCCCTAACTGACCTGTCTCAACTAAGTCTCCCTAACAAAATAGCCTCAACTATTAACTCCCTAACTGACCTGTCTCAACTAAGTCTCCCTAATAAAATAGCCTCAACTATTAACTCCCTAACTGACCTGCCTCAACTAAGAACTCTATGAATGACCTGTCTAAACTAAGAAAGAACTCTTTGAATGACCTGCCTAAATTAAGAACTCTATGCATGACCTGCCTCAACTAAGAACTCTATGAATGACCAGTCTCAACTAAGAAAGAACTCTATGAATGACCTGCCTAAACTAAGAACTCTATAACTGACCTGCCTCAACTAGAAAACCCAAGTAGATCCTAGACTACTAAAACATACAGGCTCTTACCCATCCAGTAAAAAAAACTCCTTCAAGGCAGCTTCAGTATGAACAAACTCTATCATCAACTGGTAGACACAAGATCCTGGAAAGTCACAGACTGGAATAATGGCACTAATATTGAGAATATAAAGAAAAAAAACATGAGATTTTGCTTAATTTGAATAACAAATTCAAGAAAAAATATAGGAAATGTTAACAATTAAAAAGCTATAACAATGAGAATGTAAAAAAGTATGAAATTTTGCTAAATAGAAAAATAATACAAGGGAATATATATATATATATATATATATATATATATATATATATATATATATATATAAATGTTAATAAATGTAATGATAGGGAGATTAAAAAGAATGAAAAGTTTCTCAAGATAAAAAGAATATTCAAGAGAAAATATATTCTTCTTCATATAACTCTTGGTTAAATCATAACTCTTTGAGGCACCTCTGAAAGATTCTGTCAACCTTCTCACTTTCTTCAGTCATTCCATTTCAGCAGTTTAAAATTTAGTTTATGCAACAGGTTTTCTGCATTTCACATCCAACAGATGCTCAGATCTTCTAAGTACATCCTTCAGTGCAGCGAATAATGACACCTGTATTGTGTTCGTTGACAAGTCTTCATTGACTTTCTGCATAACACTCCCATCTAGCATCTCTCACTTTGACATGATATTCCTGCAGTCCGTTCATAGTTACTGGTTTAGAGTAATTTTTTTAAGAGGGTTTTTTGATCAGCATCCTTGAGGACATTCAGAATGTCAGTGGTGCAGATTATTGCCATTCCACATTCGTAAACAGCCAAACTGGCAAGCCTGTCAGCATGCTCATTCCTTGTTTCAGCAAAACCAGATGAGAATATTTCCTGTAAGACGGTATGCAGTAGAGAGTCAACAGTCTGTAGAGAGACAACTAGTAATAGAACCTAGGGTTATAAAATACTTAAGATAAGATTCACCCAGTTAAGACCAGGACTACTAAAAGTCGAGAGACAAATCTAGCAGGGAGGCTCCAGGGGCACTTTAAGTATTTGATATTAAATATATTGAATTATATTAGAGTTTACCTTCTAATCATCTACATGTTGATGTTTGTTGCTGTCTACCATGACTACTCAAACCCACAAGGGTAACCATGGCTGCAAAACTCTTTTTATTGAAAAAAGCCATTCCATTCAGTCTGTCCATTCTTTGATGCTATCTTAACATCTTTTTCTCCCCTACTTCTTCTTCTTGTGCCTTTCAAAGTTCATTGAAGGGTGGCCTTTGTTAGGCTAGGAAATAAGTGGCAAAACTGTTTCATTTTGCGTTTCTTTACAACAGTAAAAAAAAAAATCATCTAATTTTAAGAAAATACGAACTATAGAGATGAAACGTTGTCAAATGATTTTCAGCATCACTTTTTTAAATCAAATCACAAATGAAAAGTCTTGCAAAAAGATACTACAAACAATCAATTGCATGATGTAGATCTTCTGACTAAAGAGAAAATAAAGTAAATGAAAAATGAAAGTAAATACTGAGCCCCTTTTTTCATATATTATATTTAGTGCCAAATACAATCAATTTGGGAACCCTTGTTAAAATTATGGAGTTTGAGTACACAGGTCCTCCTGAGTGATCAAGAAAGAGACTAGAGTGTTGATGAGCATGAGTGTCATGTCATAGGTTTGTTGGTGACTATATTTCTCAATTTCTATTATTAATTTCTAGGGACAGGTACGTTTACAACACTTGGAAAAATTCACAAATAATAAACAATAGAAAACACAAAGAACAATAAACAGCCTGAAGCAAGATTGTACTTCTTGACACAGCGGCTTTGCCACAAAAAGTTACAGAATGCAAGTCTCTCATAGCAAGGTACTGTGTCAAGTAGTACAGGTTCGATCATACTTCGGGCTTTATATTATTCTATTATTCTTTGTGTTTTCTGTTGATTATTTGTGGATTTTTCTGAGTGGTGTAAACATACTTGTCCCTGAAATTAGCTGTTGATCTGTCACTGTGGAAGTTTCTGTTCATAATTTTAAAAAAAACCTACGACACATCTACCATATACATCTAATGACGTATGTCAGGGTTGGGGCTCTTGACAGGACCAGAGAAATAAAGGCTGCTTGGTCAAAGCAGTCGCCACGATGTGTCAGACTCAGGATTTTTATTTCATCCCAGACAGATAAAATCCTTTCTGTCTACCGCAGGCTTTGAACACCGCCCACTTTTCAGCCAGCGAAACAGTGTTATTCAGTTCATAATATTCACTTATTATTATTTGTCTTCTCAATTTCTATTAGCCCCAAGTGTATTTGATTATTCCTGTTGGATTTTTTTCTTGGTTTTCCTATTGTCGTAATTTGTCCTACACCCTGACTTAACCCTAGATTATGACATCTATCTGTGACTGACATGTTTACAATACCATAGTAAAAATTACAACTACCTTAATGTAACATTAGGAGCTCTAGAAGTAGTATTTGAGATATAGTTCTTTGAGATTTTGACACACACTGTGTGTTTATATTAGGTTAGACACAGCGACTCAGATTTCCTGGCTAAGAGAGATTTATTACCTGAATTTACCGCATGGACTAGACGAGCTACAATGTCTATCAGTACAGTTGAGATAAGTCTTGATTACTATCTGTCCGGTTACCTCATAACATTGTTTGCTGTGTTTCTCCAAATCACAAACGGTTCTTTGATGTCAGCCGATGACCCAGGAAATTTTCATGGTCACAGCAAAACAAAAAACAAAACAACCAATTTCAATTTTTTTTCACATGATATGATCGTATCTCATGAAATGAAAAAAAAACTACATCAATATAAACAATTCCAACACTCAGGGGTCATCACAAGTAGTAATTAGGAAGTTAAATTGAGGGTGAATGTTTGATGATGGCAAATGGCAAACTCAAATTTGTACTAATTTGTATTTTGATGCAGTAATTTTCATAACGATAATCAAGGGTTAAGGATATACAACTCACCAAGCAAATGGATTGATGGGTAAGGGTGTTGCAAATTTCATATCCTTGCAAATGACATCAATATCAGCAGGTGCTAGCACACCTGAAATAACGACAAAGGAGAAGATGATACATTTGAGCCCAAGATCCACCTTATTTCACATTAAAATAATTCTCAGAGTAATGAAGATATATTATGTCATTAAGAGGTTAAAATGAACTGGCTTATAAATACCATTTTACAGAGAAAATTAAGATACTATAGCCACATCAGAAGTCACAGTGGTCTGGAAAGAACAATAATGGAAGTGGATGACGCATAAGGGGCAGACCAAGAAGAAGGTGGTTTCAAGACATGAAGGAGACCTTGAAAATGACAACAGAAGTGGGAGATCTGACTAGAGACAGAGATTCTCTCAGACCGTCTGTGGAAAAGCAACGTTCTGCAAAGGACATGCAACCTGCTGATTCTCAGAGAAAATGATATTTAGATCTGACACACCTCTCCCGTTAGATTAGCACGGCAGACAACAAATAGAAAGATGTCAAAAATACATGTGTTGTAATGAGTTACATAAAATGCCAACACACATAAACTAACAATGAGTTGAAACCTTTCTGTTAGTTATTTGCTTTTCTTTCTGGCAAAAGTAGATTTTCCAAGACTATTAATTGATGGAGTATATTGATGAGTTTGTGTTGAAATAATTTATAGGATAATGAATTACATGTTCTCATCTTTTTCCCCACATTTGAGGATTACATCAAACATAAATGAATAGTTATGTAAAATGCAATGAATATGGTTATGCACGCACTCACACACACACACACAGAGAGAGAGAGAGAGAGAGAGATATAGATATATATATATACCTAACTATAACTCTTTCTGTACGTTTCGCCGCATAGTGCGCCACTCTCAATTAGATTAGTGTGAATGTCGTCACACAATTTTTCTTTTACATGTCTTGTATCATCTTGATATTGGTGAAATCTAATACCTTGTTCACTTATCTAAAAATTCATATCTCTCTCTCTCTCTCTCTGCGATCAGGACCCAATCAGAGTAGGATTCCAGCTCCTCACATGAACTCAGCTGTCAGGTTAGGTGTGTTACAAACAGAACATCACAATTAGAGTCTGCCAGATCCACTCTGATTGAACACCCGTTAAAAACGTTGCACTGTGTTCTGCGCCAGTGGCCCAGTGCATCCGATTTCAGCCAGCATTTTATTCAGGTTTGCTTTCCCTAGCCTTTGATTGTCCCCAATCTTCCTGCAAGGCAGCAGGTGATCTTTTCTGTAGGGGGATTCTGCCCTTAGATGGTCGGCCCTCCCAGGTTTACGAGCACCATCTGCCCGAGTCACTAGAGGTGACTAACACAGACATGCACACACAAAGATATGAGATGTGACAAACACATACATGCACATAGCGATACGAGGCATGACTAACACTGACATACATCAAGATATATGATACATGACTAACATAAACATGCACATAAAGATATGAGATATGACTGACATAGACATGCACCCACACAGAAATTACACATGTCTAACATGGACATGCACACAAAGATATGAGATATGACCAACATAGATAGGCACACACAATGATATGAGATGTGACTAGCATAGCCGTGCAAACACAAGGATATGAGATGTGACATACACAGACATGCACACACAAAGATATGAGATATGACTAACATAAACATACACACAGAGATATGAGATATCACTAGCCCAAACACAAAGATATGACACATGACTAACACAGATACACACTAAGATATGAGACATGACTAAACACATACACACTTAAAGATATGAGACATGATTACCACGGACACTCCAAAATATGAGATATGACTAACATGACACACACCAAGATATGAGCCATAGCCAGCACACACACACAAGCCAAGATATGAGCCTTGGCTAGCAATGAAACACACCAAGAAATGAACCATGTCCAGCACAGAAAGAAAATATCCAGTACACATTAAGGTATCCATATGCTTGGGTTTGTTGTAGTCGGCAGACTCTTCTTAACGTGGGAATCATCGACATACGAGACGCCGGCCCCCATGAACTGTTAACAGATATCATGCAAACAGTTGTACGGAGATTTGAGAGTGCAGTCTGACCCGTAGAACGTTCCCTTGCATGAACAGATCCCGGTTGACTGTTCACAGGTGTCGTTGAAACAGTGGTCAGGACATTTGAGAGTGCAGTCTGGCCCGTAGTACGCTTCCTTGCTCGTACAGTCTGCTCTTTCTGTGTCACATATGATGTCACAGCCATCAGAACACGTCTGTTCGCATTGTAGCCCAAAATTACCATCAGGACAAGTGTCATCACAGGTGTAGCCAGGATGTTTCCAATGTTGGCATTTTCCGGATTTTCCTCACATAAAGAACTGACACTAAGACAAGACCCGGAGCAGTCGTGTCCATAAATCCCATGTGAACAGTTGAAGTGACACGTACCGATGATGACGGTGCAGCCTTTGCTACTCCCACCACACACTGTACAAAACGACCAAGAATGCCCGTCCAGACAATAGGTGTCTGTAAATGTTTGCACCTCACACACCGTCAGTGCACTCTCGTCCTGCGAAAAGGTCGGTGAGAACTCAAACTTGCTGTGTGCCATTGTCGCTTGTATGGTGACTACAATAGTGTTCACAGAAATATTTGGGTATGATATATCATTATACTGGAACACTACATCGCCACTGTCAGAGAAAGCCTTTGGAGTGTCATTCTTTACCCGAATCATAGTGCTAGGTCGATGATAAATTCGAATGGTGTGAGTCTTCTGGGACGTGTCAAAGTTCAGATACCAGTAAACAGAATTGGTTCCACTTCTCAATTGTGTGTGTGTGCAGTCATTGTCATAAAGATTGGTCTTTGTTTTGCCATTAACTGCGACCTCTGGTCCACACCCGTCCACTGTATTAACAAGCATTAAATGTGTCGGCCTGGTTTGTGTTCTGTTTGAGAGCCACATTCCCACCCCTGCCAATGTAGGTGGAGCAGATATTTGCAACTATCGTCCCTTCAATCCGTAGCATGTTGATTAGACCATGAAACTGTCCGGATCTGTAGGTCCAGATCCCTAGGCGTATTTGCAAACTAGATCAAAGTGCTGACACTGGGGTCCGAAACGCTCTCGCCGACAACCGTCACCGTTTGTGCATGTCCCTGTAGCCCTGTCACAAACTGAGGGATTTTAGCAGTGACACTGCAACGCACAATATTTGCCCCAAACCAACCGTCTACACAAGTTAGGCAGTTAGGTCATTAGCTTCCAATGTCGCAAACAAAGCCAGCAGAATAAAGACTTGATCTACAGCGGTGGTTAACGAAATGTGCACAAACAATTATTTCAAACCCGTGGTTACAATTCTAACAATCCGCCAACACGCTGTGACAACAGACAGCGCGATGTTCAAGATCAGCATTGTATACACCACGGCTAGAACTCGGACGAACTTCCATCTTGGTGCGTCCCATGACGTCATATTTCAAAATTCATATATAATATGTTATATGTTAGATACATATACATATGTGGATTGCGTCTTAAAACCATGAACAATATTTTGTCTCTGAAACCTCGTCCGTTCCATCGATAAAAAGCTTCCGTATGGAAAGAGTTAAGAGTCCCATACCAATTATTGCAACTTAGAAGAGTGAAATGTGCATGCACGCCTGGGAGAAAACTTAATACAGATGGATTAAGAAAGCAGAACACTAACCTCACAATGTTTTATACTAAAGTATGTTAACCTCTTATCAATTTGTAATAACAATTGTTAATGATACACTTGCATCTGTTAAATTTAGCACAAAAAAACTTGAAAAAAGTGATATATATATATATATATATATATACTGCAACTTGCAAAAAAACTGTGCACATACTTTTTTGCAAAAGGTGATCTGTGCTAGACTATTTATACTGTTACAGACTTTACTTAAATGGAAAATACTGACTGATATTATTGTAGACCAGTTTGTATAAGTATTTATTAGTTGAGTTTATGCTATTAAACATGCAAAAACAATTCTATTTGGGCTTCTGTTATTTATTAGCTCAAGAAATGGTATGTAAAATCTACTAACATAACAAAGCAAGAAAATAGAAACACTAAAACTGTGGATTTTGCATGAACATTAGTTTTGGGGGCATCCTACAATGTTAAAATTATCAACAAAACAAAACATTTATTATATAAGAAATTATTGTGCTATTTTTGGCATTAAAAAATGTCCAAAGTTAAATATAACTGCTTATCCTTTCAGTAAATAAGCATCAAAACAAGTAGGAGCTCTCATCATTGACTATATGAAACTGTAGAGTTACTGGTTGGTGAGTTACTGGCTTTACATAACACTGTTGAACTATCTTTTCCATTTCTATTGATATAGATTTGTTTCATAAGATGTTTTTCATTTTCTGAAAAGTTAAAGGAAAAAGATTAAGTACACATTAAATGTTACCATGTTCTGGACTTTTACCTTGTTGGATAAGCTTGAGACACAGCCCCAAAGAAGGAAGCCCATGAGGGAAAAGTTCACACAGCACAGCAAAATGGTCATATCTAGGGCAATCACAAGTTGAATTTTACATATTGAAACAGTAATTCTTCCTGATGTTGATGATCTTAATATGGGGTTAAGTAAGCAGGTAGCTCTTAAATTCAGAAAGGTCATGTGGCAGGCTGCAATGGCTTTTTTCATTAAAAAGAGTATTGCAGCCATGGTTATCCTTGTGGGTTTGAGTAGTCATGGTAGACAGCAACAAACATCAACATGTAGATGATTGGAAGGTAAAGTCTAATATAATTCAATACATTTAATATCAAATACTTAAAGTGCCCCTGGAGCCTCCCTGCTAGATTTGTCTCTTGACTTTTGGTAGTCCTGGTCTTAAGTGGGTGAATCTTATCTTAAGTATTTTATAACCCTAAGTTCTATTACTAGTTATCTCTCTACAGACTGTTGACTCTCTACTGCATACTGTCTTACAGGAAGTATTCTCATCTGGTTTTACTGAAACAGGGAATGAGCATGCTGACAGGCTGTTGCAGTTTGATTGTTGATGAGTTGAAACAGCAATAAACTGCACCGCTGACATTCTGAATGCCCTCAAAGATGCTGATAAAAAAAAATTCCTGTTAAAAAAAATTACTCTGAACCAGTAACTGTGAATGGATTGCATGAATATCATGTTAAAGTGAGAGATACTAGAGTATTATGCAGAAAGTCAAAGAAGACTTGTCAACGAACACAATACAGGTGTCGTTATTTGCTGCACTGAAGGATATACTTAGAAGATCTGAGCATCTGTTTGATGTGAAATGCAGATAACCTGATGTGTAAACTAAACTTTAAACTGATGAAAAAGTTGGATTTTTCCATCATAGAATTATCAGTGGCCTTATATTTAGTATAATTAATCATGTGATATTTTGGGAAAACACTGGTTACAAGTGAGGACAAAAATAAACACCCACAGACTCCCAGTTTTTGTTTTATCAGGAAATTACTTTTTCCCCCTTTTCAGGATCTCTAAATCAAATCTACTAAAGTTCTTAACAAATGCAAAAGGAGATTAACAAGCATAGACATGTAAAAAAATATGACTACCTGGTGAGTAAGAAAAGATGTAAATTATGTCACTCCATCTAAAAGTGGGAAAAGTACTCACTACATACAGAAAAGATAGTGATACACAATGAAGAACACTATTTGCTATGCAGGTTTTAACCACTTGCAGGGTGCATAGGAGATATGAGAGAAAGGTGGTTCATAGTTATGGTCAAAGTAAAACAAATTGACAGCAAAAGGAAGACCAAAAATTGTTTCTAGGATCTCAGAAAATGTTTGCATATACTTTAATTGTATGCATATTTATTTATATTTACTATGAAAAGTTATAAGGTATTAAATGCAAAAAAGAAAATAATGCACACCACTCTATCCTCTATTGTCTTTCATACAATTTCTTTATAGATTGCAGCTTATAGCATAAAGCCAAGAACAAGGTGGATAAAAACAGAATAACTAATTGAAAATCCGAAAGGATCAAATGAAACTGCATTCTCATAAAGTAAAACAAACACTGACTCATGGGTGAGGTTTTTCACTTGCTAAGAGTGGAAGTGACTTACAGAAAATGATTGACATTTTAGTGATCAAAAGTAAAAATAAAGGCCTTCCAGGCATGGTACTTGATGATGCTGATTCCCATAGTGATATTTCTCTGTCATTTTCTATTGTATTTTCATAAATTCCTCTGTCAAACTCCTCATTCATTCAGTTCCGACATAACCGTTTGCTTCCTAATGTACCACAGCATAGTGTTTTTGACTTGTCTCATTGGGGGTAATTTTTCAGTGTAATTTTAAATTACACTGGTTGTTAAGAACTCTTCATTGTGAAAGTGAACTAAACTTGATAGAGTTTCCTGTATGGTACACAGGTAGTGATGGATTCTAACATAATCAAATTTGTGTTTGAAAATCAATGTTGAATTCAATTGTGAGGATCCTGTTCAGATGTAAGGTAGTAGAAATTAGGTCATTGGATCTTGATGATTTTCACCATGATTAATTGGAAAATGATTATGAAATAAGCTTTATTTAATTTAGAAGTGATTGTCTGTTAAACACTGATAGCGACTCAATTTCATTTGATGGAGATAATATGCTTTTTTAATATTTCCAAATTTGGAGGAAAAGTGTTTTTGAATTTTTGTTTCATATTTTTACCTGCATTTTTTTGCAAAATGTGTTTTTTTTTCTCGCTCTACTAGCTGTGCTGTAATTGTGAATATACTAACACTTAGTTAATACTGAGTCCTTGATTTTTATGAAACTTCATGCAATTCTCATTTAAATTAATTGTTTTAGTTTATTATATTCAACGGCTATTTTTTTCATAGCTTTTTAAAGTTGATATGTTACATTTTATTACTTAATCAAGGGTAGTTATACCCCTGTTTTTTATAGGACAAAAGGGTTAAAGATCACATTAAAAAAGACCATAAATTATTACCTCTGCCAACCTGTAATGGCAATTCCTCTGATGCATTTGAATTTGTGTCTCATCACCCTCAGGGTGTCCAACCAGGCAGTGTGGTTATCAAGGTGGTAGCGGATGTTGGTGATGGCTGTGCGTGGCCCTGTGGCACCTTTGAAGGCACTGGCTATCCATATGTTGGGAAATACTGCACAAAGATTGTCCCACAAATCTAGAAAAAAGTAAAGAGCCCCCGTCATGCCAAGTGGCGTATAGGGAATATGGTGTTAGTGACCATAAAATTTTACAGACCTTCGGCACATGATTTTTGGGGTAATGTGGTCCGTATTACACCCATGCCCCTTTACTTTCCCAGAAAAAATCCAGTGCCCATTTAAGGCTGGATGAACCCAGAAGCCGTCGGTTGGGATCGAACCCTACCTCTTGTCCTTTGTAGTCCAGTTCACTAACCACTGAGCTATCACAGCTCCCGTCCCACAGATCTAGTTAAGATAAAACAAAGCTAAAATTTGAAATTTATAACAAATCTGAAATCACTAAAAATGTACAGAAAAAACTTATTAACTTTTATAAAATAAATAATAATATAAAAATGGTATATAAAGGGTTGAATAATTTTTTTCTTCATGGTAAAATATTAAGCTACTAATAATAAATGGCTATTATCTATTTATATGATGTCTCTTTGAGCAAAAATTGTACTCTTTGACACTTTGCTATTAAGTGTCAAACTTTATACAGGATCTGTATTGTGACCCACCACACATTCCCATTCTGGGCAAGCCTTTCAATCTTAGCAAAGAGTTTGATGGATGCTGTTGTTGTCTCTCATTTCAGTGTTCTTGTTAGTGTTTCTTTAAATCTGCCTCTTTTTCTTTTATCTGCTATTTTCTATTAAGGACTTGCATTGCGATTCCCTTGTTATCTCTTTAAATCACATGGCTCATTTCTATTTAAGCATCAATAGCTTTGTTTCAATAACAATGGATATTTCAAGATGGTGTCTTTTTAGGTCATCAATCAACCATCCATGAAGAAAACAATCCTCAATCTTGGATTGGAACAAGGACCACCCCGGTTATTAACTTGTACTGTGCAACTCACATTTTAGATGAGGCTAGTATACAAAAAAATGTGGCATGTCTAATATTAGGCTTTTTAACAACTGTTTCTAATTTCTGTGTTTAAACAAAATTCTTCCATATAAACAAAATTCTTCTGTATAAACAAAATTCTTCTGTATAAACAAAATTCTTCTGTATTTCACACAATCCAGTATTTTGAAACATTAAGAAGAGATAATAGCTAAATAGCAAGACAAGCCTTCATGTGAAAAAAACAACAAGTAGGAGGAAAAGTAGCTGCCCCAGAGAGACACTGAGAGGATCATTGACCAGAGAGGCAAAGGCAGCAGGAACTGGCTCCCTCAAAGAGATTGAGATGCTTGCACTGGCGAGATTTGATAAATATTTTAATTCATATATAATTTGATAATTTTTTGCAAGGATTGAGACCACAAGAAAGAAAATTTCGAAAAAGAGTATCTGGGTCTATGCCCAATGGGCTGGCCATTGCTCGAAAGCTCAATAGGTAGATAGTATTTTGTAAGTCATTTCTGGATATTCAGTTTTGTAAACAATTGGTAATCAGTTGCATTTTGTCAAATATTTTAGCAGTATTATTTAACAATCTATCAGATTTTCAGGAAGGTAACTTTTCTCACTGAAGAAAATGACTTTCTCATCTCATGTAGATGTCATTATGAGCAGTTTTCAGCCAAAAAGGCTTCAGAATTTAATTGAATTTTAGGATTCTGATGACATAACCTTAACCTTTAGCTTAACTTGATGTGTAGCAGGAAGATGTAAGGAAATAGATGTAGTTGGGTATAGGGTAAAGACAATGGGAACCATTGTAGGTAATGTGAGATTTGAAAACCGCCGTGAGTTGAGACAGTGGCCCGGGGCAGTTATAGTGTTGAGGGAAGAGTGTAAGAAATTCATGCAATAAGTGAATGATAAGAAACTCTAAAGTGAGTTGTCTTAAGATAGGGAGATTGATTTGATTGGCTGAGTGATGACGTAGGTGATCTGTGATTGGATGGAATACGAGATGCTTAAAGGGCTGGAGAGAGGAAAAGACAAGTTCCAGTTAGGTGGTAGAGAGAAGTCCAGTTTAGGAGGCGGTCACGCAGCTAGGCGCCGGCTCATCCATTTCATTTTAAGACAAGTTCCAGTTAGGTGGTAGAGAGAAGGCCAGCTTAGGTCAGTTAATTGGTAGAGGGAAGTTCCAGTTTAGAGATCAATAGAGTCAGTGTAGGAGGTGGCCGCGCTGCTAGGTTCATTCATTGGGAACAGAGCAAACACTCTTTCATAAATAAGAGATCAGGTGGAGATTCCAACACAGAGATCAAGTGGGAATTAGAGAAAGACTAGATAAGTCATTTAAGTGTAGGGTGATAGGGAGCCAAAACGTTGTCAGGCCTACGTTGGTTAGTCTGGAGCGGGTAGTCAGACCGCCCAGCACATGTAAATAGATTGTTATACTCAGCACATAGTAAATAAACCCAGTGGAGTATTGTGTTTATTCATGACTTGTGTGACTTTAATAGTGTACGGCTGTGTAACAGATTGTTTTAGTTGGCTGATTGGGCCGATAAACACAACGCGAAGTACGCATTATGAGGCGATAAACATGTGCAGTCTATATGACCAGGTGAGGAGCTAAGTGTCGGGAAGCTCTTAACCTAACTACGGTGGAAGAAGCGAAGAAAGGCCAGACGGGTTCCAGCTGAGCCGGGGTGACTACAGTCACTTGTGTGTACAGAAAGAGAGCTCTGAGGGAACGGGACACCAATGGTTCTGTTCCTAGTGTTCCATTGACAAGAAGTCAACGAGTCAGTATGTAAATGAAACGACACCCATCTCGCAACGTTAAATTTGTTTTATCCCTTTTCAGATTATTATCAAGCACTGAGAAAATATTTTCAAATTTTGTTTTTCACAACATAAATAGATAAGGGGATAGCCCTTACCTTGTACTTGTTCCAATTCTAGAAATAGCAGATGTCTAATGAAAGTTCTAAAATAGTTAAGGAAAAATGAAGCTCATAAAAGTAAGATGATCTTTTCAATGTGTGTTTAATTATTCTACTAAAGCAATCTTGTGGACAAACTACAAGAATAATAACTTAACTCTGAATAGAATCTGCCTGACTGTCTGTTGACCTTTCGAGCCGTAGCCGGCCCAGATACTCTTTCTCTTATCTAAATTTTTATTCTAGCAGGATCAATCCTTTTAAAGATCTTTTTATCAAATCTCACCATTTCTCTGTTCTGTGCAAGCAACTCTATCTCATTGAGGGAGCCAATTCCTGCGGCTCTTGCCTCTCTGATCAATGTTCTTCTCAGTGTCTCTCTGGGTCGACCTCTTTTCGTCTTACCTGTTGTTTCCCACATGAAGGCTTGCTTTGTTATTCGGTTATTATCTCTCCTCATTACATGACTAACATATGTCCGTCTTTTCTTTATTACTGAAGATATTAGTGGTTGATTGGCAATTTCTCTAATTTCCTCGTTTGTTTTGAATTCATTCCACGCTATACCAAGTATTTTCCTTAAGCATTTATTTTCGAATACGCTTAACTTTGTTTCTATGTCTCTTGTTGTTTTCCAGCTCTCACATGCATACGTAAAGGTTGATAGTACGTTTGATTTGAATAATCTAAGTTTATAGAAATAATGCAACTCCCTAAAAGACTATAGTTAGATACATACATACAAGGCTCAGTCAAAAAGTTTTGCCCTTAAGTATGAAGAATTCAAGGCCACAGCTGTTTGTTTTCATCCCAAAGTGGCAATTTAGTTATTTTTTAAAATAACTTTTTTTTTTATACTCCTGAAAATGTTGCAGTATTTATGGATGTCTTGTCTGTAGTGCATTCTTAATATTGTTATTCTATTACAGTCATTTCAACTTGTGACACCACACACAAAACATAAAATGTTTAGCTAAAGTCAATATTTATGTATGAGTGATATTTTACAAAGACACACCAGCCTACTAAAAGTAACCTTGGAGGGGAAAATACAAGGTATGAGAGGCAGAGGCAGACCAAGACTAACATGGACAAGTAACATCAAAAGATGGCCAAATCACCCGATGACAACCTGCACCATTAAAGAGACAAAGAGCAGAATGATGCTCCATGGTAGCCAACCTTCATTACGGAGATGGCGCTCAATGATGATGATATTTTACAATTTAATGCTCATTAAAAAAAAGGTCAAAGAAATGGCCAATTTAATAGTTTTGGGGATTGCAATATTCAATTTTGAACCACACAAATTTGCACATTTTAAGATACAGTTTACAAATTAGGAGAAATACCTCTACTAGACATACAATCTTACATATATCTGGTTAGTAATATAAATAAAGAGGGAGGAACAGAAAATGATACCAAAATAAGGATGTCAAAAGCAAGAGGAGCTTTTGTTGCACTGGGAAACATATGGAAGTCCAAAGAAATTAGGTTAAATACAAAAATAAAAATTCTCAACTCCAATGTTAAGTCAGTCCTATTATACGGCTGTGAAACATGGAGAACAACAAAATTGACAATCATGAAGATACAGACTTTCATTAATGGATGCTTACACACAATAAAAGGATGGAAATGGCAGGACAAATTCACTAACATAGAATTATGGAAATGTACCAGTCAAATACCAGTGGATAAAGAGATACAGCAAAAACGATGGCGCTGGATAGGACACACACTGCAGAAGCCAACTGAGAGTATTACACAACAGGCCCTTTTTTGGAATCCCTAGGGGAAAAGGCAAAGAGGAAGACCAAGAAATTCTTGGAGAAGATAGAAGCAGAGATGAAGATGATGGGGAAGACATGGAATGATCTTAAAAGAATGGCAAAAAACAGAACAACTTGGAAAGTGTTTGTTGAAGACCTAAGCTCCGCAGGGAGCTGAAAGGTAGAAGAAGAAGATACAGTTTCTTCTAATAATTTTCAAAGTAAAACAGATGAAGCAGTTATCTTTCTGGAAAGACAAATGAGCAAATTAACTAAAGTATCAGTGACAAACAAATGTGAGACACGTACCTGAAAATTGATGTGAACTATAGTCCTTCATTCACACATGTATTCACTATTCAAGGTGATACAATTTTCCCATTGCTTCTGCACTTTTTGGATGCTCTGATTGTAGAGCTACTCTTTCTGCCCACCAAACCATGTCTTCAGTTCAATAAAATCCTGGCTATGTTAAAGCAACTTTGAAGAAGTAGACCCCTCCCTGTTTAGAAACTGCAAGAAGTCAGTCTGTGTAAGGCCCCGTCAGTATGAGGTATGATGTCATACTCAAACTGTTGTGAAAGGATGATGGTGAAGATATCTATGCCCAGACAAAGGGATTCTACAATCAGGGCATCACGAAGGTGAAGAAGCTATGGGATAAGTGCAACACCTGAGAGGGGAATACATTTATTCATATTTCTCTCTAGCTGAAGACGGCACATAGGGTGGAAGTCATAGTTCTCCACAACAGACAATCTACTGCTAGTTCTTGTAGTTCTTGGTTGTTTCTTAGTCCTATGGATGAGTCTTCCCTATTAACAGTTCTTTGTAGTGATTCTCTTTGTCTACCTTGTTTTCTTTTACAAGATGGTTTCCACATGAATGCCTGACAGAGAAGTCTCTCTTCGCTCATTCTCAGACCATGACCGATTTTCAACATCTTCTTCTTATAAAGATCAACACACATTCTGTCCAGCTTATGTTTGAGATCCCACAATGACATTTGTTTTCAAAGGCATTTAATTTGCAAGCATACATAGGGGAATGCATAGAGAAGGAGTAAAGTGTATACTTATTTTCAGGAATAAGTTCTGACTTCCTCATTCTAAAGTGCAAACATTTGCAAACAGCCCTTGTAGGTAAACTAGATGAGAATGTTAGGAGGATTTTGAATGATGATCACTAATATATTGAAAATGCAAGAGTTGTGTCAATGAGTCTATGAAACAATGAGAGTAATAATGAATATATGAGACTAAACGTATGGTGAGAATGTACTAAAATATGCAAGTATTGCTCAATAAATGGACTTTTGTCTATTTTATCTAACATGATCATCATCGAGTGCCGTCTCCGCAATGAAGGTTGGCTACCATGGATCGCCATTCCACTCTGTTTCTTGCTTTGATGATGCAGGTTGTCATAGATTGACTTTTCCATTTTTTGATGTTACTCGCCCATGTTAGTCTTTGGTCTGCCTCTGCCTCTTTTACCGTGTACATGTATTTTCCCGTCCAATATTACTTTTAGTAGGCTGTTGTGTCTTTAATGTGTCCCAAAAATTTCATTTGTCTTGTCTTAATTGTATTTAGTAGTTCTCTTTTTATTTTTAGTTGTTTTAAAACTTCATCGTTTGTTTTCTTTTCTTTCCATCCAATTCTACCTATTCTTCTGTAAATTCACATTTCAAAGGCTTCAATGTTCTGTTCTGTTTTCTTGTCTAATGTCCATGTTTCTACACCATACAGGAATATTGAGAAGATGTAACGATTTGCTATTCTTAGTTTCAGCCCTGCTGTTATTTGTTTTGATATTAGTATATTTTTCATGGCATTAAAATTACTCTTTGCCATACCTATTCTTTTGTTTATTTCAATTTTACATTTTCCATCACTGGTTATAGTATCTTATCAAACAGACAACTTAAAAAAAACACACTAACCTGGAGGGAGCATAAAGTTAGACAAATAATGCCACACCATTGGCTCCACAAGATCTCTTAAACCACAATCTGTAATAGGTAAAAGTAAGTAAAGTACCCCTGTCACACCAAGTGACGTATAGGGAATATGGTGTTAGTGACCATACATTTTACAGACCTTCGGCACATGATTTTTGTGGTAATGTGGTCAGTATTACGCCCATGCCACTTTACTTTCCTAGAAAAAAATCCGGTGCCCATTTAAGGTGGGCAACTGGTAGCCGTTGGTTGGGATCAAACCCTACTTCTTGTCCTTTGTAGTCCAGTTCACTAAATCTGTAACAATAACTTAATATAGAAGTTGATCACTGAACTATGATGCTAGTTACAGTATTGATCCTCAAAGCAGATCAGCAATTCATCATCATCAAGCACTATACCTGCTGGCACAGAACATCATGTCTCTCCACAACTCTCGGTCTTGACAGTTATTTATCATTTTTGTTGTTGACCTTCTGCCAAGCCATTCTCTTAAGCTGTCTGGTATCTTTTCTCTTTGCCTCACTCTATCTCTTTGTCCCTAAATTTTCTCAGTTGTCACAATATATTTCAACTGTTCCCTTCTCATTACATGGCCAAAAAATGATTATTGTTTCTTCCTAGTATTGGCATCATGTGATAGAGGTAAAGAAAGATCTGTATATGTGCTTTATAGACTACACAAAAGCATTTGACAAAGTAAAGCATATAGAAATAATCAATATGCTAGAGAAATTAAACATTGATGGCAAGGATCTGCAAATCATAAAAAAACACGTACTGGCAACAAGAAGCAGCTATACGAATTAGCAACCAAACAGGACAATTCCAATATATAAAACAAGGAGTCAGACAAGGCTGTGTTATGTCGCCGGATTTGTTTTCACTTTACAGCAAACATATTATGAGATCAATAGTAGACAAAAAAGGAATTGAAGTCAACGGTCACAACATAAATAATTTGTGATATGCGGATGACACAGTCTTAATAGCAGAGACAGAGAATGAACTACAAGAAATGATAGACATAATAGTAAAAGAAAGCAACAAGAAAGGTCTCAGTCTGAATAGTAAGAAAACAGAAGTAATGGTCATATCGAAGAAACAATCACCACCATCTTGCAGCATAAAAATAAACGAGACAAATCTGAAACAAGTGCAACGTTTCAAATACTTGGGCACAATAATAACATCAGATGGGAGATGCACCACAGAAATAAAAAGCAGAATAGCCCAGGCCAAAATAGCAGTACAGAAAATGAAAAATATCTTATGCAACAAATCTATGTCAATGGAAGTGAGAAAGGGAGTTCATCGGTGCTATATAGAACCAATTCTGACCTATGGAAGTGAATCATGGACAGTAGACAAACAAATGAAAAGACGATTAGAGGCCACAGAGATGGGATTTTTCAGAAGAATGTTGAAAGTTCCCTGGACAGCTAAAAAGACCAATGAGGAAATTCTCAAAGAGACCAACACAAAAAGGGAGCTCCTTAAAAAAAACATCAGAAAGAAACAATCAACATTTTTCGGGCACATCATGAGAAGAGGAAGTTGGAATACTTGGTTACAACTGGCAAAATAAAAGGAAAGAGAGATCACGGACGACAAAGAGAGAAAATACTACATAGCTTGGTGTCATGGCATGGCAAACAGTCAACAACAGAACTTAAATGATACACTGTAGATAGAAGATTGTGGAAGATCATGACCGCTTACGTCAACAAGTATGGCACATGATGATGATGAATATTGGAAATTAGCTCTCTCTTTGCTTCAGAATTCAGATTTCAGAATGTTTTCATTACTCTTCTTAGCTGTCCATAGTTTTCTCTTTTTTCTTCTGTAAAACCATACTTCTACAGCTTCCAGTGATTTTCTTGTCTGTTGTCCTACTGTCCATAATTCACATCCATATGTTAAGACTAGTTCTACATAATATTTAAGAACTCTTTTTGTCGTTTTTATTGTCAAAAATGGATTGCACGGTATCTTCCTTATTTTTTGGAAAGCAATTTTTGCTTTAGCTATTCTGCATCTCACCTCGTTGTACATATACCATCTGAGGTTAACAAGTGTTTCCAGGTATTTAAATTCATATACCTATTTTAATATTGCTCCACTTGTCTTTATTGTGCATTGCTGTGATGTCTTTTTCTTTGTTGCTACCATTACTTCTCTCTTTTTTGCTATTGAAGCTGAGTCCTTTATTTTTGCTTTCCTTCACTATAATGTATAACATTTATCATAACTCATTTTCACTCTTAGTGATTATGACTGTATCATCAGCATATGAAGTAATACCTGAGGTTATTATGTAATTAGCAATTACATAATAGACAAAACAACAAATGCTACATATACAAAGAACACCAGACCAAGGGTCAACCACAAAAACAAGATGGACTGAAGGAATATTAGAAATATAGAAAATAGAAATAATAGGAAATATAACAGTGGAAGAGATCAACAGAACAACATAAGTTCACAAACTATATCTCCCTCAATGCTGAAAGACAAATGAGGTAGGGGGAGGTGAAGGTGTTACTCCCAGCACCGGAGCTGGAAGTTGTCAGCGACCCACAACTGATAGCTTGTGCTAGGACCGGTGAACCAAAACCATCCAGACCCTGCTCCACCTCTCCGTGGTGCCTCTAGTAACAGACTAACCTGTCTAGTCTGGCCAAGCAAGCAGGGTTCGAAGAGGGGAGACAACCTGGTACTCAAAAATGTCGTGCTGAAGTTGGATTTGTTGGGCCGAAAGGCGCAAATATAACAGTTATACTGCAAACCACAACACAACGCAGACACGTCCACTTAATGTCCTTTTAAGGGCGGATGACGAAGAGGAATTCTACAGTCTATGAATACTCTAGAATACTTTAGTCATCGGGCGAACACAAGAAAGCAAATGAGGAAGGAAAGAGGGAAAAGAAGAGTTGCCACAATAAGTGTTCTTTGACATCTCATTTCAGTGTTTGTGATCTTCTTCTGCATACATCTTTAGACATCAATGCTAATAAGTTCAAAGAAAGGATTTATCAGTTTCAGACTGACCACATCTCTACACAGCTTGTTCCAGTATGGTACCAGTGATGGCCACAAGAGACTTCTCTGTTCATCATATGTTGGGCATGATTGTAGCAGTTGTCAGGTTGTTATCTTATTTTTCTACTTTGCTGTTGGTGTCCATGTATGACATTGACAGCACAATATTGGCAGAAATACTGACGTGTATATTATTTCTTTTGTATCCATCAATACATTTGCTTTTTATGAGCTTTACCTACTTGACTTTTTTATTTGCTTTGTTGCATCTGTTTTCTCATCTTTCCCTCTCATTTACATTCACCTGACAACTAAAGGAGTAAACAATCTCTTCGTAGTCTACTCCTTAAAGTTTAGGTGGGCGGGAATGAATTGTATTGTGGCTTGCAGCAGGGTTGTGATATTTGCACCTTTCAGCCCTAAACATCCGTCTTCAACATTGCACTTTCAAGTAGCAGATACCTTTTCCTCTCAACCCCTACTCATTAGGCCAGACTAGTTTGTCTGTTTCTATAGACAATGTTTCTATCTCTTCATTGAGATCAATAACTCATTCACTACAAATGGGTTCAACACAAGGCACATTCTGATTATTAAGCAAGTGCCTTAACCTTAATGTGTGCATGCATATATATATATATTAATGTGTCAAAAATAATTAAAGTGTCAAAGATAATATGTTGAAGACAAGGGTCAAAGATAATTAAAATATCAAAGGTAATATGTTGAAGACAAGGGTCAAAAAATAAATAAAGTCAAAGATAATATGTTGAAGACAAGGGTCAAAGATAATTAAAGTGTCAAAGATAATATGTTGAAGACAAGGGTCAATGATAATTAAAGTGTCAAAGATAATATGTTGAAGACAAGGGTCAATGATAATTAAAGTGTCAAAGATAATATGTCGAAGACAAGGGTCAAAGATAATTAAAGTGTCAAAGATAATATGTTGAAGACAAGGGTCAAAGATAATTAAAATATCAAAGATAGTATGTTGAAGACAAGGGTCAAAGATAATTAAAGTGTCAAAGATAATATGTTGAAGACAAGGGTCAATGATAATTAAAGTGTCAAAGATAATATGTTGAAGACAAGGGTCAAAGATAATTAAAGTGTCAAAGATAATATGTTGAAGACAAGGGTCAAAGATAATTAAAATGTCAAAGATAATATGTTGAAGACAAGGGTCAAAGATAATTAAAGTGTCAAAGATAATATGTTGAAGACAAGGGTCAAAGATAATTAAAGTGTCAAAGGTTGCTTACCCAAGATCACTGGCAGCTCTGAAAATCTAAACATATCATCCCACACAATACATGTGACTCCAAGGTATGTTTGTCGAATATGGCTGGCCACCTTATGCACATGGGAAAAGAAAAGCTGATCTTTGCCAACTGAGGCTTCAGCCATTCTTTGTTTGCAGTTTGAACACAAGCCTAGATGATACACCTTGAAACATGAACAAAGCACAATTATTTAGTTACTATAAGATAATTAACAATCAAACACATGCAGGAATGCATATGTGCACATAAACACAGCTATTGAGTTATTTGCGGGTCATCATCATTACACTCCAAACATGTCAATAGGTGCTCAGATCCCCTCCTCAGCAAGTCCAGCAGTGTCCAGCGACTGACAACTCCAGTTCTATTTTGGTTGATAAGTCTTCTCACTCGCCCACTAAATATATACACAGCTATATACAATACTACCTGTTTCTTCTTTCCTTCCTCATTTGCCTTTCATTATCAAGGGAAGATTTAATTTGCAGTCATTTGCTCTTCTGTTGCCTCTGCTGCTGTTATGTGTCCTAATGTTTCTAATATTCCATCAATCCATCTTTTTCATGGTTGGCCCTTGAGTCTGGTGTTCTAGCACCGTTTATTAATGGCTTGTTGTGTTGCATTTTGGTCTTTCCATCATATGACATGGCCAAACCATTTTATCTGTTGGTTCTTTATGTATTCTATGGCTGGAATTATTCCTGCCTTTTTTTTCAGTTCTTCATTTCTGATCTTATCTCTCAGGCTGTTTTGTCATTCGTCTAATACAATTCATCTCAGTAGAGGTTATTTTTCTTATTGTTCTTGAGTCTAGAGCTTAAGTCTGGCATGGAAGCACATCGTTGGGATGAATATTGTGTTGTAGATTGCCCATTTTGCTTATAGTGTTATTTCTTTCAATAATTCATTAATGTAGAAATTTTACTTTATAAAAATTTTACCTGAATAGAAGAATACAAGTTTATTAACCTGATAAAAGTTCTTACTTACGATACTGTAGTAAAAATTACTACCAGTTTAATGTAACATTAGGTGCTCTAAAATTAGTATTTTTTTATGAATTTTTGACACACAGCCATGTGTTCACACTAGGGAAACCACTAGGACTCAAAATTCCTAGCTCAGGTTGATTTATGACCTGAGTTTCACCTCATGGACCGGGCATGTTACTATATCTATCAATACCAATTTCTTGAAAATTTGCAATTTGTTTTTATATTAAATGATGTCTCTCATGAAAAAAATAATATATATATTACAATTATATATCCAATTATATACCTTTACAGACAGACCCTGTTGCTCCCTTGTTGGATATAACTGCGATAGCTAAGTGGTTAGTGAACTGGACTACAATAGGTTGGGTTCGATCCTAATCGATGGCTTTCAGGTTTAAATGGGTATCGGATTTTTTTTCTGGGAAAGTAAAGTGGCACGGGCGTAATACTGACCACATTACCCCAAAAATCATGTGCCAAAGGTTTGTAAAAATTATGGTCACTAACACCATATTCCCTATACGCCACTTGGCATGACACTTTACTTTACTCTTATATATCCAATAGCAATGGAAACAAATTAACACTCAGGGGTCACCAGAAGTGGTAATTAAGACGGTACATGGAGAGGGGTAATGTTTGAACATGGCAAAATGTCAAATAATGAGGAATTTGTGTTTTGAAGCGGTAATTCTTACTACAGTTTCATAATCTAGGGTTATGTGTTGAGAGCCAATCAGAAAGTAATGACAAACTACAGATTTTAGAATGCCAAGAAATCATGATAGCAAAAAATAAACAACTGAAGAAAAATTCTTAGATTATCTTGAATTAGTGAAAAAGAGAAATGATGACATATTTAAAGTTCTGAACACTGAAGAGAATTGACTTATAAACAATGAATTATGGAGGAAGTTAAAATATTATGGCCATATCAAAAGACGCAGGATAGAAAGATCAGTAATGGTAGGCATTGTTCCAGAAAGACAAAATAGTGGTAGACCAAAAAAATATGGTTTAAGACATTGAAGAAAATGAATGTAACAAAAGAGGAAGTGGAAGCTCAAGCTAGAAAGAGAGATATTCTAAATGTCTCCAAAGGACATACTGCAAGATTAAACATATTATACATATAATTGTGTGTGTATATATATATATTCAATTTTGAAAGGGGATTTTCAAATGTCTATCATCTGTTGCCTATTATCTTTCTTGTCTAATTTGATAGTAAAAGTCCAGAGAACTATATAACTGTCCTAAACCACACTGACCTCATCACAACCAATGTGAAAGTTCTTTACGTTTGGATGCAGGGCCATAACTTGGTCAATCATTGCACACACCAGACGAACTGCGTCTTTCAAGGAGAAAGAGAGAATGTTCATGAAGATGCCAAATGTAATGGTATTATCATTATATTACAATCATAAATATTCATGCATTGTCCCCAAAGTTGATACAAAACTGCTTCATTTGTCTGATAATGGCATTAACTAATTAACAATTTTGCACTAAGTAATGGTAAAAAAGTTACGGGTTCCTTCCATGTTTTAACAAATTTGCTACCAAGGGGATTTAACGTGTTGTGTCCAGGACAGTTTTATTAATTATTTTTTTATGTGAAACAACAGTGAGAAAATTAGTAAAAATTTATCTAAAACACATGATTTATTTGGATAATTTTCTCAGGAAGTCGGAAAAGAGGTTAAATAAGGACATTTCAAGGTTTATGGGGAAATAATTGCGGAAACGCCAATAAATCAAAAGCTGCAAAACGCTGCTCCTAGGTTCCTTGCATCTAATAATAGAGCTGCATTTTGTGGTGCAGAATTTGTTAAAGCGTATAGGAAATATAGCGTCAGTGTCCATATTTATCAAAGACCAATGACCCATTTTATGAATGTTATGGTAGGTATCATGCAAGTCCCCTCTCATCATCAAGTACCAGGCTTCCTGGCATAGGTGATCATGTCTCTCCACAACTTTTGATCTCGACGGTTATTTATCATTTCTGTTGTTGACCTTCTGCCAAGCCATTCTCTTAAGCTGTCTGGTATCTTTTCTCTTTCTTCTTGTTCTTTTACCTTTTTAGCTCCCAGTGGAGCATAGGTCTTCAACAAACATTTTCCAAGTCATTCTGTTTTTTTGCCATTCTATTAAGATCATTCCATGTCTTCCCCATCATCTTCATCTCTACTTCTATCTGTCTTCTCCAAGAATTCCTTGGTCTTCCTCTTGGTCTTTTCCCTTGGGGATTCCAAAAAAGTGCCTGTTGTGTAATACTCTTAGTTGGCTTCTGTAGTGTGTGTCGTATCCAGCGCCATCGTCTTCGCTGTATCACTTTATCCACTGGTATTTGACTGGTACATTCCCATAATTCCAAACCTCCTGCCATTTCCATCCTTTTATTCTGCGTAAGCATCCATTAATGAAAGTCTGTGTCTTCGTGATTGTCAATTTTGTTGTTCTCCATGTTTCACAGCCATGTAATAGGACCGACTTAACATTTGAGTTGAAAATTTTTATTTTTGTATTTAACCTAATTTCTTTGGATTTCTATATGTTTCCCAGTGCAGTGAAAGCTCCTCTTGCTTTTGATATAATTATTTTGGTATCATTTTCTGTTCCTCCCTCTTTATCTATATTACTGCCCAGATATATGTATGATTGTATGTCTAGTAGAGATCTTTTCTCTTTGCTTCCCTCTATCTCATCGTCCTTCAATTTTCAAGTCCCCTCTAGTTTAGTTTAATTGACAGATCATCTTCAAAGTACAACTGACAACTCCATGGTGCTCAGATACCTGCCGCAGCATGCTTCCCAGTATGATGCCTACCCACAACACACTAGGAAAAGTGCTGAAGATGGCTTCAGCTCAGGTGCACGAACTCTGTAGCACTGGTGAAAACCTTGAGTCAAAGCTTTTTAGTCGCCTCTTATGACTTGTCCATCATGTGAAGACCTTGGGTCAAATCTTCTTAGTCACCTCTTATAACATGTCCATGATGTGAAGGCCTTGAGTGAAACCTTCTTAGTCACCTCTTATGACATGTCCATGATGTAAAGACCTTGAGTCAAACCTTCTTAGTCACCTCTTATGACATGTCCATGATGTGAAGACCCTGAGTCAAACCTTCTTAGTCACCTCTTATGACATGTCCATGATGTGAAGATCCTGAGTCAAACCTTCTTAGTCACCTTTTATGACATGTCCATCATGTGATAGTGGCTCTCTTCCTTTTCTCCCCCGAATGCAGTCAGGGCACAGGAAAACTATAACATGGGTGATATGGTATCAAGACAGCACATGTAAAATCATGTAATAATGTTTACGCCAAACTAGAAACCAATAGCTCTGTGCATGCACCAAGTGGCTACCTTTAAGTGAATGCAACTGATTCTGAAACTTTACAAATGTTGCAACTAGTTTTAGTTTTGGAGAGTGCTAAGTTGATTCAAGCCATTTGAGCGGTATTTCTGTTTTAAAAGTGAGTGTCAAAATTTAAAAGATGACAGTTCCCCTCATCAAAACAGAAAATTTTGTCAAATTTGTGTTGATTGTACTCTTTGGCATCTGAATGGTTCATCATGAGTACACTCCTGGATGAAAGCACGAATATAAAACTCTACAAAACATTCCTTTAATGCCTTCGTGATGATGTATATAGACACCAGCTTAAAAGATGACGTACTGGAAAATGTATTCTGCACCATGACAATGACTCTGCTGACAAGTCTCTCACCAGAAACAATTTTTTTGAGAAACATAGCATTCTATTTTTTTTTTTCATACCACCACGTTCCAAATGACTTCTTGCTCCCACAAATGAAGACTTTAGACCTTAGAATGGATTGGCATCACTGCAGACGGGGTATTCTCACATCTGCTACCCTCCCATTCCAGCAACCAATAAACTGATCATCCAGATCATTCATCACACATTTTTAAAACAATCAACTTGGAGTGCATTCTCCAAAACTAAAACTAATTGCAGCATTTGAAAGTTTCAGAAAAGAAAACAATGAAAAAGGCAGCCACCAATTCAATGAAGTTAAAGAGGCTCAAGCCAACATAACAAGACAAATGAGAGATTTTACAAGGAAAGCGCCGACCAGAGATGCACTTATCACTGACAGGAATGCTGGTATGAATGCTTACAAGCACAAGAGCACTACTTTGAATGAGACAAAACCAACTAGTGGTTAAATCTACACATTTATTGTAGCAAAAAAAAAAAAAAAAAACATTTCCAGTTTCAGTATTTCTTAAATAGTCTTTATATATATATATATACAGAACTAACCATGATAAATATAAGGGAACAAAAATAAGAAATGCAACAGATTTTTATAAACGAACATGCTTAAAAAATAATCAAATTAAAGAGTGATGATAAAAAGAATAAAATGAATTATGCTACTGATAAAAAATGTTTTTATTTGAAATAATTAAATGTTCATTTATAACTTTATAATTACCTGAATTGGACGGACACAAAGCCATAGGATACTTTCCTACTTCTCTCAAGTACGCAAGCTCATCATGCTTTAATGCAAACTGGAAAAATGATTTTGAAAAACATAAATACCAGGCATTAAAGTAAAAAATGGCATTGCTTACCATTGATATTTGAATTGTCTTGATCAAATTACAAATATAATCTCTTTTTCACACCCTAATGGTATATTCAAGTTGATTAAAAGAAGCTACAGATGATATTTTAATAAGAATAAAAATAAATATATAATTGTTTAATTAATTATACGATGCTGCTCTAATGCTGGTGTGAAATCTTCTTCTTAGTGATCGCCCATTAATTGAACGTAGTCGTGTGGTGTTTCCATTATATCTGTGGCCTTTGACCAGACACATCTATCTTTCGTATGGGTAGATATGCTTAATAATTGTATACCTGGGAAGTGGCTATTGTAGAGTACCCTTTTAGATTTTTAACTAACGAGAGTTCTTTAATGTGTTCAAGTGCACACTGACCTCCTGTTTTTTTTTTTTTTATCCAAGAGGGCTAGACACTGAATCTCACTACCCAGAGACCAGGGGAGAGTAAAGACACCATGAAAAATGTCCACCACCTCTGGTGGGATTCAATCCCAACATCCATTTTATACAGGGCTAATGTTTTACCTTTAGACCACAAAGTATACCAACTGGTGTGGAATTAATGACAAATAATAACAGAAAAATGTTATGTTACAGCTTCACAATTTTGGCTAGAAGAAAGAACAAATGTTTTGTCTAAAGTTCTAAATTGTTTGAGGCCAAAGAAATATGGTTTTATAGAAAAATGTGATTCTTTTCTCTTTTTATATCTATCTCTATATATCTCTATCTATTGTCCTTTCGAGCTGAAGACGGCACATAGGGCAGAACCACAATCTCAAAAACAGATTCTTTTTATATAACAAACCAAAATAAAGCACCATCTTATTATTATCCGTACCTCTGTAAAAAAAATGAAATATCAGCAAATATTTATAGCATCTCTACAACCCACACCTTACTTCTAAGTATAACATTTTTTTTGTAAATGCTCTTTTTTCAAAATAAGGCAAGATATACTCTAACCACAGCAATCTATCATCAACACTATCTACAGGATATTGCCCCAACTTAAGCAAACTTGCAGCTTCTACAGGCTGGAATTGCTGCAAAAGAGTAACAGCACCTGATTAGCAGACAGATAGAACAATGCTCCTTAGAGTGAATTAAAAAATATAAATATAGATGATACAAATTATAATTTTAAAATATAAACATGATATCATATGCTGATATATACAATTAATACCTCTAGATGTCCAAAAGTTTGTACAAGGGGAATAACTTCCAGGTCATTGTCTTCAGCTTGTTTCAAAATCTGTCTGACTTCATCTTTGCTAGAAGCAGTGGTGGATAAAGATAGAGGTTACATTACACATATTATGTTATGCTTTTCATCACCATCATCATCAAATGCTGTACCTGCTAGTATTAATGATTATTCTTCTACTGCTTTCTATCTCTAAGTTGCTTGTCAATTCTGTTTTATATTAGAAACTGATATCTTTTCTGTTTCCCTCAACTATTCCATTTGTTACAATATATTCCAGCTATTTCCTCCTCATTACATAGACACAAAATTATGATTCTTTCCTTTTTTCTTCTTTCTAGCTATCAAAGGTATTCTCAACACTCTTTTCTACTAGCACATTTCTATGACCCCCCAACGATTTGTTTGACTGTTGTCAGATTCTCACAGATTTATTTTCATATGCCAAAACTGGCTCTACATAACAATGATGAGCTTTTGTTTCTTATCTCTGTTGTCAAAGAAGGGTTTTGTCATATTTTTTCTGGAATGCAGATTTTGCCTGGGCTAATCTGCTCCTCAACTCTGTTGTACATACAAGGTCTGACAATTAAGCAATGAGACTGATTTTATTATGGCCAAGACAAAAATAAAATCTATGAAGCAAAGCATGGAATCCAAAGAGGCACCCTTCATCTATGATCTGACAACTTTTCATCACCACCTGATAATCAGACGACAAATAAGCCGCCATTTTGTTGAATTAGTTAGAGGTGAATTGTTACGTAGCCAGTATGGAGCAACAAGCTAACATTAAATTCTGTTTGAAACTCAGAAAAAGAGCTAATAAGACAATTGAATTGATGCGACACATTTATGGTGATAATTGTTTATCTCATGCACAGATATTCAGGTGGTATTCATGATTCAAAAGTAGTGCGGAAGCGATTTCAAATGCAACTAACATGGGTGCCCAATTCTGTTCATAATGAAAACTCATTGCAAAAGTCACACAATGGATGCAAGAAGATTGTTGTTTGGATGATGGCAGAAGAATTTGATATTAACTGAGAGACGGTTCGTAAAATTCTAGTGGAAGATTTTGGCAAGAAAAAAATTGCTTGCCAGTTTGTACTGCATTCATTGTCTGATGACCAAAAAATATCTGCATGTCGAATACATAAAAGACATCATCAAAATGTGTCGTAAAAATAAACATTTCTTAACTTTGATTGTTGCAGAGGATGAAACATAGATTTTCTGTTATGATCCAACAACTAAATACCAAAGTGCTCAGTGGAAGTCATCATCATAACTAACAGACCCAAAAAAATGTGTCTACAAAAGTCAAAAGTGAAGACAATGTTGGTGTGCTTCTATGACAACGAAGGAGGAATTCACAAAGATTTTATTCCAGAGGGGACAGACTGTCACTGCCAAAGCTTATTTAAGTATTTTAAAATGCCTATTGAAAAGGATTCTCCGTGTATTCAACACCAGATTTTTATATTTATATTATTTAATTCTTCATGATAATGCACTGGCTCACCAAGTGGTAGTTGTACAAATTTTAGGCCAAAAAAAGCAAGTGCATGCTCTCAACCGTTCACCCTGTTTTCAAGATTTGTCTCTTTGCGATTATTTTCTAATCACCAAAATTAAAGTTACCATTGAAAGGACACATCTTTAACAATACTGATGACACCCAAAGGGTCGCAAACTCGACTTTATGGGCCATACCAACAGAAGAACTGCAGAGGTCATTCCAGTGCTTGTTAGATCATGTCATTCACTGTATCAATGGACAAGGGGTTTACTTTGAATAAAATAAAGGTTACATCTTCAGCTGTTGTTTATTTGATTTTTTATTAATTTAGTCTCATTACTTAATTGTCAGACCTCGCATATCTTACAAAGTTAAAATTGTCCCAATATTTTGTTGAACTCCCTTAACTGTTTTAAAACTATCCCATTTACTATTACTACAGTATTCATCATCATCAAGTACTGGGCCTGCTGACGTAGGTGATCATGTCTCTCCACAACTTTCAATCTCGATAGATATTTATCATTTCAGTTGTTGACCTTCTGCCAAGCCATTCTCTTAAGCTGTCTGGTATTTTTCTCTTTGTTTCCCTCTAATCTCTTCGTCCCTCAATTTTTTCAGTTGTTACAATATATTCTAGTTGTTCTCTTTTCATTAAATGGCCAAAAAATTATGATTATTTCTTCCTAATATTTGAAATTAGCTCTCGTTTTGCTTTGACCTCTTTCACAACATTTTAATTACTCTTCTTAGCTGTCCATGGTATTCTCAACATTCTTTTGCAAAACTACATTTCTACAGACTCCAGTGATTTTCTTGTCTGTTGTCATATTGTCCATGATTCACATCCAAATGTTAAGACTGGCTCTACATAACTCTTTTTCTTGTTTCTATTGTCAAAAATGGATTGCATAGTATCTTCCTCATTTTTTGGAAAGCTGCTTTTGCCTGAGCAATTCTGCATCTCACCTCTTTTGTACATCTTCAGTCTGAGGTTAGCAAAGTTCCCAAATACTACAGTATTAGCCACAATATAATCAAGCACAGATAACCGGATGGAGAACACAAAACAAAGAAGCCAGTTAAGACTAATGAAAGACAGAATGTTAACAAATTAACAACTCTCTTTGAAAAATAAATATGTGGTTTTGACTTACTGTAATGAATAATGAATAGTAGAAATTATCATGAACATCATCATGTGCCATACTGGTTGATGTAGGCAATCATGTCCTTCCACAATTTTCTATCCACAGTGCACCATATTAATTCTGTTGTTGACTGTTTTCCGTACTATGACACCAAACTATCCTGTATATGTTCTCTCTGTCATCCACAATCTCTTTTTCCCTGTATTTTGCCAATTGTAACCAAGTATTCCAACTTTCCTATTCTCATGATGTGCCCGTATGTTGATTATTTCTGATGTTTTTTAGGAGCTCCCTTTTTGTGTTGGCTTCTTTGAGGATGTCCTCCTCGGTCTATTTAGCTGTCCAGGAAACTTCAATACTCTTCTTAGAAATCCTATCTCTGTGGTCTCTAATCGTCTCTTTTCATTTGTCTACTTCCATGATTCGTTTCCATAAATCAGAATTGGCTCTATATAGCAGAGATGAACTCTCTCACTTCTATAGACATAGACTTGTTGCATGAGACATTTTTCATTTTCTGAAATGCTATTTTGGCCTGAACTATTCTGCTTTTTATTTCTGTGATGCATCTTCCATCTGATGTTATTATTGTGTCCAAGTATTTGAAGTGTTGCACTTGTTTCAGATTTGTCCCATTAATTTTTATTTTTTATGTTAAAAGGTGGTGATGATTGTTGTAGAAATTATAATGAGTGATAAGACAAAAGCGTATGAAATAAAATGGATAAATTTACAGGAAAAAATAAAACTTGCAAAGAAAAAGCGAGGAAAAAGTAGATAAAAAAAAATACAATCAAATCACATAAAACATAATAAAAGGAGAAGAGAAAAATAGAAAAAAATAATAGGGAAAAATTACAAAAAAGTATAAATAAACAGGGAATATAAGAGACAGGTGAAAATAGAAGAAAACATAAGAAATTATATCAAGTCTATATACATCAATGCTCAGTGGTTAGTGAACTGGACTACAAAGGACAAGAGGTAGGGTTCGATCCCAACAGACGGCTTCTGGGTTCACCCAGCCTTAAATGGGTACCAACACATATCTGAACACTTATGGACCAGTCTGATGTGCAGTAAGAATGACATGTCGACTAAACTAAACTATTCTGATCTATTTCCTGATAACAAAATAATCTAATGAACTCCTTAGCACCTGTGAGAGTCCTCTGGGTAATTTTTAAAAAAGCTGGTTTAGTATCCAAGTACAATGGCAGGGACTTTACTTTTCTATTTACAAAGAGTAATGATTCCTGAATGTGTTAGGTCAGCTTGTGGTCAAAAAACAGAAGAAGACCCCATAGCAATTATTTTTTTAAAACTGAATTATTTGCTGATAAGGAAAATATGGAAAAGTACTAGACAAATACCAGTGGACAAAGAGATATAACACAGACAATAGCGCTGAATATGACACACTGCAAAAGCCAACTGAGAGCATTACACGACTGGCCCTTTTTTGGAATCCCCAGAGGAAAAGACAGAGGGGAAGATTGAAAATATATTCTTGGAGAAGACGGGAGGAAGCAGATATGAAGATGATGGGTAGGACATGGAATGATCTTAAAAGAATGGCAAGAAACAGAACAGCTTTGAAAATGGTTGTTGAAGACCTACGCTCCAGAGTGAATTGAAATGAAGAGGAAAATATGTACCTGTAAGCATGTGCAGCACTTAAAATTCTCAAATCGTCAGAATATGGAAATGTATCTTCATACTCAATGAGGATACCTGTAACACCCCAAACTTTGAGTAGTGGGAAAACCTGGTAGAAAAAATATTAAAAATAGAAGCAATAATGTTAACTGTCTGAATAGATAAAGGGGGTTTCGGGGAGGGGGTGAAAGTGAAGAGAAAGAATCATTTAGTAAAAAAGATAAATATGTTAGATTTTGATGTTTTCAGTCATCATGAGTCTCTGATTTCTTTCTGCTCATACATTATTGTTCATTTAAATCTCATTTTATAATCTATATAAATGTTAGATCTTAGGTCATCCTGTTCAACCAGTAAAACTTCTTAGGTAAAGTAAAATTAGTATAATGACATAATCATATAATTTATATATATATATATATCTATCTCTATCTATTGTCCTTTCGAGCCGAAGACGGCACATAGGGCAGAACCACAATCTCAAAAACAGAAACCCTGCATGCCAAAGTGGCACATATTGCAGAGATCACTGCTCTAAAATATATGGCACTGTTTCCATAACAATACTTTTTACAATGACAGCTTGTCAAGCCATCGATCAACCTCCTTAGTCGCCTCTTACGACATGTCTGGAAGGTCACAGTGTCACTATTCTTTACTTCCCCCATAATGAGGCCCCAGTAACACACAGGAAATATATATATATATATATATATATATATATATATATATATATATGTATATATATGTAGTGAATATAAATGCTATTTAGATATGTCATTAAAAGAAATATAAGATTGTTCAACAATATTTATTCTTCTACTACAATGGTTTTCATCAAACTTTCCTTTACCCCCAATAAATACATTTTATAACAGCGGGCACTCATTAAATACATCTTGTAGTCATGAACCCCCATTAAATACATTTTGTAGTCACAGGCCCCCATTAAATACATCTTGTAGTCTCAGGCCCCCATTAAATACATTTTGTATGATTTACAACTGAAGATTTAAAACCAAAAAAGTGCATAAACCAATTTATTTGAAAAGAAAAATATTTTCTTTTGAGCTTTCATTCATTTATTCTCTCTTTTCATTTAGTCACAAAATTTCATACTATTCTTCAAGTCTTCACGGACCTCCTAGGACGGCACAGCCAACTCTTGGGGTGGGGGCAGTGTGGACCACAGTTTGAAAAATGCTGTTCTACGGTATTTACTTTCTTTCTCTATTCTTTTTGGTGTTTACCCAATGGCTACTAAAGGAAATAAATAGTCCTAAAATCCTAAAATAGTCCTAACATCTTAAAAAGAACATCAGCGGGCATAGAAGCAGTCTTCTTTTTCTACCTTTCAGCTCCCTGTGGAGCATAGGTCTTCAACAAACACTTTCCAAGTCGTTCTGTTTCTTGCCATTCTTTTAAGATTGTTTCATGTCTTCCCCATCATATTCATCTCTGCTTCCATCTTCTCCAAGAATTCCTTGGTCTTCCTCTTTGTCTTTTTCCCTGGGAATTCCAAAAAAGGGCCTGTTGTGTAATATTCTCAGTTGGCTTCCACAGCGTGTGTCCTATCCAGCGCCATCGTCTTCGCTGTATCTCTTTATCCACTGGTATTTGACTAAGAATAGCAAAATGTTACATCTTCTCAATATTCCTATATGGTGCTGAAACATGGACATTAGACAAGAAAACAGAACAGAGAATTGAAGCCTTTGAAATGTGGATATATAGAAGAATAGGTAGAATTGGATGGAAGGAAAAGAAAACAAATGACAAAGTCTTAAAACAACTAAAAATGAAAAGAGAACTTCTGAACACAATTAGAACAAGACAAATGCGATTCTTAGGCCATGTTAAAAGACACAACAGCCTACTGAAAGTGATCCTGGAGGGGAAAATACAAGGTAAAAGAGGCAGAGGCAGACCAAGATTAACATGGACGAGTAACATCAAAAGATGGACAAATCAACCGATGACAACCTGCACCATCAAAGCAAGAGATAGAGCAAAATGGCACTCCATGGTAGCCAACCTTCGTTGCGGAGACGGCACTCAATGATGATGATTTGACTGGTACATTTCATAATTCTATGTTAGTGATTCTGTCCTGCCATTTCCATCCTTTTATTCTGCGTAAGCATCCATTAATGAAAGTCTGTATCTTCATGATTGTCAATTTTGTTGTTCTCCATGTTTCACAGCCATATAATAGGACTGACTTAACATTGGAGTTGAGAATTTTTATTTTGTATTTAGCCTAATATCTTTGGACTTCCATATGTTTCCCAGAGCAACAAAAGCTCCTCCTGCTTTTGATATCCTTATTTTTGTATCATTTACTGTTCCTCCTTCTTTGTCTATATTACTGTCCAGATATATGTAAGATTGCATGTCTAGTAGGGGTATTTCTCCTATTTTTATTTGTTTTATACTGCATTAATTCTCATAATTTTGATCTTATCTCTATTTATTTTTAGTCCCATCTGTTGTGAGAGTATGCTCATTTTATCTTGCATGATGGTTGTGTGATAGGAGAGCTATATCATCAGCAAAGTGTAAATCATTAAGTTGCTTGGTCAGTGACAACTGGATTCCATTTTTGTTGTTTAGAGTTATTTTCATAATCCAATATAGATGCGAAGTGCTGTGATTTATTTGCGCTTTTGGGCCCAAAACATCTGACTTCAGCACATTATTTTTTAGTGCAGGGTTGCCTTCCCTCTTTGATTCTACTCGCTTGGTCAGACTGGATAGTATGTTTCCAGGAGCACTGCTGATAGGTGGATCAGGGTCTTCATCAGTTCTGTTGTTCACTGATTCTTATGCATGCAGTCAAGTATGGGATGCTGACTGCACTCAGCTCAATTGCTGAATGAGCTTTTTGGTCAACCCAGCATTTTTATGATTCAACACTTAAGGGCTTTCTTGAAAAAAAACTGTACTATTCACATTTTTTGTGAAGTCCGAGGTTACTTCCCTTTGTGAAATGGAAACTGATTTAACTCTGTTTTGGTTATTTACCAAAATAACATAATTTCTTCATACAAATGACATCAATTTCTTTATCATAATCATTATGTGTCATACCGGTTAGCATAGCCAATCATGTCCTTACACAATCTTCTATCCACAGTGCACCGTATCAATTCCGTTGTTGACTGTTTTCCATGCCATGACACCAAGCTATCCAGTATTTTCTCTCTTTGTCGACCGTAATCTCTCTTTTCCTGTATTTTGCCAGTAGTAACCAAGTATTCTAACTTTCCTCTTCTCATGATGAGCCAGAAAAATGTTGATTGTTTCTTTCTGATGTTTCTTAGGAGCTCCTTTTTTGTGTTGGCTTTTTTGAGAATTTCCTCATTGGTCTTATTTAGCTGTCCAGGAAACTTTCAACATTTTTCAGAGAAATCTCATCTCTGTGGCATCTAATCGTATTTTCATTGCTTTGTTTACTGTCCATGATCTGCTGTATAATTTATAATTATAATAATAATAACATAATAATTTCTCTATAACCCATTTAAATACTTTTAATTTTAAATTATGTGGTAAATAATGTTGAACAATTAATCTTACATTCTTAAGTTAACACTTATCAAAAGGCAATTACATTCATAATATATATTTTTGTTACAAATCTAGAGCCTATGCACAAAATTACTTTCCATTAAATTACAGTTAGTTGCCTTTACCTATGAAGAAAAATTTGTGATGCAGGTGGCTGTTGGTGATTGTATGTTGTGGTCATGTTAGACTGCAATAAAACTGGGATTAAGAAGAATTGTACAGACAAAAAGAATAAAACAATATGTTGTAACAATTTTATAGAATAGTTTTAACACGACAAGACAAATGTTTGCAATAATAAGCAAAGATTATATAAACATGGGGACAAACAGAGCAAATTATAAGGAGTATTATAGCAGATAAGAAAGAGCTCCTGTCACATTTTATGGTAGGGTGTAGGGGACATGGTGTTAAAGACCATGTTTTTTACAGACCTCAAGCACATTATATTTTGTGTACTGTGGTCAGTATAACACCAGTACTGTCTTTCTTTTAAAGAAAAATCTGAAGCCCATTGAAGATTAGGTGAACTTGGAGACAGTTGATCAGAACTGAACCAGACCTCGTCTTCAGACAAACTGTTGTCTTATGGCAAACATCTTCAGACAAACCGTTGTCTTATGACAAACATCTTCAGACAAACCGTTGTCTTATGATAAACATCTTCAGACAAACCGTTGTCTTGTGACAAACAGTTGAGAAAATAAAGAGCATCAGAATTACATAAATGTAGAAAAAAAAGATGGCTGTTGGTAGGAATGATCAACACCATAAACCACTACACTCCATCTTGTTATCAACTTATCAGCCACTAAGGCAAATCTAAGAAAACTGTAGATAATGTTTGTAACTCTCTGAATTTTTTAATTTTTAAAATAAGAAATTAAAACATAAAATGAACACATTAACATAAATAAGCCCTGATATGCATGAAATAGTTGAATAACTACTTTTTAAAAGTGAAAATGATCCAACTATGCATTTTTAAAATAACTAAGACATTAATAAACAGTTGAATATATCACAGTGCTACATAATTCTTATCACTCGCAAATATTGATGTGAAAGAATTTCTTCTGGCTTGCAACAATTTTTAAAAATCTGGTGTACAAGTTTGCCTTTAAAATGTGGAAGGTACACAAAACATGATGGCAATTATTACTATCAGATATGAGAAAAAAACTTACTTTTTCAAGGTATCCAACACTTAATGGTGCTCCCTTCAGGTCCAAGTGAACTAGTCTGGTGAAAAATGTCAAAATAGAACATTTAGTCTTCAGCACTTATTGTTGATACTTACATATCGGTTCAAATAATATGACGTCTTTACAACGAATTATAAAAACAATCAATACAAAAATAAACAACAGTGCCAAATAATTATCTGAAACAGATTATACTGATTTGTTTTTAGAAGTTATAGTGCTAAATATAGTGAGGTGAGAAACAACAATGGCATCATCTTCTTTATTGAGGTTGACAGGCTCATTCAGAACAAGAAAATGTGGAGTTCTATGTAAAGTCTGATGTTTAATACAAATGACATCAATTTCTTTATCATCATCATTATGTGTCATACCGATAAGCATAGCCAATCATGTCCTTCCACAGCGTGTGTCCGACTATTGTCAGACTTGTACAGATTAGAATTTCTGCTCTATCTGCCATCTTTGGCTTGAAAGGACAATGGTCAGACAGACAGATAGTGCTAAATTAGTATTACATAGTTTTCCTCTTCTGCAGCCTTTGCATCTGCCCGATGATTACTTCTGTTTGCCACCTCTCATAAAAGGGTAGGCAATCTATCTATTGACCTTTCGAGCCATAGCCGGCCCATAGGGCGTAGATCAAGATACACCTTCTCCTATCTGAATTTTGTTCTAGCAGTTTTCTTTAAAGATATTTTATCAAATCTCGCCATTTGTCTCTGTTCTGTGCAAGCAGCTCTATCTCATTGAGGGAGCCGAATCCTGCTGCTCTTGCCTCTCTCATCAATGTTCTTCTCAGTGTCTCCCTGGGTCTTCCTCTTTTTCTCTTACCTGTTGTTTCCCATATGAGGGCTTGCTTTGCTATTCAGTTATTATCTCATCTCATCACATGTCCAACGTATGACCATCATCTTTTCTTTATTACTGAAGATATTAGTGGTTGATTGGCGATTTCTCTAATTTCCTTGTTGTTTTTAATTCGTTCCACGCTATACCAAGTATTTTCCTTAGACATTTATTTTCGAATGTGTTCAACTTTCTTTCTATATCTCTTGTTGTTTTCCAGCTTTCACACACATACGTAAGGGTTGATAGCACATTTGATTTGAATAGCCTAAGTTTTGTGTTTGCGCTGATGAGTTTTGATTTCCACAACTTTTCAAGGCTTCTGAAAGACATTGCTGCTTTAGCTATTCTGATTCTAATTTCTTTACTTGTATCCCCTTCTCGATCAATGTGACTTCCAAGATAGATAAAGTGATCGATCTCTTCTACTGGTTTGTTTTCCATGTATATTTTGTCATCTGTTGGAATTAAACTTTTCATGACTTTAGTCTTTTCATGATTGATCTCAAGCCCAATTTTGCTGGCTATTGATAGGTCATTTGTGTTTTCCTGCATCGTTTTTATCTGACTGCTGATGAGAACTATGTCATCAGCAAAGTCGAGGTCCTCCAAATGGTCTCCTTGTATCCATTCGATGCCTTTATTACCAGTGCAGCATTTCTTCATTATGAAGTCCATAACAATTTCAGGTCTACGTTTCATTAACAACATCGTTTTTACGATAGCGGCTTGTTAAACCTCTGATCACAGTTCTATACCAAGCCAGAGAAAAATAATTAGGTAGGCAATATGTGGGTATAAATGATATGTTGTAGTGTATGATATTGGGAATAAACCTGATAGATAGATCTAGACTGTTACAGATAGAGGAGGGTGTCAGCAACACTGGGAGAAAAATCTGGACATTCACACAAACATTGACTGACTGATTTGTGTTATATGGGATTGTTCTTATCTTCATCATGGCAACAGAACAGCAGATCAAATTTGCATGATCAAGAGACTTGAACACAGAAAGGGGAATTGGGGGTGGCCTAGATGTAAGATGTCTGCATTCTGGATGAGGTAGATACCTGGTTCAATTCCCACCACTGGTGGTGAAAATCTGCCAAATCACACCTCTTATTTCTTCATGGCTTTATCCTACCCAAATCTCTTGGCAGTGAGATCTGATGTCTAGCCCTCTTAGAAAATGGTGAAAAAAAGTAGGAAGTCTCATATGCACTCATGAAGGTTAAAGAACCCTTGGCAGTTTTCAATTGAAAAGAGTAAGCCAAAAATGGCTGTTGTCTGGGAAAAAAATTGTTAAGAAAATCCACCTAACCATGCCGAAGATGGATGTGTTGGGCTGAAAGATGCAGATATAGCTGCTGTGCTGTAAAGTAGCAACACACTCATTCACGCCCGTTAACGGGTGAAAGCAAACTTTGTTAAGAAGAGGAGAAGTATGCAGAAGACTAGAGGAGTCGTTGTACAGTGTACTACAGACATTATTTGAGTATGGTACAACTGTAACTCAGTAAAAAGTTATTAAAATGTAAAGTATTAACCAGTATTGAGTATTTTGTACTAAGATTTCTCCATTATGTTTCAGTGTTCAAGATTCAATCATATCCATGGTCCATACCAATTGAATTTCTTCACAGTACTCCAATCATAAACTATGATAAACCAGAAACATTTAATAATTATTATTATATATTATATTAATTTATCTATCATCTATTCTATATTATTAATATTATATTTAAATTATTAATCGCAAAAAATGCGATGAATGCAGCAGAGTCAGAGGTGTGACACTGTGACTGTGAGTGTGATCTGAATCTATGAGACGGTAGACCGGTGGACACTCACTGGACTGGACAGAGAAAATTGTGGAAGGATATATTATATATTATATTGATATTTTATTTTATTTACATTTTGATCAGGATGATGAGGATGATAATCATGATAATGCGGATATGATATGAAGATAGCTTACTTTACGACGCCAACCGGTATGGCACATTATGTTATACAAAATTAAGTTACAACATAAACAAAATAATAACATATACCTGCAGTCTATAAGTGACCATAACTATCTATCTTACCTCGACCCTAAATTGTTAACTTGCTCGTCTGCCATTCTCCGTTTTAAGTGTTTGGGGTTTCACAAGAACTTTCCATTAGAGTTAGTTGCCCTTACCTTGGGAAGCCCGAAGAAAGAGAAAAAACAGGAGGGAGGGGTTTCGTAATATGTTTTAACGTACTTTAGTAGACATTCTCCTAATAAAAGAAATTACACTGAAATATTTTTGTTATATTGAGTTATTTGCAGGTCATCATCATTGCACTCCGAACATGTCCATAGGTGCTCAAACCCCCTCCTCAGCAAGTCCCACAGCGTCCAGCGACTGACGAATCCTCCAGTTCTATGTTGGTTGATAAGTCTTCTTACACGGCCACTAAGTTTCTCATTCTGGCTGTGCCCATCTTAACTCCCATTTCCATCATCCGAAGAAGTGACGTGGATCTGTGTTTGTCGAAGTCATGTGCTCGTCCCACATCTCGGAGGGCATTAATGATGTCCGCCCGATCCATTGGTTGCCCGTCCTCAACGACAGCGCAGCTAGCCAACCTGTCCACTCTTTCATTTCATCGTTATTTTGTTATAATGATATTCCACCTTACAGCATATATATCTCGCATGTCAGACACATTTTTTGTTTTGGTCACAGTTTTTATAAGGAATAACAACAAATCTAGAGGCAAAACGAGCACTGTACAATACAATCTTCATTCAAACGTTGTGCTACCAATGTCAGTCCTATGTGCAAAACAATAAGAAAAATAACCTCTACTGAGATGAAATGTGTCAGATGAAGCAGCAGAAGCGAACAGAAGAGCAAAAGACCGCAAATTATATCTTCCCTCAACGTTGAAAGGCAAATGAGAAGGGAAAGAAGAAGAACAAGCAAAACAATTTTTGCTTGCAAATAGACACTCAAATCATTGTACATCTATCATCACTACTGTCCAACAAGGAAATAACTCGAGGTAAAACGGGCACTCAACAATACAATCTTCATCCCAACGTTGAGCTACTAATGCCAGTCCTGGGTCCTAGATGCAAGGACAATAAGAAAAATAACTTTTACTGAGATGAAATGTGTTAGACGAACGATATAAAACAGCCTGAGAGATAAGATCAGAAATGAAGATAGAAGAAAAAAAGCTAGGATTAACCCCCACCATATAATATATAAAGAAACAACAGATACAATGGTTTAGCACGTGATGAGGCAGAAAGATCAAAACGCAACACAACGAGCCTTCAATAAACTTTGCGAGTACACCAGACCCAAGGGCCGACCACGAAAATGTTTGGATGACGGAATATCAAAGAAACAATCAACATTTTTTGGGCACATCATGAGAAAGGAAAGTTGGAATACTTGGTTACAACTGGCAAAATACAAAGAAAGAGAAATCGTGGAGGACAAGAGAGAAAATACTAGATAGCATGTGTCATGGCTTGGGAAACAGTCAACAATAGAACTGATACGATGCACTGTAGATAGAAGATTGTGGAAGGACATGATTGTCTACGCCAACCGGTATGGTACATAATGATGATGATGCTGTACTCCCATACCAAGGGAATATGTTGCCCTACTTAAAGAATTTTTATTTGCTGACGATGCAGCCCTAGTCGCTCATAGTGAGGCCACTCTACAGTCGCTGATCAACAACCTGGATAAAGCATGCGACCTTTTTTCACTGTCAATTAATGTTCAGAAGACAGTAATACTAAATCAAGGTGACTTCAAACCTATATCTATTACTCTAAAAGACTGCCCACTAGAATCAGTACAGAAATTTACATATCTTGGATCCACAGTTACGCAAACCATCTCTCTTGGTGAAGAAATAAACTGTCGAATTGGTAAGGCAGCTACGACCTTCGGCAAACTCACAAAAAGGGCATGGAACAACACGAAACTAACTCAAAAGACTAAACTCTTAATATATCAAACTTGTGTGCTTAGCACACTACTATATGGATCCGAAACCTGGACACATACTCAAACCAGGAAAAAAGACTAAATGTCTTCCACATGCGATGTCTCCGCAAAATAATGCACATCAAATGGCAGGACAAAATAACCAACTTAACTGTCCTGCAACGTGCTAAGACCCTAACAATCATGTCGATGCTCAGAAGTCGAAGGCTAAGATGGCTGGGGCATGTCAACTGATGGAAGAAAAACGCATCCTAGGCAAATACTATATGGCGAGCTAAAACACGGAAACGACAAATCGGCAGACCTAAACTACGATATAGAGATATCTGCAAATCATCTCTGAAAGACTTCTCCATCTGTGAAAACGACTGGCAACATCTGGCAAGTGATCGCACATCATGGAGAGCACGTATAAGGAACGGTATAACAACATTTGAGACTGTTCTAAGACAGGACTTAGAGAGAAGAGACTCATGAAAAAGGATGGTAAACCCTGTGGACCAGCGAGCCTGACCTGTTCATTATGTGACCGCGTGTGTTGTCAAACATTGGTAGAATTAGCCACGAGAGAAGCTGTTCGGCAAAAACAATACCTAAAAAAAATACGCAATAGCCTCCACTAGACCGTCTGACAAGAGAAAAAAGGGTCATATATATACCAGGGGACGTTACTGTGAAAAATAAACCGCAATTCACTTTGAAGTAGTAGTCCTTGTCAGTAAAGTTTGGAGGCATTTGGAGGAGACAGCCAGACAGCTGCAACATCAAAAAAGCATTTTAAAACTAAATTAAAGCATTGCTTGTTTCCATCATACATGCAATCTTTAATAGATATATAATCTGAGTCCAATACAACTAAACATGAGTATTCTTCTTGGTAATATAAATTATTCATTTTATTCACAATAAAATTAATTAAATTTAAAATTTATTTTGCTTGTGTTCGGCTTCGGTCGCCCGATGACTAAGCTAAACTAAAGTAAATATTCTTGAGTATTCGACTCGTAGACTAGAATTCCTCTTCGTCATCCGTCCTTAAAAGGACGTTAAGTGGACGTGTCTGCGTTGTATTGTGGTTTGAAGTATAACTGTTATATTTGCGCCTTTCGGCCCAATACTCCCAATACAATACATCCGACTTTGTAAACTTTGTTGTTTTGCTTACACGTTCGCCTCGCCCGATGACTAAGCTAAACTAAACTAAAGTATTCTTGAGTATTCGTACCGTAGAGACTGTAGAATTCCTCTTCGATATCCGTCCTTAAAGGACGTTAAGTGGACGTGTCTGCGTTGTGTTGTGGTTTGCCGTATAACTGTTATATTTGCACCTTTCGGCCCAATACATCCGACTTCAGCACATTTTGAGTACCGGGTGTCTTCCCTCTTCGATCCTGCTGCTCACTTGCCAGGCTAGACAGGTTAGTCTGTTACTGGAGGCACCGCAGAGAGATGGAACAGGGTCTGGATGGTTTTGGTTCACCGATCCTGGCGCAAGCCATCAGCTGTGGGTCGCTGACAACTTTCAGCTCTGGTGCTGGTAGGCGCGCGTTCGCCTGCTTTTTGTTTTGAAACTCATCTTCGTAGGCACTTCCTGGTCTGTCTAAAGGCACCGACTATAGTTTAAAACTTAGACTTAGACTTCTAAGTCATAAAATTAGTCGTTTACTTTATAACAACATTAACATCAATAACTTAGTTTCTTAACAGTAACAGCCTCGTGGTTCTCTAAACAGCTTTTGCAGAGAAATTCTTTCTATTTATTTGTTTTAACTTCTTTACTTTGCTTCCTAATCGTCTGTGCTCTCTTATGTTCATGTTTTCTTTCAAGGACGACCAGGGAAAATAGATTTAATAATAAATAGATGTTTACAGTAGTTTACACTGCAGGTTAAGCACTACTATCTATCTATCTATTGACCTTACGAGCCGTAGCCGGCCCATAGGGCATAGACCAAGATATACCTTCTCCTATCTTAGTTTTTGTTCTAGCAGTTTTCTTTTAAAGATATTTTATCAAATCTCGCCATTTGCCTCTGTTCTGTGCAAGCAGCTCTACCTCATTGAGGGAGCCGAATCCTGCTACTACTCTGTCTAAAATCTATATACTCTTTTAGAGTCTATTATTATGCAACATTTGTAGTATGGACATGTTCTTTTACATGATGTTCATCAGGTATATCTAATTAATTAATTAATTATCTTCTAGTCTCTTTTCCCTTGTTTCTGAATATTAGGGTCTCATTTTTATCATCTTGATTTTTGTATAATGAATATTGAGTTATTTACAGTCATCACCATTGCACTCCAGACATGACCATAGGTGCTCAGATCCCCTTCTCAGCCAGTCCCCCAGTGTCCAGTGACTGATGACTCCAGTTCTGTGTTGGCTGATAAGTCTTCTTATACGCCCACTAAGTTTCTCATTTCTGGCTGTGACCTTCTTAACTCCTATCTCTTTCATCCAAAGGAGTGACGTGAACTCATAGTTGTTGAAGTCCTGTGGCCTTCCCACATCTCCGAGGGCATTGATGCATCCACCCGATCCATCGATTGATCATCTTCAATGACAGCGCAGCTAGCCAACCTGTCTGCTCTTTCATTTGATTTCATGTATGGACTTCCGTTTCTCAGATGGCGGATCTAGTCCACGTTCTCTCGATTGCTGCAAAAAGTGCATTCGATGTCTGATTAATTTCAGTTCTCCATCGCACTCCTATGCGTTAAAGTCAAGATAATGATCTACTTATTACATCTACGCTGATAAAGCAATGCTGTACGCCGGCGATATTCCATTTTCGACAAATCAAGTGTTGTGAATGTGACCTTCCATCGTCTAGGCTTGTTCTGCGCTTTATGTCACATTGGTGCTGTTCATGACCATTGTTGATTTGCTTGACGCAAGTTATTTCCATGTTACTTATTAATTTGAAATGCTTCATCAGCCGCAGTTTTATCTCTTTAGTGAATTTGCGCTGTGTTCTGTTCGTTGTAGGCTACATTCACTAGAGTAATCAAGAATCTAAAGGGCGCGTCATTGCTGTGCTTGCGCCATTGTTATGTGTGCTACGTCATCGTAATGGCTCATCGTAAATCCCTAGACTGGCATTACACTAATCTTACGGTCTGCTGTTTGATGCGCGATGAGTATAATCTGATGACTAACTGTGTGTTTACCTGTTCGAAATTGGAGTCAACAACGATGGCCTAACATCATCAAGCGCTATACATTTTTAAAGAAATATGACGATCATCACTTTCGGGAGGACGTGAACTTCTGGTATATGGTGGATAGGCGGCAGGAACCATTGCAGGCTATGCATGAAAAGTGTTCCTTGTTACAGTTTCTTCATATTCCAAGTCCATGGGGGACTGGTTGGTCTCGAGGCAGGACGCTGGCCTTGGGACAGAGAGGTTGTGGGTTCAAATCTCGGCTCCACCGGTTGGGATTTTTATTTATGATTTCTCTCACTGAGACAACCACCCTGGTCTCAGCAGCGAGGCCCGGCTTGAAACGTCAGTTACTCATCGATGGTAAAAACATGGGTACCTCCGAAGTCGGAGTTATCTGCCTGTGCGGCGAGGGACCCCTGTGCACATGGCTGCCAGGGAAAAATGGATTAACACGCAAAATTCAGTTCCTAGTCTCTAGGGACTTCGTCAGAGTTGAAAGCTGGTGAATGCAACAACATTTCATGTATAATGAATACTGTATTTCTAGTAACAGTTATGAACAGTTTCTTTAAAAATCAGCTGCCCTTTTTAAGAAATGTACTTTACATTTATTGTTATGTTAGGATTGGATCATCACTGCACTTTAGGTATATCCACATCTGCTTCAATCTGCTCAAAATAATGAGTCATCATGAAGAACCTTGACCCACATGCATGAACACCCACTGTTTCATAAATTGTTCGGATGTGTTATTGGACAGATTTTAATGTATGGAATCTAACTTAAGAGTAGCATAATCTATTGAATTTACACTGTTGCATGATTGTCAGATCTGACCTGCCATGGAAGAGACCGTTAGATCTGACTTATATTTGTTATTTCAAATTACTTTAGAATTTTCTAAAGATCTTTCCACTCTGTCTTCTAACAACCCGTCTGTCAAATGATTTTCTCAGGGTTTTTTTTACCCTTTAAATATGCCACATAAATTTTGCTAGTTTAATTTTAGATACCATTGTTCAATTAATACAATTTTCCTGCAACACATTTTTTTCATTTCATTGTTCCTAGATTTTGTAGTTTTTTTTCTCTTATGATGCTACTAAAGCAACAGATTGGAAACATAATTTAATTCATAGAAATTAAAATAAACACAATGTATGTATATTTCTAACTGTCTAAGAGAGAAAAAGTTATCATAATCCACCTCTACACTGGCAACAACAGAATGAGACACCAACTGTACTTCTGACTCAAGATAAATACCTCCTGATTGTGTCACTTCTCCCTAGCAGAGGTGATGGAAGAAAACATACACCACAAGAATGTCTTCAGTATGCAGACTTGAGGGAGCCACTGTAGCTCAGTGGTTAGTGAACTGACTACTAAGGACAAAATATTGGGTTCAGTCTTGATCAACAGCTCCTAGGATCACCTAGCTTAAAATAGGTACTGGATTTTTCTTGGAAATTAGTTGGACCTGGCTTGATACCAGCCACATCACCCATCAAATGTGTTATTGGTCATTTAAAGAAATGGGTACTGATATTAAATTCTCCATATGTCATAATGTATGAAGGGGAGATCCCTCCTTTTTAGCCTATGCAAACTTAAGAAAAATATCCCTTACATATACTGTCTTGGGAGAGGAACTGTATGGCAGAAGTAAAATTCTGAAACAGACAACACACTACATACGAGAGTCTGAAACCCCAATGTGAATGAGTAATGATTGCAGAAGAATAAGAAGTTGTTGTAGAAAAAGAGCAATCATTGCAGCTGTGTTTCAGATATCCCAATCATATTTAACAAAATCTTTTTGACTTCAATCAATAGGTGGCGGCACTGGTTTTGTGGGGCAACAGTTTGCTAAACTTGCAGGCAAGAAGGGTTTCAAAATTATAAATGTTTCACGTACGGCAAAGCCAAACTGTATAACCTGGGTAAGTAAATTAAAGAATTATGCATCATGTCTTATGGCGCTGGGAAAAGATAAGGTGTTAGTGCCATATTTTTTCAATGACCAATAGTACATTAGGAGCCACGATAGCTCAGTGGTTAGTGAACTGGACTACAAAGGACATGGGATAGGGTTCGATCCCAACCGATGGCTTCCGGGTTCACCCAGCCGTAAATGGGTACCGGATTTTTTTACTGGGAAGTAAAAGCACGGAATACCACCGCAATACCCCAAAAATCATGTGCTGAAGGTCTGTAAAATTTATGGTCACTAACACCATATTCCCTATACGCCACTTGGCGTGACAGGGGCTCTTTACTTTTACTTATTGGCACGTTAATAGATGGCTACTATTGTGCCTATTTGCTCAATTTTTCAAACAGCATCTCTGGTACCCATTTTCAGAAGCTGTGTTAAGCCCAGAAAGGTTTTGATAAAAAAAAGTGTCTATCTGGTCAGTAGCCAGGTACACTAACACTTACCTACTTCTCACCTACTATATATAAGAGTATAGCATTAATTCTGTAAATCTTCAGAAGGCTTAATTCATTTTTTACTATTCTCAACTGTCACAGCCAAAATTATCACCCCAGTTACTAGAGTGCCAATTTTGCTACCCCAGGAATTTGTTAATCTGGTCATAACCTATTTTTCCTGTTAAGTAGTTTATAAGTTAATTCTTGTGTTTATTTCATGTTTTTTAAATGTAATTTAAATAATTGCTTACATATTACAATATGAAATACATAAGAAAATTATTTAATAATGCTGTGCTTCAGAAGAATATGGTCACTGACCAAGCAGTTGAATGACTTAGACTTTGCTGAAGACATAACTCTCCTATCACATAATCATCAACAGATGCAAGATAAAATTAGCATAATTGATAAGAGATCACAACAGCTAGGACTGAAAATAAACTGAGATAAAACCAAAATTATGAGAATTAACGTTGTTGGCTGTAATCAAATAACAATATGAGAAATACCTCTACTGGACATACATTCTTACATGTATCTGGCAGAAATATAGACAATGAGCGAGGAACAGAGAATGATAGCAAAATGAGAATGTCAAATGCAAGAGGAGTATTCTTTGCACTGGAAAACATATAAATCCAAAGACATTATGTTAAATACAAAAATAAAAATGTTCACTCAAATGTCAGTCCTGTTATATGGTTGTGAATCATGGAGAACAACAAAAATGACAATCACAAAGATATAGACCTTCATTAATGGATGCTTGCGCAGAATGAAAAGATGGAAATGGCAGGACAAAATCACTAACATAGGATTATGGAAAAGCACCAGTCAAATATTAGTGAATAAAGAGATACAGTGAAGGTGATGACGCTGAATGGGACAAACAATGCAGAAGCCAACTGATATTATTACACAACAGGTTTTTTTTTTTTGGAATCCCCAAGGAAAAAGACAAAGAGGAAGACAAAAATATTCTTTAGAAGACAGATGAAAGTAGAGATGAAGATGATGAGGAAGACATGGAATGATCTTAAAAGAAAGGCAAGAAACAGAACAGCTTGGAATGTGTTTGTTCAAGAAATATGCTCCACAGGGAACTGAAAGGTAGAAGAAGGAGATGAAAAAGAAGACCGAAGAATACAGCAAGCTTGATACAAGGTGAAGTACTTTAATTTTGATCATGTTTGCTATGTGTGGTTGATCAGAGCCTAAGAAGCCATTATTGTAAAACATCTGCTGTTAATGAAAAAATAAATTTCTGCTCTTTAGTGAAATGATGTGAAGACTTTGTGTTAAATTATATAAGGAGAAAACACTGGAGATACAGTACCAAGTAGGTCATTGGCTCTTGATCTAATTTCATGTAAGAGTATTTTGTTAGTATTTGTGAATTGTTAAGTTCTATATATTCTTTGTGAAGGAAGTTGTACAAATGCAATAGTTGAAAAAGCATTTTTAGCAATGTGTTGTACAGCACAAAGAGTACGGTAAAACACGTAGCTGGGGTGATCCTTAGCTTGTTGCAGTCATCTTGACGTTGTTAGTTACTGAATTTAAGTATGGCATAGACAAGAGAGTGATGTTTATGTTGCACCACTCACCTTCATTGAAGTTTAATTCACGCGATGTCACTCTGTCACTGAATCAACTTTTCATTGACCTCATCAGGATAAGGATGACAGGAAGGTCTACATAATCTCTGTTGTACAAAACCACATTTCTACTGTTTCACTTATCAAGCAATGAAGAGAGAAGTAATTTTTGGTCTGTTTTGTCTTGCCTGTTCGCAAGACTGTAGTATGGTACTTTGAGTTATTTTATTTTATCTATATCAACCCTTACGTATGCTTGTGAAAGCTGGAAAACAACAAGAGATATAAAAACAAAGTTGAATGCATTAGAAAATAAATGTCTAAGGAAAATACTTGGTATAGCGTGGAACAAATTAAAAACAAACGAGGAAATTAGAGAAATCATCAATCAACCACTAATATCTTCAGTAATAAAGAAAAGACGGTGGTCATATGTTGGACAAGTGATGAGAAGAGATAATAACCGAATAGCAAAGCAAGCCTCATGTGGGAAACAACAGGCAAGAGAAAAAGAGGAAGACCCAGAGAGACACTGAGAAAAATTTATGAGAGAGGCAAGAGCAGCAGGAATCAGCTCACTCAATGAGATAGAGCTGCTTGCACAGAACAGAGACAAATGGTGAGATTTGATAAAATATGTTTTAAAAGAATTGAAAACTGCTAGAACAAAAATTCAGATAGGAGAAGGAGTATCTTGGTCTACGCCCTATGGGCCGGCTACGGCTCGAAAGGTCAATAAATAGATAGATAGATATCAATTTGTCATGGCTCCACATGATTTCAATGTCTATTCTTGCTAACATTGGCAACTGCTGGCCACTTTTAGAAGTCTCAGTGTACAGTATATTTTATCTGCATCTCCTTACTATATGCATAGACAGTTTTGCTATAAGTTCTGCAGTTTCAGAGCTCTGTCCACAGATTGGTTTCACCAGTTCTAGATTTCCTGTGGTTACTCAGTCTGTTATGTGATTAAGTGCATCTGCTTGGGAACTCATTTATGAAAAGTTGACAAAATTCTTTTCACAGAATGATGTTAGTCGCACAGGTCTTCCAGATGGCTGTGAGGCAGTTGTTAGTTTGTCTGGGAACCTATTCTGCAACCCTTCAAAAGGTTAGAATGTTTTTTTTTTTAAACTTATACTACATTTTGTTCTATCTATATCTATTGACCTTTCGAGCCGTAACCGGCCCATAGGGCGTAGACCAAGATACACCTTCTCCTATATGAATTTTTGTTCTAGCAGTTTTCTTAAAGATATTTTATCAATCTCGCCATCTGTCTCTGTTCTGTGCAAGCAGTTCTATCTCATTGAGGGAGCCGATTCCTGCTGCTCTTGCCTCTCTCATCAATGTCTCAGTGTCTCCCTGGGTCTTCCTGTTACCTGTTGTTTCCCAATGAGGGCTTGCTTTGCTATTCGATATTTCTCTCTCTCACATGTCCAACGTATGACCATCGTCTTTTCTTTATTAGAAGATATTAGTGTTGATTGGCGATTTCTCTCTTTCCTCGTTTTTTTGATTCGTTCCATTCTATACCAGTATTTTCTTAGACATTTATTTTCGAATGCGTCAACTTTGTTTCTATATCTCTTGTTGTTTTCAGCTTCACCGCATACGTAACATTTTGTTCTAGTCCATCTTTAATGCCACAGTTGAGTGTAAACACCGAAACACTTCAAAGAGAGTAAGAAGTACTTTGTTACAGTGTACATGCCAAACATTGTAAGGGAACCCAACTGCATTATATTGTACATGCAAACATTGTAGGGGACCTCGCTGCATTGTATTGTACATGCCAAACATTGTAAGGGGACCAAACTGCATTATATTGTACATGCCAAACATTGTAAGGGAACCCAACTTCATTATATTGTACATGCCAAACATTGTAAGGGAACCCAACTTCATTATATTGTACATGCCAAACATTGTAAGGGAACCCAACTTCATTATATTGTACATGCCAAACATTGTAAGGGGACCCCACTGCATTATATTGAACATGCCAAACATTGTAAGGGGACCTTGCTGCATTGTATTGTACATGCCAAACATTGTAAGGGGACCTTGCTGCATTATATTGAACATGCCAAACATTGTAAGGGGACCTTGCTGCATTGTATTGTACATGCCAAACATTGTAAGGGGACCAAACTGCATTATATTGTACATGCCATATATTACAAGGAGAGTACAGGGACCCCACTACATTATATTGCACATGGCGTATATTACAAGGAGAGTAAGGGGACCCCACTACATTATATTGCACATGCCATACATTACAAGGAGAATAAGGGGACCCCACTGCATTATATTGTACATGCAAAACATTGTAAGGGGACCCAACTGCATTATATTGTAGTGCCATACAATACATGGAGAATAAGGGGACCCCACTGCATTATATTGTACGTGCCATACATTACAAACAATCTCTTCTTTTGGTAAAGAGAAACACTCCACCAAGGATTGGGTTCAAGAAAACTCAATGAAACTCAAGCCACTTGTAGAAAAGAAGAAGAAAAGACTTTCCTAGCTTTAAAGAACTACCCATGCCAGAACACAAAAGATAAATTCAAACAAGCAAGAACAGAAGTACAAAGGGAATCAAGGAGATGTGCGAATGAGTACTGGTCAAATCTGTGCTCTACGATTCAGAAAGCTGCCTAGCTGGGTGATTCACGAACTATGTATAACAACATTAGGATTGCTCTAGGCCCAAACATCTCAAAAATTGCTCCCTTAAAAGATGCTAACTGTGAGTCTATCAGTGACAAAACTAAACAGCTGGAAAGATAGATCGAACATTACTCAAGTCTATATTCGGAAGACAAGTAAGCCTACTCCTAGATCAACCAGTCCCAAAATACTCAGTGCTTACTGAACTGGACATTGAACCTACTGAAAAGGAACTTTATGATGTTATCTGTGGCCTCTCAAGTGGAAAAGCTTCTGGTAATGACAACATCCCAGCCGAAATATTCAAGGAAAGCCTTGAACACACTTGCCCCACCTCTACAAACTCCTTATCCAATGCTGGAGAAGTAGCTATATACTCCAAGACATAAAAGATGCCAATATTGTAACGTTATATAAAAATAAGGGGGACAAGGGCTTCCTCTTCTTCTTTTCTCTTTTCACTGATACCTAAAAGGTGTCGTGGTTTATATAATTTGTCGTTCTTGAGCTGCTCGAATTGTCTGAATTAATGATTTTCCTTTGTTGTTACATGTCTCTGTCACTGCATCTATCCATCTTTTTCTGGGTCTTCCTCTTGGTCTTTTTCCATGCATTCTCGAGAAGAACGCCCTTGATGGTGATTGGTGAGGATTCATTCTGACCAGGTGGCCAAACCATTTAAGTTGTTGTTCTATATATTCTTGGCAGGGTTTTGTACCTACCATTTTTCTTATGGTTTCATTTTGTATTCTATCTCTTCTTGTGTTGTTTGTTACTTTTCTCAAGCATCACATCTCACTTGTATTTTCAAGGACAAGGGCGATTGCAACAATTATAGGGGTATATCCCACCTGAGTATAACTGAAAGGCATTTGCAAGAACAATTCCAACCAACTCACAGCTGATAGGGATGAGGTCCAGTCCAGTCCATGGTGCTTTGATGTCAATCTTGTTAATCGATAATTATTTCTCCAAAAATGAACAGATGATGATTACTCACTCAACAATCATATGCTGATGGGTTCATTGTGTTTTTATTTCTGGATCAAGAACATCCCAAGAATCATCTCAAGAAACATCATGCAGTGGCCCATAGTAAGAATGAAAAATAAAAAAGACCAAGGCTAGTGTAGTAGTTAACAGTGGAAACAGAGAGTGAAGAATAGGTTTGGGGCATCTAATGGATAGTCATAGACAGTGCAAAATGGAGGGACTTGATAAGACGCAGACGGTTTATTCAATAGTGTTTGCTTTGTCAGCCCACAGCTAAGCAATAAAAACAGATAGAAGAAAGTCCACTCTGTGGGATTGCATAATTTGCTTATCTGAATATTCAGGTATATAACACACATTTTTGGCTAAATTATTAACATGCTGAGTCTTATATAAATCTTAGTACTCCTTTGTTTAATCTGACCTCAATCTGTAGGTGGAACAGTGATATGAGGTCAAAGATCAGAGAAAGTCGCGTTGACAAAACAAAGTTGTTGAGTCAAGCCATCACTGCAGCCTCAAAGCCCCCAAAAGTGTTTATATCAGCGTCAGGAATTAGTAAGTCTTTAAGAAAATTATCATTGTTCTCAAGAGAGAATTGAAAATTTTTTTAGAAAAAATGGTATAGTAAAAGCTTTACGTGATTAATAAACGACACAAATTTGAACACATTTTACCATACCGTTTTTTTCTATATTTTTTTTCAATTCTCCCTCACATTTAGCTTTACTGCAGCTTTGCATTTTTATGCATTCATTTGCATTTCTTTGCCTTAACCCCTCATCATCATCATGTGCTATAGCGGTTGGCGTAGGCGATCATGTCCTTCCACAATCTTCTATCTACAGTGCATCGTATCAATTCTGTTGTTGACTGTTTTCCATGCCATGACACCAAGCTATCCAGTATTTTATATATTCATCGATCTTTCGTCATCTGCGATCTCTCTTTCCTTTTATTTTGCCAGTTGTAACCAAGTATTCCGATTTTCCTCTTCTCATGATGTGCCTGAAAAATGTTTATTTTTTCTTTCTGGTGTTTTTTATGAGCTCCCTTTTTGTGTTGGCCTCTTTGAGAACTTCCTCATTGGTCTTTTTAGCTGTCCAGGGAACTTTCAACATTCTTCTGAGAAATCCCATTTCTGTGGTCTCTAATCATCTTTTCATTTGTTTGTCTACTGTCCGTGATTCGCTTCCATGGGTCAGAATTGGTTCTATATAGCACCGATGAACTCTCTTTCTCATTTTTATTGACATAGATTTGTTGCATAAAGTATTTTTCATTTTCTGAAATGCTATTTTGACCTGAGCTATTCTGCTTTTTATTTCTGTGGTGCATCTTCCATCTGATGTTATTATTGTGCCAAAGTATTTCAGATGTTGCACTTGTTTGTTTCAAATTTGTCCTGTTTTATTTTTATGCTGCATGCTGGTGATGATTGTTTCTTCGATATGACCATTACTTCTCTTTTCTAACCCCTTATAGTTCTCAATAAAACTGTGACCTAAACACCTCATGGCTACTTCAATGTTACATACGGCCTCAGTTCTCTAGCCCTACAGAAAACCCCCAGACAACTCAACTCTGGAAATGCAATAAAAGCCATAATTATAGTCTTTTCTTTTCTTTTCTTTTCTTTTCTTTTCTTTTCTGAAAACATGACTTCACTTAATCCCTTTCAGCTGTGATCTTGTTACTCCCTTATGGAAACATACATGTATAGTGCATTTGTTTCCTTAAACCAGTTTTCTGTTTTGGTTAAACTTGTTAAATTTCCTACAAGCTGATGTTGTTTTTGACCAGGTTGTGGAGTCATGTTCAGCTATAAATCCATGCAGTAGGGGCATGGTAGTTCTGACAGACAATAAACCTGAACAGGAAATTTTTATATGAATCTGAGTAGAAAAGAATTATTAGTCTTATTAGGATGCTTTCTTAGGAGAGAGAGAAGGTTACCACAACATTCAAAACAAAGGGCTTTGTAATTATGTACATAAATGAAAGAGAAGAAAAGAAGGAAATACTGAGGAGTTGAAGTTACCCAGAGAAAGAAGTATAGACAAAATTAGTGACTTATTAAATAAATTCAGCATAACAAACTATGAAAATAGCTTTGTTCAGATAGGATACATATGGCTGATGTAGTATAACAAAAGACATTTTTATTAAGAGGTCTGATAATAAAATATAGAAAAGTTGAAGTCCTGGAACCAAATCAATATGGTTGGCTTGGTTATTGATGGAGTTGTAGATGTCTGGCAGTAGAAAAATTGAGAATCAAAGTTATGAATGCATCAGATAGTATATATGTTCAGAGCTGACTGTAATTTTTGGATGGAGTTGAATTTGAAAAACTGACATTTTGTGAAATCAAAGTTGTTTATTTTGATACAAACAATGTTGTGATTATATTGGGGCAATCCCTGGAGACAGTTCAGAGCTACAACTACCTTGGCCATACTGTAACCAGTGATGGAAAATGTAAAACTAAAATAAACAAAAGAATAGAAATGGCAAAAAGTAATTTTAATGTCATGAAAAATATACTAATATCAAAACAAATATCACCAGGGCTAAAACTAAGAATAACAAAATGTTACATCTTCTCAACATTCCTATATGGTGCAGAAACATGGACATTAGACAAGAAAACAGAACAGAAAATTGAAGCCTTTGAAATGTGGATATTTAGAAGAATAGGTAGAATTGTATGGAAATAAAAGATAACAAACGAAGAAGTCTTAAAACAACTAAAAATGAAAAGAGAACTACTAAATACAATTCAAACAAGACAAATGTGATTTTTGAGCCATGTTAAAAGACACAACAGCCTACTAAATGTAATCTTGGAGGGGAAATACAGGGTAAAAGACCAAGACTAATATGGACAAGTAACATCAAAAGGTGGACAAATCAGCCTATGACAACCTGTACCATCAAAGCAAGAGACAGAGGAGAATGGCATTCCATGATAGCCAACCTTCGTTGCGGAGATGGCACTCAATGATGATGATGAATCCCTTAGGCATCTCATATGTATCATCAGTGGTGCAAAATGTTAAACCTCCTAGTACAAACCCACAACATTTAGAGATCTTACAGAAGAACGCCATGTTAGATTCTTCCAAGGTATTGTTACCTCCCATAAATTAAGGTACCCATTATTACATGTGTATGTTACACCCCACCACTTGCTACCTGCTAACGCAGAATTGTAATTATTTGCCTGTTCCCTACCCATTATTAATACTGGCTCAATTGGGTCTGGTCCTTCTAGGAATGAGCTAAAAAAAATCTGTACTCCATAATGGTTATGGTTATGGAAGGCCCCTGTATCACTGCAAATGAATTAAAATCTGGCAACTGCCCATTGCTCAACCGCCCGTGCCGGTGGAATCATCCGAATTACTGTTTCATCTCCCAAACAAAGAAAGGTAGCTGTAGTCCCCATCATAGCAGTTTCAACACACGTAAAAAAACATAAGGTGAAACCACACAGAAAGTGAACACAGCCATCTGTTCTCCATATACGATATCATCATTCATCGTAAACAATCGGAATATCCAAAGACGATCAAAACAGATGAAATGTACAGCATACAGTGTGCACAGAGCTCTTAACTAAGTAGCTCCTGCAATAAGCCGGACTTGGAATATGAGGAAGCTGCAACAAGGAACACTTTTCAGACATAGCCTTCCATGGTTCCTGTAATCTTTCCACCATATTGACCGGAAGTTCACATCCTCCTGAAAATGATGGTAATTTTTTTTTTTGTGTGTAGCGCTTCATGATGCTAGGACATCACCCTGACTCCAAATCTGAACAAATGAAACAGTCTCCATTTCTCTTTCTACTGGTCATAGATTGGATTATGAGAATAACTCAAAATAACAGACATGAAATCCAGTGGTCACTGACCAAGCAACTAATGATTTAGACTTTGCTAATGACAAAGCTCTCCTATCACACAGCCATCAACAGATGCAGGATAAAATGAGCATACTTGATGAGAGATCACAACAGCTAGACTGAAAATTAATAGAGATAAGACCAACATTATGAGAATTAATGCAGTTGGCAATAACCAATAAATTAGGAGAAATACCTCTACTAGACATACAATTTTACATATATCTGGGCAGTGATATAGACAAAGAGGGAGGAACAGAAAATGATACCAAAATAAGGATACCAAAAGCAACAGGAACTTTTGTTGCACTGGGAACATATGGAAGTCCAAAGAAATTAGGTTAAATATAAAAATAAAAATTTTCAACTCCAATGTTAAGTCAGTCCTATTATATGGCTGTGAACATGGAGAACATTAAAATTGACAATCATGAAGATACAGACTTTCATTAATGGATGCTTACGCAGAATAAAAGGATGGAAATAACAGGACAAAATCATTAACATAGAATTATGTAAATGTACCAGTCAAATACCAGTGGATAAAGAGATACAGCGAAGATGATGACACTGGATAGGACACACACTGCGAAAGCCAACTGAGAGTATTACAGAACAGGCCCTTTTTGAAATACCAGGGGAAAAGACAAAGAGGAAGACCAAGAAATTCTTGGAGAAGACAGATAGAAGCAGAGATGAAGATGATGGGGAAGACATAGAATGATCTTAAAAGAATGGCAAGAAACAGAACGACTTGGAAAGTGTTTGTTGAAGACCTATGCTCCACAGGGAGCTGATAGGTAGAAGAACATGAACCTCCAGGAGTGACCCCAGTGCTGCAAAGTCATATATACGAAACTCCATTCCGCCTTTCACTATTAGTGTACGGCCGTTTTAGGAATATACAATCAGCCATTGTGATGACGTAACTCTATAATGTTACTATACAGTTTCTATCTCTTTTGTTTATTATTATTTTATTTATTTGATTAAGTTGTATGTGTTATTATTTAAAATTACTCTCATGTTAGGTTACTACAAGCCTGATGATCACAAAGAATATACAGAGAATGACAAGGTGGAAACTTTCGACTTCCTCTCAGAACTGACCAGGGACTGGGAAGCAGCAGCAACTCTACCTCCAAATGTTAAAACCAGATTGGTGATTCTAAGATTAGGTGAGGCTGAAAGTAACATGTATCACAGAATATCAAATTGGTGATTCTAAGATTAGGTGAGGCTGAAAGTAACATTTATCACAGAATATCAATTGGTGATTCTAAGATTAGGTGAGGCTGAAAGTAACATTTATCACAGAATATCAAATTGGTGATTCTAAGATTAGGTGAGGCTGAAAGTAACATGTATCACAGAATATCAAATTGGTGATTCTAAGATTAGGTGAGGCTGAAAGTAACATTTATCACAGAATATCAAATTGGTGATTCTAAGATTAGGTGAGGCTGAAAGTAACATTTATCACAGAATATCAAATTGGTGATTCTAAGATTAGGTGAGGCTGAAAGTAACATTTATCACAGAATATCAAATTGGTGATTCTAAGATTAGGTGAGGCTGAAAGTAACATTTATCACAGAATATCAAATTGGTGATTCTAAGATTAGGTGAGGCTGAAAGTAACATTTATCACAGAATATCAAATTGGTGATTCTAAGATTAGGTGAGGCTGAAAGTAACATTTATCACAGAATATCAAATTGTGATTCTAAGATTAGGTGAGGCTGAAAGTAACATGTATCACAGAATATCAAATTGGTGATTCTAAGATTAGGTGAGGCTGAAAGTAACATGTATCACAGAATATCAAATTGGTGATTAAAAGATTAGGTGAGGCTGAAAGTAACATGTATCACAGAATATCAAATTGTGATTCTAAGATTAGGTGAGGCTGAAAGTAACATGTATCACAGAATATCAAATTGGTGATTCTAAGATTAGGTGAGGCTGAAAGTAACATGTATCACAGAATATCAAATTGGTGATTCTAAGATTAGGTGAGGCTGAAAGTAACATTTATCACAGAATATCAAATTGGTGATTCTAAGATTAGGTGAGGCTGAAAGTAACATTTATCACAGAATATCAAATTGGTGAATGTAAGATTATGTGAGGCTGAAAGTAACATGTATCACAGAATATCAAGTTGGTGAATGTAAGATTAGGTGAGGCTGAAATTAACATGTATCACAGAATATCAAATTGGTGAATGTAAGATTAGGTGAGGCTGAAAGTAACATTTATCACAGAATATCAAATTGGTGAATGTAAGATTAGGTGAGGCTGAAAGTAACATTTATCACAGAATATCAAATTGGTGAATATAAGATTAGGTGAGGCTGAAAGTAACATTTATCACAGAATATCAAATTGGTGAATGTAAGATTAGGTGAGGCTGAAATTAACATTTATCACAGAATATCAAATTGGTGAATGTAAGATTAGGTGAGGCTGAAAGTAACATTTATCACAGAATATCAAATTGGTGAATGTAAGATTATGTGAGGCTGAAAGTAACATTTATCACAGAATATCAAATTGGTGAATGTAAGATTAGGTGAGGCTGAAAGTAACATGTATCACAGAATACCAAATTGGTGAATATAAGATTAGGTGAGGCTGAAAGTAACATTTATCACAGAATATCAAATTGGTGATTGTAAGATTAGGTGAGGCTGAAAGTAACATTTATCACAGAATATCAAATTGGTGAATGTAAGAGTGAGAGTGAAAATAAGATTTGTCAGAGAATATTATCAGAAAAGAAGATATCTGGCAAAGAACAAAAAGTGGGCCATTCGAGCAAGAGATTATGAATAGAAGATTTAGATGGATTGGACACACACTAAGAAAATCTGTTGTCAGCTTTGCAAGACAGGCACTGTCATGGAACCCACAGGGAAAGAGAAAGTCAGGAAAGTCCCTGAATACATGGAGAAGAGAAATCATAGAAACCCACAAAAACAATGGTCTGGACTGGAGAGAAGCAGAGAAGATGTCCAAAAATAAAGGACAGGGAGACCTTGTCCGTGCCCTATGCTCCAATAATAGGTCTAAAGGGCATTGATTTGATTTGAATGGTATGAGGAATGAAAGATATTAGAAGAAGAGAAAGAGCAGCAACAATTTTTTGTTAATCCAACAGCAGATTAATGGTTTGGATATACACAGCTACCAGCATTCATCATCCCTCATCAAGCATTAGCAATTACATGCAAGAGGATAAGAAGAAAGGCAAGACTTCCTATAAGCATCGTTAACAAACTATCAAGCACCACGCAAATTAATGTACCTGAAGTAAATCTCACAATAGCACTGTCAAGAACACTTTATTCACCCTCAGCATGGTTTAGTATAAGAGCAGCGACAATGAAATAGAATCTTTGAGTAAATTGTAGTTATAAATCTTATTTTTATAAAATATTATTTGATATAATTGGCTTGATTCAATGTAATGTAACATAATGTAAAGTAGTATAGTGTATGTATACATAGTCTTCATCATCATCATCAAGTACCGGGCCTACTGGTGTAGGTGATCATGTCTCTCCACAACTTTTTGATCTCGACTGTTATTTATCATTTCTGTTGTTGACCTTTTGCCAAGCCATTCTCTTAAGCTGTCTGGTATTTTTTCTCTTTGCTTTCCTCTCTCTTCGTCCCTCAATTTTCCCAGTTGTTACAATATATTCCAGTTGTTCTCTTCTCATTACATGGCCAAGAAATGATGATTATTTCTTCCTAATATTGGAAATTATCTCTCGTTTTGCTTTGACCTTTTTCAGAACATTTTCATTACTCTTCTTAGCTGTCCATGGTATTCTCAACATTCTTCTGTAAAACCACATTTCTACAGACTCCAGTGATTTTCTTGTCTGTTGTCCTTTTGTCCATGTCCATTGTATACATAGTATATCGTATGAAATACAAAATTAACATTTTTAAATTGAATGTTCCATAACATATAATGTCATAGAGTAAATAAGTATTAATAGGCCACAGTCTTTTGGGGAGGGGAAGAATCTTCCTTTCTTTAGTGACCTCCCACAACTCAATGAGAGTCAGATACACATTTTTGTTTTTGCTGTGTTGATTGGAGAGTGTCAGTTAGGATTTTTCACCCATGCTCATTCTATGGCCAAATGAGCACACTAACCACTATGCTAATAATATTTTCTTATTTGAAATGTGTAATGCAATATTTTAGTTGAAGTACATAGTAATATTAAGGACAAGAGGTAGGGTTCAATCCCAACCGACGGCTTCTGGGTTCACCCAGCCTTAAATGGGTACCAATTTTTTTTCTGGAAAAGTAAAGCGGCAATGGCAAATTACCAACCACATTACCCCAAAAAACATGTGCTGAAGGTCTGTAAAATTTATGGTCACTAACACCATATTCCCTATATGCCACTTGGCGTGACGGGAGCTCTTTATTTTTTTCTTTTTTTTTTTTACACAGTAATGTTATTAAACATGTAATGTAATATTTTATGTGAAATATATAATACATCATCATCAAGTACAGGTCCTGCTGGCTTAGGTGGTTATGTCTCTCCACAACTTTCGATCTCGACAGTTATTTGTCATTTCTTTTGTTGACCTTCTGCCAAGCCATTCTCTTAAGCTGTCTGGTATCTTTTCTCCTTGCTTCCCTCTCTCTCTTCGTCCCTTAATTTTCCCAGTTGTTACAATATATTCCAGCTGTTCCCTTTTCATTACATGGTCAAAAAATGATGATTGTTTTTTCTTAATATTGGAAATTAGGTATCTTTTTGTTTTGGCCTCTTTAAGAACATTTTCATTACTCTTTTTAACTGTCTATGGTATTCTCAACATTCTCCTGTAAAACCACATTTTTACAGACTCCAATGATTTTCTTGTCCGTTGCCCTATTGTCCATGATTCACATCCATATGTTAAGAATGGCTCTACATAACATTTAAGAACTCTTTTTCTTGTTTCTATTGTCAAAAATATATCAGAATATATCTCCCCTTTATCCAGTGTATCTCATTTCACAAAGTCCCAATAAATGTAAACCAATCCTTTTCATTTTCTGTTTGATGTTTTCCAGTTTACCCTTCAGCATGAGTGTTATCACATTCCAAGCACCTATCTTTAGAGTCTGTTTTTTTATCTTTATTTTTTATATATAACAGATATATTTTATAAAATAGCAAAGAAAACATATTAAAGGACCTAAACTCTGTAAAGAACTGGCTTATAGAGGTTTATTCATGGCTTATACATCTTACACAGGAAATTAAAATACTGCAGCTGGATCAAAAGACACAGTGGGCTTTAAAGAACAATAACGGAAGGCATGATTCCAGGAAGATGAGACAGTGGCAGGCCAAGAAGATGGTTTCAAGACATCAGAGAGACCTTGAATATGACAATAGAAGATATGGGAATTTGGGTTGGAGACAGAGATTTTTTCATACGGACTGTGATTAGGGTAATGATCTGTGGGAGATCTTGCTAGAGAGTGATTCTTTCACATGGGCTATGATGAAGGCAGCATTCTGCAAAGGATACAAAACCATATGATTCTTCTTCTTTTCTCGTTTCACTGATACCTAAAAGGTGAACCATATGATTATCATATTAAAATATGTATTATACTTCTCTTGATTAACAAATGTTTCAAATATAGTTGTAACTATATTTGTGATAGTTGTAAATATATTTGAGTTGTATAATTTCAGGAATTGTGCTTGGAAGTAATGGCGGAATGGTGAAAACTATGAAAACACCATTCTCTCTTGGTCTTGGCGGACCTATTGGTTCAGGAACTCAGTGGCTGCCATGGATACATGTTGAAGACGCAGCAGGCATCATTCTACATGCAGTGGAGACAGACCACTGCACTGGTGTTCTCAATGGGACTGCTCCAAAACCTGTTACCAATGGTGAATTTACAAAAACATTTGCATCAGCTCTGAATCGTCCACATCTGTTTCCAATGCCAGCTTTTGTGGCCAGGGCTGTGTTTGGTTATGCGGCTGCCAGAGTGATGCTGGAGGGTCAGAAAGTGTTGCCTAAGAGAACATTGGAATTGGGTTATAAGTTTCGATATCCAGATATTCAGTCTGCCTGTAGAGAACTTGTTAGTTAGCCTTATTGCAAAATGTTTATATGGGCAAGGTTAATGAATTCTTTTGTGTGGAATCTCTCTCTCTTCTCTCTCTGCGATCAAGACTCAATCAGAGTAGGATTCCAGACTCTCTCATGAAGTCAGCTGTCTGTTTAAGCGAATCGATTACTCCATATAGTTTATCCTCCAGGGAGGTGGGTGTGGACCACATTGCTCTTCTCAGGTCCGTGTACTGGGGGCAATCCTGTAGAACATGATTTGTAGTCATATTGTCCAGTGTATAGTGGCATAGGCTGGTAGTACCTATTTTGAATTTGGTGAACATGTGATTTCTCATTCTATTGTGGCCTGTGCGTAGGCGAAGTATGATGACTTGATCCCTCCTTGATAGTTGGTGGTATCCGTCACTCACGTTATGCTTTGGGTGTTTTCGTTTCCTTTTTTCATGGAACTGACCCTTGAGGATGGATTTGGCTTCATCATAACTGAGCGGATGGTTCTCTTGTAGTAATCTCCCTCCCTCTTTAGCTAATTTGTCTGCGTGTTCATTCCCGTGTATATTACAGTGTGATGGTATCCACTGAATGACTACTCTCTGGAAGTTATTGTATAGTTGGTCCAGGGTAGTTCTCAAGTCATCTAGTTCATGTTATTTTTGTGTTGAGTAGCCAGTGTTGCAGCATATCTGATGGCCTCAGCTTCTGCTTTAAAGTTGTATGAGAATTTTCCAGTAGCTATTGACTTGGTGATCTCGTCCTGATTGTTCAGCGTCAAGAACACACCTCCCCCTCCATTTCTGGTGGCATTTGTAGCAGAGCCATCTGTGTATATGTGAGACCAAGAGTCCTGTGGGTAGGTATCGTGTATGTGTTTTTCTGCTACGTGTTTTCTTTCTGTGTCTGATTGGGTGCCTTTTTTCATGATTCCTGTTACATTTTCGTTAAGTTCTGGTATTTTATGCTTTCCATGAGGAGACATATCAGATGGGCCCAAGGGTTCCGATATTGTGTGGGAAAGTACTGGGTCTCCAGTAGTTAGTTCATTGGCAATTGCAGCGAAGTTGCTCCTCTTTAGTCGTACAATTCTAGGACCAGTTATTCTTTGGTGCATGGGTGGCTAAGGAGCCTTCTATATTTCTCCGCTTGTTGCAATACTTTAGTGACCCGTCTGTCATCTAAGGAGCCTTCTATATTTCTCCGCTTGTTGCAATACTTTAGTGACCCGTCTGTCATCTAAGGAGCCTTCTATATTTCTCCACTTGTTGCAATACTTTAGTGACCCGTCTGTCATCTAAGGAGCCTTCTATATTTCTCCGCTTGTTGCAATACTTTAGTGACCAGTCTGTCATCTAAGGAGCCTTCTATATTTCTCCGCTTGTTGCAATACTTTAGTGACCAGTCTGTCATCTAAGGAGCCTTCTATATTTCTCCGCTTGTTGCAATACTTTAGTGACCCGTCTGTCTAGAGTCTTGATAGGTGTAGATTTCATAGCACCAGTGATGATACGGGCAGCTTGGTTCTGTGTTCTGTTAATTTTGCTAATGTGTGATTTGGAAGCCATAGCCCAGGCTGTGACTATACTCTAGAACTGGTCTGACTCTTCCTACGTATAGTCTTTTCAAATTATTGCTGTCTGCCCCCAGTCCGTTCCTGCCAATTTCTTCATAATATTTGTTCGTTTTCTGGCTTTCATCCTTGCTCTGTCTGTCTGATTTTTCCAAGTCATTCTGCGATATATGGTGACACCAAGATATGTTGGGTTCTGGTCAATAGTGTATGGTCTTTTATCTTCAAGTTTGCAGTGAGTGTTTTTCTTGATAGGCTGAAAATTGTGTGTGAAGTTTTCCTTTCGTTGATTGGTAAGAACCAGGTGTTTGTCCATTTTTCAAGTTCACCTAGGGCATCTTGCATCCTGGGTCCAGCCACCGAGATACTTTCCTCGCGAGCCCACAACGCCAGATCATCTGCATATATTGCTGAGTGTATTCTGGGTGGAATGTCCATTACGATGTCATTTATGAAAATTAAAAAGAGTGTTGGGGACAAAACTCCGCCTTGTGGGACACCTTGCTCGATAGAGACCTTCTTACTTAGTTGACCTTGAACTTGTACTCTGGCCATTCTGTCCTGAAGGTATTGAGAGACCCAATTGAATAAACGACCCTGGATGCAGAGTCTAAAAAGCTTGTTCTTTAAACCTTCTCTCCAAACCCTATCAAAAGCCGCCTCCATGTCGACCCACACTGCCAGTGTGTGTTTCTTTTCTTGTAGAGCATCCTCTATTTCCTGTGCAATGTAGTGACCAGGTCTTCAGTTGATCTGTGCTGACGAAAGCCACTTTGTTGTGGTACGATCTGTTGTTTTGTCTCCAAATGCCACATAAGTCTTCTGTTAACCAGCCTTTCCATGAGTTTACTCTGGCAGCTCAGTAAGCTAATTGGTCTATAGCTACTTGGGTCTAGTGGGTCTTTTCCACACTTGAGGATGGGCACCATAATAGCTTCTTTCCAGATTGTCGGCACATGACCTCTCTTCCAGCTAGCATTTATTATCCTTAGAAGCTGGCTCTTGGCTTTCTGTCCCAGATTTAGGAGCATTTCGTTGGAGATTCTATCTTTACCAGGGGAACTTTTGCGCTTTAATCCTTTGAGGGCAGCATCTAATTCAGTTGGGGTAAAGATGGTCGTCTGATGTTCTTCTGGTGCTAGAGGCATGTGTTTTGCATCTTGGTTTTCCCACCTTGCAGCTTTCTGTTTGTCTATTGGAATGTTTATTCTACTAATGTTTTTGTAAGTCTCTATTAGTAGATTTGCTGCCCTTTTGCCTGTGAGGATGTTCTGATTGTGTGTTAATGATATTGGAGGTCTGCAATTATTTTCGTCGCTCAGAGCTTTCGAAAGTTTCCATAGTTTATGACCATTTTTGTCTAGATTAAGGCTCTCTGTTTTGTCTACCCGGAAGAGGTATTTGTAACTCCTGTTTGTGAGCAAGAGCCACTGAAAGTTTGACTGGTCTATGGTCACTATCTCCAAGTTGGTTCAGCACTTTTCTGGTTATTTTGATAGATATGTCTCAAGTTGCAAATGCTAGGTCGGGAGTGGAAGTTGTTTTCCATCTTCTTTAGTAGAAGGTTGGGGGGTCCTCCCTAGAGTTTAGGAGGAATAGGTTGTTGTCTATTTCCCATTCTTCCACTTCTTCACCTCGCACATTGGACTCCTTATATCCCCATCTTTCAGAGTGACAGTTAAAGTCTCCTACTACTAGAAACTTTGATGGTGTTATGTCCATTGACTCCAGCTTCAGTAATTTGTCATTTGGACAGTATATATTATATATCCTTATACAAGTGGAGTTAATGTATAGGTCTGTACCAATGATCTCTGCCTCTCAATTTGTGACTACATCTATCAGTTTTGCTGGGATGGAGTTTTTAATAAGTATAAGAATTCCACCCTTGTGATCTTCCATGTCTTGTCTAAATGTTTGGTAGCCCCTGATCATAAATCTGTGCTGAGGATTAAGATGAGATTCCTGGATGCAGGCAACGTCTATCTCCCCCTCTGCTAGTCTGATTGTTAGAGCTTGTTTTTTGTGGTATATGCCCTCCGCATTCCAGTGTATTATATTCAGCTGTTTCTTGAAGCCTTTCCAGTCGGCGGTAGTTTCTATCATAATTAGAGTCTGATTGATTACTTGTTAAAACGTTGCACCGTGTTCTGCGCCAGTGGCCCAGTGCATCCGATTTCAGCCAGCATTTTATTCAGGTTTGCTTTCCTTAGCCTTTGATTGTCCCCAATCTTCCTGCAAGGCAGCAGATTGTCTTTTCTGTAGGGGGATTCTGCCCTTAGATGGTCGGCCCTCCCAGGCTTACGAGCACCATCTGCCCAAGCTGTAGTAATTGTAGTAAGTTGATGATTAGACCCTCACCATCATTACGATGACGTAGCACACAAAAATGTTATACGCACAATTTCGCTCCCTTTAGATTCCCAACTGCTCCGGTGAAAGCAGCATACGGCAAACAAAACACGGTGCAAATACCCCAAAGAGACAAAACTGTGGCCGACAAAGTACTTCACATTAACAAGTAACATGGAAATAACTTGCGTCAAGGAATTCCAACACGGTCATGACCAGCACCAATGTGACGTAAAGCGCAGATCAAGTCTAGACGTTGGAAGGTCGCATTCACAGTCAACACTTGATTTGTTAAAAAAGGACTGTTGCCGGCGTACAACTTTACTCTAGCCGCACAGATGTAATAAGTGGAAAATCATTTATACTTTGACGCAAAAAATTAAAACGGTGAACCGAAATAAATCAGATTCCGCATGCACTTTCTGCAGCAATCGAGAGAACGCGACCTAGATCCTCCATCTTACCAGAAGCTCTCCTTGTGTGGAATAAGTTAGTTCATATTAAATACCTAGGAACAAATGACAATTCACAAAAAACAGAAATAGACTCAAGATGCAACAAAGCTTATCAATTCAGTGGACAGCTATCACCACTATTGTCCAACAAAGATATAACTCTAGAGTCAAAATGGGTATTCTACAATACAATTTTCATTCAAACGTTGTGCTACCAATACCAGTTTTTGACCCTAGATGCAAGAACAATAAGAAAAATTACCTCTACTGAGATGAAGTGTATTAGAGGAATGACAGGAAACAGCCTGAGAGATAAGATCAGAAATGAAGAACTGAGGACAAATCTAGGAATAACCCCCACCATAGAATATATAAAGAAACAACAGATTAAATGGTTTGGCCACATGACAAGGCAGAGTGATCAAAACACAACACAACAAGCCCTCAATAAACGTTGCAAGAAGGGACCAGGCCCTAGGGACGATCACAAAAAAGATGGATTGACGGAATGTTAGAAGCACTAGGAAACAACAGCAGCAGAGGCGATCAGAAGAGTAAAAGACCACAAATTATATCTCCCCTCAATGCTGAAAGGCAAATGAGGGAGGAAAGAAGAAGAAGATAGAATAGATCTCTTCTTACATGATCGAAGCATATATTCTTTCTTCTTGTATGAAAAACATTAGTTCATAAAATGAATCTTCTTATGTGAAGTCATTTATATGAAACTGGCTATAAATTATTGAAAGCCAGCACATCAGCAGTGTATGAATAATAGGATACAAGAGCAAAAAAAAAAATATATATATATATATATATATACTAAGTGTAATTCATACTATTTTACATATATGCTTGCTTGCGTTTGACCGATGACTAAAGTATTCTAGAGTGTTCTAGTAGACTAGAGAATTCCTCTTCATCATCCGCCCTTGAAAGGATGTTAAGTGGGTGTGTCTGCGTTGTGTTGTGGTTTGCAGTATAACTGTGATATTTGCGCCTTTCGGCCCAACACATCCAACTTCAGCATGACAGTTTTGAGTACTGGGTTGTCTTCCCATTTCTATTTCTACTCGCTTGGCCAGATTAGACAGGTTAGTCTGTTACTGGAGGCACTGCGGAGAGGTGGAGCAGGGTTTGGTTTGTTTTGGTTCACCAATCCTGGTGCAGGCTATCAGCTGTGGGTTGCTGACAACTTCCAGCTCTGGTGCTGGGAGGCTTTTGCCTCGAAGACTTATATGAATAAATTAGTTAGGTCTTAATATATTTGTGTTGTCTTTAGAAGATGGAGGTCTTGTAATGAACAGAATATATATCTCTGACACTGTAGTCTAAAAGAAGGCAAGATAAATATTTTGATTCTGTTAATAAATCTTCAACCCTGGTATGACTCCCAGATCTTCAAGTCAAGAGGAATGTCTAAATTCAAGAGAAATGGGGAGAATGTGGAAAGACTTATGATCCAGCATAGTTTTATTTCTTAGTCGTTTCATGCTGCCGATTTACTGAAGAGAAGACCTGAACCCTTTTGGAAGGTTGATTGATGTGTGATGAAAATAATCTGATGACTAGTTAACTAATTGGTTCTTGCACACAATGCTAGTTTCAAGAAGTTGTCATAATGATCAACAGCCAGAAGCAAGACTCCTAACAACAGCAGAGCTGGAAGCTGTTAATGACTCATAGCTGATGGCTTATCCTAGGATTGGTGAACCAGAACCATCCAGGCCCTACTCCACCTCCTTGTGGTGCCTAGAAACAGACTAACCAGTCTAGTCTGGCCAAGAAATTAGGGATGAAAGAGGGACACAATATGGTACCCAAAAATGCAGTGCTGAAGTCGGATGTCTTGGCCTGAAAGGCATAAATAAACAGCAAATCACATCTAGCAAACAAACTGGCAATTTTTCTAAGGGGTTAAGGCAAAGAAATGCAAATGATTGCATAAAAATACGAGGCTGTGTGGTTCGCTGACCCCACAAGGCATGAATGTATCACACTCATACACATAGTTTCCTTTTGGTTGCTCCTTCCCTTTTGCATATCCTTCTCTACTACACATATTTGGGTTCTTTGGTCTATCTACTATGCCATGCTATTTATAGTTCTCCTCTAGTCCCCAATGAAACACTTCGGTGTTCTCCTCTATACCTTTTTTCTGTGCTCCTTACCACTCATTTGTTTTTATTGTACCCCACTCTCAGACATCTCACTCTTACCGCCTTTTGAGCACCTGTTAGTCTACTTGGATGACACAGACATACAACTGATATGTAATTTGTATTGGGAGCAAACAGCAATAATAAAATATAACAAGGTGAACTCTACACCCATTGATATAAAAAGAAGAGTAAGACAAGGATGCATCCTACGAGGGGAGGTCAAAAAGTAATGCACACCAATTTTTTTCTCGGAAACTATTCGGGCAAAATGTGTGAAATTTTCACAGATTGTAGCTGAACATCCCCTTTACACTACCTATTTTTCAACATAATCTCCGTCCAAGCGTATTGCCTTACGCCAACGCGAAACTAGGTCATGAATGCCTCGTTTGTACCAAGTTTTGTCTTGCTCGCGTTGCCATTTTTTAACTGCACGGATCACATCCTCATCATTGTCAAGGTGTGTCCCACGCAGGAATTTTTTGAGTGGTCCAAACAGATGGAAATCTGAGGGAGCCAGATCAGGGCTGTAAGGAGGATGGGGCAGTACAGTCCAACCAAATTTGTTGATTGCTTCCCGTGTTACCAGACTTATGTGAGGGCGTGCATTGTCATGTTGAAGCAACAAATCTGCAGATGGCTTATTAGGCCGAACTCTGTGGAACCGATTTTTGAGTTTTGTCAGTGTATTGATGTAAGCTGTCGAGTTGATTGTCTCACCTCTTGTCATTACATCAACAAGAATCACACCATCAATGTCCCAGAAGACAGTGATCATCACCTTTCCGGCTGATGGAGATGTTTTGAATTTTTTTCTTTTTGGTGACTGCGGATGATGCCATTCCATTGACTGCATTTTTGTTTCAGGCTCACAATAATGTGCCCACGTTTCGTCACCGGTAACAATTTTTGACAAAAACATTTCTCCTTCAACACCGAAACGCTCCAACAATTCAGAACAGAATGTTTTCCTTTGAACTCTGTGATCATTTGTTAGGCACCGAGGAACCCATCGAGCGCAAATCTTTGAATATCCGAGAGTTTTAAAAATTGCGATTGCACTTCCCTTGCTGACTGTAAGCTGCAATGCCAATTGCTGACTAGTGATACGCCTATCCTTACGAATAATGGCATCAGCCCGGTTTAACATGTCTGTGCTGGTAGCCGAGGCAACACGTCCAGAACGCGGTAAATCATGCAGCTCCACTCGTACACTTTCTGCAGCTTTAATTCTCTGAACCCAGCGACTAACTGTGCTCCTATCGACTGCAGAACATTTGTACACTGCACACAGTCGTTTATGAATGTTTGCCACAGTTTCTTTTTCCGCAACCAGAAATTCTATGACAATTCGCTGTTTGTAACGGACATTGTTGACAAGCTCCATTTTAACGGTTCATAGATTGCGTAATATTTATCAGAATGCTGTGCAATTTGGTGCACATAATTGGAACATGTCATATTCCAAGTGTGCAAAATTTCATATTTCTATCTTTATTATTAGCCGAGAAAAAAATTGGTGTGCATTACTTTTTTACCTCCCTTCGTATCACCAAGCTTGTTCAATTTATACACTGAGCAAATCTTTAAAAACATCACAGAGCTGCCAGGCTCTATTAATGGGAAGATAATCAATACCCTAAGATATGCTGATGATACTGTACTACTAGCAGAAAATCCTAAAGATCTACAACAATTACTTAATGTAATAAACATGACAAGCAAAAAATATGGACTAGATATGAATATCAAAAAGACTAAAACTATGATCATAAACAAAGAAAATTCTCAAGACCTACAATTAAATATCAAAGTTGAAGGAATACATCTAGAGACAGTCCAGAGCTACAACTACCTGGGACATACTATAACCAGTGATGGAAAATGTAGATCTGAAGTAAATAAAAGAATAGGAATGGCAAAAAGTAAATTCAATGCCATGAAAAATATACTAACATCAAAACAAATAACACCAGGGCTGAAACTAAGAATAGCAAAATGTTACATCTTCTCAATATTCCTGTATGGTGCAGAAACATGGACATTAGACCAGAAAACAACAGAAAATTGAAGCCTTTGAAATGTGGAATTATAGAAGTAATAGGTAGAATTGGATGGAAAGAAAAGAAAACAAACGAAGTTTTAAAACAACTAAAAATGAATAAAGAACTACTAAACACAATTAGAGCAAGACAAATGAAATTTTTTGGTCATGTTAAAAGACACAACAGTCTAATAAAAGTAATATTGGAAGGGAAAATACAAGGTAAAAGAGGCAGAGGCAGACCAAGACTAACATGGACGAGTAACATCAAAAGATGGACAAGTCAGCCTATGGCAATCTGCATCATCAAAGAGTGGAATGGCGCTCCATGGTAGCCAACCTTCGATGCGGAGAGGGTACTCGATGATGATGATGATGATGTTAGTCTACTGTTCTATTCTTTCTCCTTTGTGTTTGCACACTGACCCCTGTGTGAACTCCTCTGGTTCTGTGTGCATTTGCGCACATTTCTGCACATTCATGACAGCCACACTCAGGTTCCCATTTCCTTTTCATTTTGACCTCAGCCTGACACACAGGATAGACATTTTTATTTTCTTTAACATATTTAGATTATTTTTGTTTTGGATGTTTCGTTATTAGTTTTACTTACATATCCGTGTGTGTGTGTGTTTTTTTGTTTGTTCCTGCTGAAGGCCTATTGGGCCGAAACGTCGTTTAATCTGTGTCGTCCACTAATCACGCAAAGCTTATAACATACCATTTTTTAAAATTTTTTTTTTATTGTTCCTCCAATTTTTCTAAGGCCATTTTTATGTTTAATTTATAGAAATTAAAAAGTGGAAAACTATGTGATTAATGAACAAAGCACAAACAAAACTTAAGTTATGTTTATAACAAAAAAATGAACAAAATGCACAAATAATTTATTATTTTATTTGTTTTTGTTTGGTTTACTTATGAAGCCGTATATAATTCAGTGAGATAATACATTCTGAGATTGACAGCACATGTCTGAAGAACAAAGTAGGTAATTGGACAGTTGGTGTTAATATTACAAACAGAACTATCATGCAACATTAAATATTGAATTTATATCATTAAACAAACCTAATAAATATATACCCCATCACTTTGCTGCTAATGCCAAATTTGAACTTTAGAAAGGCCAAAGAATAAAGAAAAATTGTCCTGAATGAAATGAGAGCTCATACCTGGCAAGAATATGGAATATGTATACAGTATATGGTTATGTTTATGTATGTAGTTTAATTTGAAAGTAAAATCAAAGTAAAGAGCTCCATCATACCACGTGACATAGGGAATATGGTGTTAGTGACCATAATTTTTATAGACCTTTGGCACATGATTTTTGCAGTAATGTGGTTGTTATTATGCCAATGCAGCTTTACTTTCCCAGAAAAAATCTGGTACCCATTTCAGGCTGGGTGAACCCGGAAGTCGTCAATCAGGATCAAATCTGACCTTTTGTCCTTTGTAGTCAGTTCACTAATCATTGAGCTATAGCGGCTCCCTGTTTGATTTGAAAGGCTTTGCTTAACGTTCCATTTTAAATTTAAAAGAAAGTGTTAAACAATTTTGTGTGTTATCTTGTGTTTTATGTCCTTAGTGAGGTAGTCAAGTTTTATGGAAAAATAGATCTGTATTTTTGTGTAAAAATAAAGCAGTTAATTTCTTAATCCTGGTGTGCATTTTATAGTTTATGGTTGTCCTTATGATATTTTAGCAATGTGATACATCAAATTTGTTTAAACTTGTGAGGATATACTGTTTTAGTCAACTTAAGGTCCGCAGCAATAAAAACTAACTTTTATAGTCAGGAATATACGGACAGTGTCTTATGACGAACTTTAAAACTTGCGTAGAAGATCTAATGAAGGATCTCTATGAATAGTTATTGAAACATAATTGGATAAGAAAGAAGAAAGATAAGTCTTCAATGTACAACCGTTAGTTTACGTGCTTTGTTATTAGTTTACTGCAAACCACAATATCAGCTCCATTCAGCCCGGACAACTGTCTTTAACATTTGTAGATTTTTAATTGCTCAACAATTTTGTCTGGGCAAAACAGCGACTATTTTGGCCTCCGTTTTTTTTACTTTTAATAGTCAAGTGTTTTTTTAACATGGGCAGATTGCATGAGGGCCTCCTGTTTTTTTTGCCATTACCCAAGAGGACTAAATATTGAACCTTGCTACCTAGAGATTAAAGAAGAGCAAAGACTTGAAAAAACAACATATCTGAGGAGAAAAAGTACCACTGCTTGGATTAAAAACCAGGAGTTATTGAGTTATTTGCAGGTCATCATCATTGCACTCCGAACATGTCCATAGGTGCTCAGATCCCCTCCTCAGCAATTCCCTCAGTGTCCAGTGACTGATGACTCCAGTTCTATGTTGGTTGATAAGTCTTCTTACACGGCTACTAAGTTTCTCATTTCTGGCTGTGCCCATCTTAACTCCCATTTCCATCATCCAAAGAAGTGATGTGGATCTGTGTTTGTCGAAGTCAAAAACCAGGAATTTATTCCAGATTACTTCAGCAGAAAATAAGGCCATGGTTACATTACAAGAATAATAAAAGTAATTAGTCCATTTGAACATGACGCATTTTTTGCGATGGGAGTCAAATTAAAATTATAAATGAATTTCATTGCCCGTAGTAAAAAGAAATTCAAGTGTTCTTGTGTGTTATTTTGAACGGAAAGATCAATACATGTGAGATGCGATGCTTGAGAAAAGTAACAGACAACACAAGAAGAGATAGAATACCAAATGAAACCATAAGAAAAATGGTAGGAATAAAACCCTGCCAAGAATATTTAGAGCAACAACTTAAATAGTTGGGCCACCTAGTCAGACTGAACTTTCACCAATCATCATCAAGGGCATTCTTCTCAAGAATGCATGGAAAAAGACCAAGAGGATGACCTAGAAGAAGATGGATAGATGCAGCGATAAGAGACATATAACAACAAAGGAAAATCACTAATTCAGACAGTTCGAGCAGCTCAAAAACGACAAATGATATAAACCACGACACCTTTTTGGTATCAGTGAGAAGGAGAAAAGAAGAAGTCCATTTGAAGCAATAATGACAATATCAGCCTTGGATTCGTGCACCACTCATGTCTACGGAAGTAACTTAGTCCACATTTGGCATAAAATTCCATGCCACAGGTGGGACTTGTCTGATCAGAGCTGGAGTTGCTAGTGTTCATTGTTCTGTCCTATCTGCTGGCACTACATTTTCTTCTTGCTTCATTAGTTCAACATTTCTGAGCCGCAAAGCAGGCACTTACAGTAAAGTTGCGTTATAATTGATTGGTCCAGTATAAGAGAAAAATAAAGCTGTTAACCCACTCTTCATCCCAACATTTTGTACTATCAGTGTCAAAACTTGGACCCCGATTCAGTAACAGTCACTAGGATAAATATCATGGAAATTAAATGTTTCAGACAATATGATGGGAGTCAGCTTAAGAGACAGAATTTTAATTGGACAAACAAGAAAATATCTACTGGAGAACACCTAGAAAGAAACCTCGGGTAGGATAGGCATAACAGCCATGTCTGACATTCACCCCCCTAGAAAGAATCCTATGCCAAACCAAGATCTAACCTGTCGAAAACAGAATGTGTCAGCCATGGTGCAAATTTATGGAAAAAATCAAAACGCATATACGAGTACCAACCATGCAACTAGCTTATCTTGTGCCATGATGTTGTTCCTACCCCTCCATCATGGTACAGGACAAAGAGTCAAGTTTGCAAGATTAAAAGACTTGAATGGTGAAGAAGGCTTGAAGAACTAAGAAAACAGTGATAGAATCTATAAAGACACAACAAATGAAATTGTTTTTCAATGTTTTTCAACATAACAAAACAGTGGTAGAATCTATAAAGACACAACAAATGAAATTGTTTTTCAACATAACAAAACAGTGGTAGCATCTATAAAGACACAACAAATGAAATTGTTTTTCAACATAACAAAACAGTGGTAGAATCTATAAAGACACAACAAATGAAATTGTTTTTCATTATAACAAAACAGGGGTAGAATCTATAAAGACACAACAAATGAAATTGTTTTTCAACATAACAAAACAGTGGTAGAATCTATAAAGACATAACAAATGAAATTGTTTTTCAACATAACAAAACAGTGGTAGAATCTATAAAGACACAACAAATGAAATTGTTTTTCAACATAACAAAACTGGTAGAATCTATAAAGACACAACAAATGAAATTGTTTTTCAATATAACAAAACAGGGGTAGAATCTATAAAGACACAACAAATGAAATTGTTTTTCAACATAACAAAACAGTGGTAGAATCTATAAAGACATAACAAATGAAATTGTTTTTCAACATAACAAAACTGTGGTAGCATCTATAAGGACATAACAAATGAAATTGTTTTTCAACATAACAAAACAGTGGTAGAATCTATAAAGACACAACAAATGAAATTGTTTTTCAACATAACAAAACAGTGGTAGAATCTATAAAGACATAACAAATGAAATTGCTTTTCAACATAACAAAACAGTGGTACAATCTATAAAGATACAACAAATAAAATTGTTTTTCAACATAACAAAACAGGGGTAGAATCTATAAAGATACAACAAATGAAATTGTTTTTCAACATAACAAAACAGTGGTAGAATCTATAAAGACATAACAAATGAAATTGTTTTTCAACATAACAAAACTGTGGTAGCATCTATAAGGACATAACAAATGAAATTGTTTTTCAACATAACAAAACAGTGGTAGAATCTATAAAGACACAACAAATGAAATTGTTTTTCAACATAACAAAACAGGGGTAGAATCTATAAAGACGCAACAAATAAAATTGTTTTTCAACATAACAAAACAGTGGTAGCATCTATAAAGACACAACAAATGAAATTGTTTTTCAATATAACAAAACAGGGGTAGAATCTATAAAGACACAACAAATGAAATTGTTTTTCAACATAACAAAACAGGGGTAGAATCTATAAAGACACAATAAATGAAATTGTTTTTCAATAAAACAAAACAGAAACAATTAAACACAATCCGCACAGCTGTCAACAAATGCTATGAAAATATTGACAAAGAGGACTTTTAAAAACAAAATTGGATAAATGGAATAGTAGGAACACTGAGAAACGTGACAGGTGAAGAGCTTACCAAAAGGGGCAAAAAAAACTACAAACTATGTTTCATTTGATTGCTGATAAGGCAAATAAGGAAAGAAAGAAAGTGAAAGAGTGCAGGTATTTCTCACAGAAATGTGACATTAGTATGGAAAGCTTCTTAAAGATATCATGAGGGAATTTTTTGAAGTGTTTCTTCTATCCACAGGCTGATTATTTAGCCTTATCCCATAACAGGTCTAGACAATATCACTTGGAAATTTGTGCAGCGGAATGTAAATTCCTGAAATTTCACTTTTTATGAGGAATTTAGTCTGGTACATTATCTCACCAGAGACCCATCTAACTACTGAGCTGGGCACGGTCAGCAACCAACAGCTGACTGCTTGTGACAGGGTCAAAGAATATAGCTGGTCGTGACCCTGCTCCACCTCCCAGCAGTGCTCCAGGAAGTAGACTATCATGTTGTAGTTGTATTTAGTTGAAGGTTCTGATATCACTGCAAACGAACTAAAATCCATAATTGCTCAACCACCCATGCCAGTGGAAATCCAAATTAATATCTAATCTCATTGAAGGATCCAAACAAAGAAAGGCAGCTGCAGTACCCATCATAGCAGTCACAGCATACACCAAAAGACATAAAGCTTAGCCTCACAGAAATTGAATGCCAATATCTGTCCTTCATCATACGATATCATCATTCATCGTAAGCAATCGGAATATCAAAACATGATCCGGATGAAAAACACAGCTTAGGATGTGCACAGAACACTAAACTCAGTAGCTCTGGCAGCAAGACTATCAAGTCTGGCCAAGCAAGTGGGGATCAAAGAGGGAAAAAACCTGGAACTCAAAAATGGTATGCTGAAGTTAAATGTATTAGGCTGAGAAGCGCAAATGTCACAGGTTATCAACAAACCGTAACACAACACATCTTCGCCCACTTAACGTCCTTTAAGGGTAGATGACAATGAGACTATTTATTCCCTTAGTAGTTATCGGGTGAGTGCCAGAGAGAGATCTCACCAATTATGAAATCAGAGCTGACCAAATCAACACTGTGCATGATTGTCATTTTCAGGAAGAGAGTAGGAATCACAGATGGAAAGCTAATCCTGCTGGAAAAATTATAAAGTAACAAGTCATGTTCGCGTTATATATAAAATAATTATATTTTTCCTGTAAAGGTGACATAACACCACAAAAAGTCTTTCCGTTGTCAGCAAAAAAAGAAGGCTTCTACCAGACTTTTATCAGAAACAACAAATAAGAGAAAAAATGAAGCATAACAAACATCAAAGATGAATTAAATAAAAAGAACATGAATATAATGATAAATATAAGAACTTAAAACATTAATAGAAAATGTAAAAACTTCAATAGAATAATTTTGAAGATAAACTTCTTTCATCTCTTGTTGCTATATATATATATATATATATATATATATATATATATATATATATATATATATAGCCTTCATTACTGTACTCAGACAGCATCATTTAATAATGCAACGACCACAGCGAAAGATCCAGGATATCTCATCCCACTCAATGTAATTATATCATAGAAACACTTGAGTGGAAATGCGTGGGAGACATCAAAGCCATTTGCAGTGTTGGAAATCACTTCTCCCCCTCTTGTTTCTGTTAATATTTTTATCACATATTTTAGAATATCATGACAACAAAGTGATGGCTTTTCTTTCTGAAAATAATTTTCTTTTATCTAAGATCTTTGTCATTCAAAAATGAAATTTTGTTTATAGATTGATTTTATATTTTAAAAAAATGCTTGGATGCAAATATTGGGACCTGTGACAAATATTGGACAAATTAAAAATATTGGACAGGTGACAAATACAAATTATAAATATTGGACATGTGACAATATTGGAACAAGTATTGGACATGACAAGAGACAGATATTAAATTAGAACAGGTGACAGATACTGAACAGGACAAGTGACAAATAGTATAATGAGACAGGGGAGAAATATTGACAAATGACAAGCAATTTTGGACAAGTGATAAAAATTGGAACAAGTAACAGATACTCCAACAAGACTTCTTCAATTCCTCCACATCCTTTTAGATATCGGGGAAGATTACACATTTTAAATTCTTGCCCTTCTTTTCCCTTCAATCATTTAAAAAATCATTTTCATTTTCTAGATTGTTCTGGGGCAACATCAGGTTTAATAGGCATGTCACATTCCACACAAACTAAACCAGCATTTCTTGAACTGTGGACCATAGTCCTGGGGGCCCGCTGAGCCATCACAGAGGGTCCCTTTAGGCTTGAAGTATAGTACATTATTTTGTAGTTAATTAGAATGAATGAACGAAAGCACAAAAGAAAATAAATCAAGGGGGTTCATGACTACAAAATGTATTTAATGTGGGGTCCGCAGTAAAGAAACGTTTGAGAACCGCTGGACTAAACTATAACAGGTAAATGAGTGACAGTGTTATCAGCCTGCTAAAAGTAAAGGAATAAAAGCATCAAGATGCATAGAGATGCGAAGCTGCTGTAAAGCTGATGTTACTAAAAGTAATCTTGGAGGGGAAAATACAAGGTAAAAGAGGCAGGGGCAGACCAAGACTAACATGAACGAGTAACATCAAAAAATGGACAAGTCAGCCTATGACAACCTGCACCATCAAAGCAAGTGACAGAGCAGAATGGCGCTCCATGGTAGCCAACCTTTGTTGTGGAGATGGCACTCGATGATGATGACGGTCGTTATCACTTGTGATGGATGTACAATTACAATAATCCCTCCCTGAACTTGCTTCAAGAGTGGTAAGAATCTGTTTCATCATTTCTGTTTTGTATCACCATCTTCCTTCAAGTGGTGTCGAAAGTCACACAGAGCTCATTGTATACCTCATCATGATATAAGTGCCTGTTCAGGCCAGTCAAGCTGACAATCTCAGTTCAGTAGTTAATCTCTGATGTCATTTTGTCATTTTAACTTTCGGTTCTACGGTAAGAATTTAATTAAGTAATTGAGAACTGAGATACCAGGTTTTCATAATGAGTGGAAAGCGCGCTCTTCTTATTTTTCCTGGATGGCGGATTTACTTTTTCTCTCTTTGACTTGTTCATGTTTGTGAAGTTTTTTCGGCTTACTTTGTTTTACAGTATGGGATAGCCAGTCCCATGCCCAATCCTCCTTTCTCGCCTCTTACGAACATGCCTGGTATGGTACAGCGCCGCTATTCTTTACTCCCCTTTCGGGCCCCGGCAGCGCACGGGCTAACAAAACACTTGTGTGTGAAGTCAATTTTATGTAGACAGATGTGTGACGGATTCCGACCCAACAGACAAACCAAAATACAACGCGAAGTACCAAGATTGACAGTTCAACTAACGACTGAGCTCATTTAAGAAAGGAGGAAGCCATGGTCACATTTTTTTCTAGATACTATTTGAATGATAAGCTGCAGAAAACCAAAGGTGCCTTTAATAATGTACTTTTGCTAATTATAAGAAAGTTACGGGAACTACTGGAATCTTGCAAAAACATGATTGCTCTGAATATAATGAAAATGTAGTCGAGAAAGAGAATCTTATTTCGCATGGAAAGAGACCTATTCACTCAATCGTACATCCCCAATGCAAAACTGATATTGAAGAAAATAAATATGGTAAACGTATTTTGATGAGGCGTTATATTTCCCTACTTAAAGAAGAGGTTGCTCACACATCCAAATATGAACACATGATGATAAATTTGATGGGACCGTGTGAAATGTTGAAGTGACTGACTTCAGAAACAGAGTGAACGAGCTACATATTGTAGGAGAGACACAGCTTGTGAAATGTTACATGGGAGAGGTACTTGATGGACAGTTTGTGAAATGTTATATGGGAGAGGTACTTGATGGACAGCTTGTGAAATGTTACATGGGAGAGGTACTTGATGGACAGCTTGTGAAATGTTACATGGGAGAGGTACTTGATGGACAGCTTGTGAAATGTTACATGGGAGAGGTACTTGATGGACAGCTTGTGAAATGTTACACGGGAGAGGTACTTGATGGACAGCTTGTGAAATGTTACATGGTAGAGGTACTTGATGGACAGGTTGTGAAATGTTACATGGGAGAGGTACTTGATGGACAGGTTGTGAAATGTTACATGGGAGAGGTACTTGATGGACAGATTGTGAAATGTTACATGGGAGAGGTACTTGGTGGACAGCTTGTGAAATGTTACATGGGAGAGGTACTTGATGGACAGCTTGTGAAATGTTACATGGGAGAGGTACTTGATGGACAGCTTGTGAAATGTTACATGGGAGAGGTACTTGATGGACAGCTTGTGAAATGTTACACGGGAGAGGTACTTGATGGACAGCTTGTGAAATGTTACATGGGAGAGGTACTTGATGGACAGCTTGTGAAATGTTACATGGGAGAGGTACTTAATGAACAGTTTGTTGCTGAGTTTAAGGGCAAACCATTTACTTTAAATGGTTGATGAATCCACAAACACTGCCATCAAATCTGAACTATGTTTGTGAGATATATGTGTGAGATATGTTTGTGAGATATATGTGTGTGAGATATGTTTGTGAGATATATGTGTGAGATATGTTTGTGAGATATATGTGTGTGAGATATGTTTGTGAGATATATGTGTGTGAGATATGTTTGTGAGATATATGTGTGAGATATGTTTGTGAGATATGTTTGTGAGATATATGTGTGAGATATGTTTGTGAGATATATGTGTGTGAGATATGTTTGTGAGATATGTTTGTGAGATATATGTGTGTGAGATATGTTTGTAAGATATATGTGTGAGATATGTTTGTGAGATATATGTGTGAGATATGTTTGTGAGATATATGTGTGAGAGATATGTGTGAGATATGTAATAGACTGTGGAGAAATTAGAGATATTGTTGTGCATAAATCCACTTCAGAATACAACAGATGAAATCATTACAATTAAGACCATCACACACTGCATTAAAAGTGAAATAAAATAAACGAGGTATGTCATTTGGTAATCTGTGATCTGCCTGTGTGGCGAGAGACCCCTGTGCACACGGCTGCCAGGGAAAAATGGATTAACACGCAAAATTCAGCTCCTAGTCTCTAGGGACTTCGTCAGAGTTGAAAGCTAGCGAACGCAACAACAACAATAACAACATTTGGTAATCTCATAACTTGTTGGTTTGATGGAGGTTTTAATTTTTCAGGCAGTATCTCTGGGGTTCACAAAAACATGTCAGATAAATCAGAAAGGACTATTCCCTACATACATTTTAGTGCTCATGTATTGTCACTTTTAGTGACACGTGCAGGAGATCAGTTCCCCCTACGTGAACAGATTATTTTATGTAGTCAGAGATGTTTTGAGCTGCTCCACCAATCTACAAAACGAGAACCAACTCTTCATGATATCAAATAAAAGTTAGAGCATTCTATGTATAGAATTCCAGAGGCTACAGATGTGCGCTTGCTCAGTCATTATAAAACCCATTCACAAATGTTATAAAAGTAAAGCAAAGTACCCCCGTCACGCCAAGTGGTGTATAGGGAAATATGGTGTTAGTGACGCTATATTTTACAGACCTTCAGCACATGATTTTTGGGTAATCTGGTCGGTATTACGCCCGTGCTGCTTTACTTTCCCAGAAAAAATTCCGGTACCTATTTAAGGCTGGGTGAACCCGGAAGCCGTCGGTTGGGATCGAACCCTACCCCTTATCCTTTGTAGTCCAGTTCACTAACCACTGAGCTATCGCGGCTTCCTTCACAAATGTTATGGGTCAACCATTATCTTATGCAACAAATCTATGTCAATAAAAATGAGAAAGAGAGTTCTATATAGAACCAAATCTGACCTATGGAAGCGAATCATGGACAGTGGACAAACAAATGAAAAAACGATTAGAGGCCACAGAGATGGGATTTCTCAGAAGAATGTTGAAAGTTCCCTGGACAGCTAAAAAGACCAATGAGGAAGTTCTCAAAGAGGTCAACACAAAAAGGGAGCTCTTTAAAAAAACATCAGAAAGAAGCAATCAACATTTTCCGGGCACATCATGAGAAGAGGAAAGTTGGAATACCTAGTTACAACTGGCAAAATAAAAGGAAAGAGAGATCGCGGACGACAAAGAGAGAAAATCTGGATAGCTTGGTGTCATGGCATGGAAAACAGTCAAGAACAGAACTGATACGATGCACTGTAGATAGAAGATTGTGGAGGGACATGATCACCTACGCCAACCGGTAAGGCACATGATGATGATGGGTTAACCATGATGATTAGTGTGCTCCCTTCCTGATGAGAAAGGTCCCGGTTCAATCCCCAGAGGTCGCGGATTTTTTTCTCCGACCAACATGGCTCCGGGATTCAACCAGCCTCTAAAAATTGGTATCAGAGATTTTTCTAGGAAGCAAAAGCGACCTGGCGTGATGCCGACCACATCACCCAAAAATGTGCTGTGGTCACGGAAAAACACTAACACCACATTCCAAATACGACTAGCAAGACGTTGAGGGCACCTTTGCCTTTTTTTTTTTTAATTTTAATGATGACTTGTGAGCATTTACATAAGGATGGGGGAGATCTAGCTTCATTGGCTGGAGAGTTACTTATTGAAATGAAAAGAAATATACTTTCATGTTAACACCTTGCCTGTTGTGGTAGCTGTTTACTGTGTACTGGGAGCTGTTTCTTATTTAAGCAAATGTTTGCAGAAGCTAAAATGTCAGTTGTCAATTCTACCAATGCTAATTTCAAGCACATATTTACACTTAAAATCAGTATCTGCCGCCGTACAGAAAACAGACAAACAGGAATATAGTGATTTTACTGGAACATATAAAGAATTGATTGATAAAGTGTCACACATCCGAACAATAAAAACAAATGTCTCTGATAACAAAACGTGTTTGCAAATATTTGCTAAATTCACAGCTACTGTCATATCTGAAATGGACAAAAGGTTTAGTAAGCAAGCCTTGGAATTAATTTCAGCATGTTCCTTTTTTAATCATTTCATCACATTTAGCAGATAAAAGAGTCAGATGTTAACACTCTGTGTCAGTGTTTGTGTGACATAGATTAAGATCATTTACAAGCAGATCTGAGTGTGACATAGATTAAGATCATTTATAAGCAGATCTGAGTGTGACATAGATTAAGATCATTTACAAGCAGATCTGAGTGTGACATAGATTAAGATCATTTACAAGCAGATCTGAGTGTGACATAGATCAAGATCATTTACAAGCAGATCTGAGTGTGACATAGATTAAGATCATTTACAAGCAGATCTGAGTGTGACATAGATCAAGATCACTGACAAGCAGATCTGAGTGTGACATAGATCAAGATCATTTACAAGCAGATCTGAAATCTTGTAAATATGTGACCTCAAATGTGAACGACAATGTGTCACCATTAAAATATATTCTTCAATCATTAATTAGCTATGAAGAAATGAAAATACTGGTATAAAAATACTGGTATAAAAATACTGGTATACAAATACTGACTGTATCAATATGAGCAGCCGCCGTTGATAGGTCCGTTAGCGCTCTGAACAAAATAATGGCTCTACTAAGAAACAAGCTTGAAGATAGTTCACTGAATCGAAGCATGAGGATTTCTGTTGAAATAGAGGAGATTCCAAGTGAAGAATTCTTATAGAAAAGTCTTGAGCGCTATTTTATTAAAGAACAAAACAAAAGAGAGTATGTCTGCTTTAAATGAGGAACACAAACTACAGGTAAAGGTATATTATTTAAGACTTTAAATTGTTTTTCCTTTAAATGTATTCCTCCCCACCTCCCCTCTGAATTAGAAAACACCCCCCCCCCCTTTTTCCCCTCAAAATCGGCAATTTTTTTCCTGAAAGAAATTGTCTTCAGCTTATATCAATAGATGGCTGACGTCATTCTATCCACAACCACCCCTGCTCGCGAAGCTGAACACTTATTTGATTTCTCACTTTGGATCGCTGAACCAACAAAATATGTTGTGCACAGTTGCTTAGCACAGATACTTTAATTGATTTACTCATGTGTGTCTTTCCAACACTATCCGGCACTCCGAGAAAATAAGAATCTGAGTCCGAGGTTTAAGAGTTAATGTACAACATTCAAATATATGAAGCCCCAATAGATTATGTCATTGCTATATGAAGTCCCAGTAGTTCATGTCATTGGTATATGAAGCCCCAATAGTTCATGTCATTGATATATGAAGCCCCAATAGTTCATGTCATTGATATATGAAGCCCCAATAGTTCATGTCATTGATATATGAAGCCCCAATAGTTCATGTCATTGATATATGAAGTCCTAATAGTTCATATCTTTGATATATGAAGCCCCAATAGTTCATGTCATTGATATATGAAGCCCCAATAGTTCATGTCATTGGTATATGAAGGTCCCAATAGTTCATGCCATTGGTATATGAAGCACCAATAGGTAATGTCATTGAAATATGAAGCCCCAATAGTTCATGTCATTGATATATGAAGCCCTGATAGTTCATGTCATTGATATATGAAGCCCTGATAGTTCATGTCATTGATATATGAAGCCTCAATAGTTCATGCCATTGATATATGAAGCCCCAATTGCGCTTCACCGCCCGTCTCAGCATTTCTTGAAATGCATGTGTAATTGAGTATAGCTAGTGAGAGCATGGGAGCTGGTAACTTAGTTGTTACCCGCTTCTCAATAGATAATAGCAGTAACAAATAGTAGCGACCAGCAGTAGTTAGGACATGAAGTTGGGGAATGGAAAATTTCCAGCTAGAAATTGAAGTTCACATCTGGGTAGGGTCCTCAGAAGTAACAAGGACACCCACCAAGCTATGGAAGAAATGTCCAGAATTACTGGACGACACAATGAATAGTTTAGGTACTTCAAAACAAGTTTGTGAGTGAGAGGAGATACGAGGTTCAGATTTCCACCAACAGCAGGTTGGGGAAATAACAAATAGCTTGCGTTGACCTCATGACTTTACTGTCCAGTAAACAGCTACCAGAAAAGGTCAGAGTTGTGAAGTAATATTATTTTTAATAGGTTATGGAAATCACGAAAATAATCTGTTAGTGTCATAATCTTGGACAGTTGAGATACAAGTCAGTTGCAGGGTTCAAGTCTCGGACACGAGGCTGCAAGTGATCAGGAGGGAGTCGCAAATTGTCACTTCGCGATGATTTTGATTGGTTACTGATTTTCAGGTGAAAGGAGTGGTTGAAGTATTTAAACTTCAACACAAGAGAAGTTAGTAAAAAATAGAGAGAGACAGAGAGAGAAGTCAGAATGTAGACTAAGTAAGCTTAGTGCGGCTTCGGCCGAACTGCCGAAGGCAGTTAGTTAGAAGTTAAATAGAACTAGAAGTGTTAAAATAAGAAGCTAAGCAAGTTTAGTTAGTAAGTTTTCTTGATGTAGCAAAGCCAGTTAGTTAGAAAGTTAGAATCTCCAAGTTGTAGTTCAAGTCAGTTTAGAAGTTATTAGTAAAAGTTGATAGAGAGCATTATGAACTTAAGCTGTGAAAGTGTTTTGAAAGATTCATTGAATTGTGCTTCAATATATTCTTACAAGTTCGTAAGTAAACAAATGAATACTGTTGTATGAAAGATATGCACTTACGGACATTCAAATAGTCACCGACGAATGTCTCTTGAGTGTCCAGAATTAACGAAGATTAATCTAAAATAAGAGCACGAGCATGGGCCAAGATTGATAATAGAGAAATCATTAAACTGATTATGATTTTATGAGAGAAAAAGAGTCTGTCATGAATTACCTGTTGTGATCAATTAAAATAAATGTGATGTGCTGTCAAACTATAATATAATATTGCATAACATCAAGATATAAAATACAACAAAGAGTCAGTGTGGGTCTATAATACATGCAGACTGATTATTCATGAAAGTTACATGGCATTCAGCGCTATCCTATCCGCGAGCTACGTGGCTTAATAGGAAAATAGGAAAATACAGATTATTCCCGAGTTGTGTTCGTAACCCTATGAGTTGTCTATGTCATCAGTTCACCTACGTGAAAGTCATCGCCAATGATAGCTAATTTTTAGTTAGCTTAGTTGGCCGTGTGCTATAGCGTTTGGTTTCTCGTGGCAAGGCGCTGTGCCAAGGAGTACGGATTCAATCCTGCTTCGGACTATATATTGGTGTTTTTTTTCTTCTGTTGTTGATAATTTGTGATTTTTTCCGAGTACTGTAAACATACCTCTTCCTCTGAAATAATTCGCTTATTTATGTAAGGTGGTGATTATAGATACATCTGCTTTTCCCACTAAGCACTCCATTTCTTTCCGTCCTTAGATCCCTTAGTCTGTCCATAATCATTATTGTCCCACCCATTCCCACAAATGTAATTTAATTATTACAAATTAAAGTATTCCAAGAAATAAAATTTAAAAAAAATAAAATATTACATTTTATGCGGGACTGCAAGTAGAGATGAAGAGATGCACAGTAAACATATAATTATATCTAGCAGCAAAGTTAGTAGAGAAACGAGTAAGAGACGTTTCGGCAAAAACCTTCATCAAGTACAAAACAAGAAGTTTGACTTATAGTTATAGTTATGGGAGAACCCGGTATCACTGCAAACGAATTAAAATCTATAATTACTCAACCGCCCGTGCCAGTGGAATCATCAGAACTACTATCTCATCTTCCAAACAAAGAAAGGTAGCTGTAGTCCCCATCATAGCAGTCTCAGCACACGCCAAAAGACATTAGGTGAAACCGCATAGAAAGTGAAAATATCCATCTGTTCCGTGTCATACGATATCTTCATTCATCATAAGCAATGGGAAAATCGAAACACGATCAAAACGGATGAGACACACAGCTCACGGTGTGTACAGAGCACTTAACTCAGTAGCTCCTGCAACAAGCCGGACTTGGAATATGAGGAAACTGCAACAAGGAACACTTTTCAGACAGCCTTTATCGGTTCCTGTAGCCTATCCGCCATATTGACCGGAAGGTTACGTCCTCCTGAACTTGTTATAAGACCGGAAGAAGTTGTATTATCCAGACCGTCTTTTTGACTTTCGTTTTTATATTTATTTTTTAAATTTTAGAATTGTATCTGCCTATCGTTTTGATCTTTGTACATTTTTTTTTGCACCTCATTAAGGCTTTTGCTGAAACGTCATTGTTTGTAATATATTATTAATTTTCTTGACGGGCTGAAGGACGGAAGTCATAGCTCTCCACGATTGACAATCTGCGGTTAGTTCTTGTAGTTCTTGATTGTCTCTTTATTCCCATAGTTGAGCCTTCCCTAGTAATTGTTCTGCGAAGCGATGATCTTGGTCTGCCTTTTTTTCTTTTACAGATGGTTTCTACACGGAATGCCTGATGGAGATGTTATTCTTCATTAATTCTTAGCACATGACCGATGTATCTCCAAAGCATTCTTCTTGTATATATATATATATATATATATATAGTATAATAGTATATATTATTCGTCTTTTATCTATTTCAAAATGTTGGAACTGATATAATACTTCTTAAAATGTCATAATAAATTACTGGAACCCTTACTTAATAACTAACTTTTAAAAATGTTAATGAAGAAAAATAGAATACTACGAGAATCTGGAGTCATGTTTGGTATGACTGGGCGACAGAAAGAATGAGGAGAAATGTATGAAAGTAGCCAGCTTCTAGAACACTGCCGCATCTTAAATGAGAAACTTAAGACCTTTGAGTCTGCCAGGCGTGCTATGATGTTGCGGTTGTTAATCAGTAATCTGTTATTTTTGATAACTCACAGAAAGAAATAAAAATGGAGATGTGGAGAAAACGATTGTGACAGACGACTGTAATAGAAAGAGTATCACTAATTGCGGGTATTTAGCCACGTTTAAATTTTTCAGTGCTTTCAATAACTATAAATTTCACAGCTGTTTCACAAACGTCACATTTACGGTAGCCTGTTTTGTGAAAAAACTTGACAATAAAACAAAGTCATGCGACTTTTAGCGGGAACAGAAATCAATAATTTTATCAAGGATTTGTACACTACAAATTGTTACACTTTTTTTTTTTTTTTTTTTTTTTTTTTTGGCGTTCGCCAGCTTTCACCTCTAGCAAAGTTCCTAGATACTAGGAACTGAATTTTGCGTGTTAATCCATTTTTCCCTGGCAGCCGTGTGCACAGGGGTCCCTCGCCGTACAGGCAGATAACTCCGTCTTCGGGGGTACTCATATTTCTTTCGCCGATGAGTAGTTGACGTTTCAAGCCGGGTCTCGCTGCTGAACCAGGGGTGGTTGCCGCAATCATAAATAAAAATCCCAACCGGTGTAGCCGGGATTTGAACTCACAACCTCTCTGTCTCGAGGCCCGCGTCTTGCCTCGAGACCAACCAGTCCCCAAATTGTTACAAAATAATAACCATCATCAACGTTAAGAAGCTACTCCAAAACGTGTTATAATCGACGTTGTGGACTTAACAATCATCATCTTTAGTTACATAGAGAGAAAGAAAGAAAGAAATGGAACATGTTATGACTGCTGGAAAAAAGTTAATGCAAGAAAATATAGAAGTGGGACACACAACACGTCCCTTTGTTTTCTTCTGAAAGTGGCATTTTAGTTATAATCTTCAAAATTTTGCAGCATTTATGGATAAATAAGTACTAAACCTTTAAATGGGTACATGATTTTTTTCTGGGAAAGTAAAGCGGCACGGGCGTAATGACCTAAAAATCATGTGCTGAAGGTCTGTAAAATTTATGGTCACTAAAACTATATTCGCTATACGCCACTTGGTGTGACGGGGCTCTTTACTTACTAAGTACTAAACCTAGTACTTTGCACTCAGTCTTAAGATTGATATTGTATGGAAGTGGTTTGAATTTGTGACAGCACACACAAACTGTAAAATTGTAAAATAAAATAAATTTCTGTGTGTGAATGATACTTCAGTAGTTAAAGCTCGAAACAAAAATATCCAGGGTTGGCAAATCTGAAAGCTTCAAGGGTGCAATATTCAATTTGTAACCACAACCGTTTTTATATTTTAATAAATAGCTTCTTCAACTCACTTTAAATGTATAACAGAAGAAGTATGTCAATTGTTATCTTTCTGGAACGCTAGCGAGGAAAGCGACTAAAGTATCAATGCTAAACAACTCTGAGAGAAACAGGTCTCAAAAATAAAAGAAATGGCATTGTTAAAAATCCAGAACAACAGACTTAACGAAGTTGTGCCATAAAAGTATAGAGCTCACTGGAAGGAAATGCCAAAACAAAATACGACATCGAACCTAACGAACACCATAAAGTGTGATATCTACACAAATGTGCAGCTCATTTTTGCATAATTTCAGGGAAATGAAAACTGATGTCGTCTTGAGAGTTATTTATTAATTTCTCATAATTCTTCTTCACCCCTTAAGTGGTCGTGGATGCGGCTGTGTCTCTAGCTTACGACCTGACACAGCTGTCTTCGACATGTTCTAATATATAGTTCTGTGGTAAACAAAGAACAAAACCATGCATTTAAATGTAGAAAAAAAAAAACAGAATATTATACACAATTTAAGAAAATAAATTGCGAAATCTCGGAACAGGATCTTCGATTGGCATAATTCACATCAAGTAATTAATTATCCAGATATTTATTATATCTGGTCTATTGTTTTTTAGGTAAGAACTAGAGCTTGGCTAGTTCTGATGATATCCATAAACCACAATTAAAACTAATGTAGTTGAAAGCGAGAGAGACAAACCATAAACTAGCGGAGAGGAGAGGGCATAGATTAAAAGTGTTGGCTGTTATAGGACATGCAACAAAAGATAGTCACAGAAAGTAAACAAAAATTACAAAGATTATATTTTGCGCTGTGGGCCCGAAAGGGGAGTAAAGATTTGTAGACTGTTCCCAACCAGGCATGTTTGTAAGAGGCGACTAAGGAGGGTTGGACTTTGTTAAAAAAAAATAATAATAATCCGCACAAACCTCATAAACATGGCAAAGTCAAAAAAAAAGGAACTCCGCCTTCCAAGAAAGATAAGGGCTCTTTGTCTGATGGCGCTAGATCGGACACACAATGCGGAAACGAACTGAGAGTAATACACAATAACCCCTTTTTTCGAATCCCGAAGGAAAAAGACAAAGAGGAAGACCAAAATATTCTTGGAGAAGACAAATGTGAGCAGAAATAAATATGATGATGGGGAAGACATGGAATGACATAAAAAGGGTTGCAAGAAACAGAACGATTTGGAAAATGTTTATTGAAGACGTATGCTCCACAGGGAGATGCAAAGTAAGATAAGTAGAAAATATTGTCGCACTTCAAAGGAACTAAAGACCAAAAGGTATGTTTTCATGTTATCGTTTTATTGTCAAAATCTAGATATGACAGGACAGGAAAGAAAAATACATTTGTACTACTACTACTACTACTACTACTACAGGAAAGTAAAATATATACATTTGTACTACTACTACTACTACTACTACTACTACTACAGGAAAGTAAAATAAATACATTTGTACTGCTACTACAGGAAAGTAAACTAAATACAATTGTACTACTACTACTACTACAGGAAAGTAAAATAAATACATTTGTACTACTACTACAGGAAAGAAAAATACATTTGTACTACTGCTACTACTACAGGAAAGAAAAATACATTTGTACTACTGCTACAACAGGAATGAAAAATACATTTGTACTACTGCTACAACAGGAATGAAAAATACATTTGTACTACTACTACAGGAAAGTAAAATATATTTGTACTACAACTACAGGAAAGTAAAATATATTTGTACTACTACTACAGGAAAGTAAAATATATTTGTACTACTACTACAGGAAAGTAAAACATATTTGCATTACTACTACAGGAAAGTAAAATACATTTGTACTACTACTACAGGAAAGTAAAATACATTTGAACTACTACTACAGGAAAGTAAAATACATTTGTACTACTACTACAGGAAAGTAAAATACATTTGCATTACTACTACAGGAAAGTAAAATGCATTGCATTACTACTACAGGAAAGTTAAATACATTTGTATTACTACTACAGGAAAGTAAAATACATTTGTAGTACTACTACAGGAAAGTAAAATACATTTGTAGTACTACTGCAGGAAAGTAAAATATATTTGTACTACTACTACATCATCATCATCATCATCGAGTGCCATCTCCGCATCGAAGGTAGGCTATGATGGAGCGTCATTCTGCTCTGTCTCTTGCTTTGATGGGGAAGGTTGTCATAGGCTGGTTTGTCCATCTTTTGATGTTACTCGTCCTTGTTAGTCTTGGTCTGCCTCTGCCTCTTTTACCTTGTGTAGTAGTAGTCTCTGTACTAGTCCAGAGACCACTACTACAGGAAAGAAAAATACATTTGTACTACTACTGTTATAGAGCTGCGATGTTATTTATTATCTTTCTTATGATATTATCGTTCATTGACAGCCCATCACATTTATTAGTTGATCACAACAGGTAAATAATGACAGACTCTTTTTCTTTCATTATAATCATAATCAGTTTAATGATTTCTATTATTAATCTTGGCCTACGATCGTTCTGTAGTTGATGCACTTATCTTAAATTAATGTTAATTGATTCTGGACTTCTCTGAGGCAAATCGCCGATGGCTATGATCAGTCCCAAATGCATATCTTGCATACAACATTATTCAACTTACGTTCATGAAGAATATGAAACAACTTGAAATACTCTTAAGCACTTTCACAACACTAAAGTTCATATTTTAATTGCTATACTCACTACTCTCTATCAACTTGCTTAATAACTTCTCAACTGACTTGAAACTACAACTTGAAGAATCTTAACTTCCTAACTAATTGGCTTCACTTCCTAATCTTAACTTAGCTTCTACTAACTGCCATCGGCAGTTCGGTCGAAGTCGGACTAAGCTTACTTAGTCTACATTCTTGACTTCTCTCTCTAAAACTAACTGTAACTGTTCTAACTCTAACTCTAAGTGCTCTAGCTGTAACTGTCTTAAACCTATTGTGTTGAAGTTTAAATACTCCAACCACAACTCTTCGCCTGAAAATCAGCAGCCAACAAACTTTCGCAAAGTGACAATTTGCGCTCTTCTGGTCACTTGAGTTGGTCGCTCCTCACCATTCTGTGACTCAAAATCTGACCTGTGTCTCAACTATCCACGACTTGATAAATAACATTTTGTTTTCGTAACTTCTATGTCCCTTCAAAATAATGGTTACCTCACGACAATGACCTTTCCTGGTATTTGGATGACAACTTATTTATCAGACGGGCCAAAGTCATAGGGTCAACGAAGCTATATTGTCATTTCCCCAACCTGCTGTTGTGGAAATCGTGGAAATTTCCATAGACCTAAACTCTCAGTATAATTTTAACTTACCTTCCTCCCCACTTTCTGTGTGTCCACTACCCACAATAAATTTATACCTCAATCTGGTATTTTGGCTGGAATTTTCCATACTTTAAATTTATGTCCTAACTACTGCTGGTCGCTACCATCTGTTACTGCTATTGTCTATTGAGAAGCGGGTAACAACTAAGTTACCTGCCCCCATGATTCCATTAGCTCTCTCTATAACACTACTACTACAGGAAAGAAAATATACATTTGTACTACTACTACTACAGGAAAGATAAATACATTTGTATTACTACTACTACTACTAATACTACTACAGGAAATAAAAATACAATACATTTGTACTACAGGAAATAAAAATACATTTGTATTACTACTACAGGGAAATAAAAATACATTTGTACTACTACTACTACTACTACTACTACTACTACTACTACTACTACTACTACTACTACAGGAATGAAAAATACATTTGTACTACTTCTACTACTACTGGAAATAAAAATATATTTGTACTACAACTACAGGAAAGAAAAAAGATACATTTGTACTACTACCACAGGAAAGTAAAATACATCTATACTACTACTACATGAAAGTAACATATAATTGTACTACAACTATTACATGTAGGACCTACTATTTAAGACAATTATTAACCTTGACAATATAAAATACTTATTCACATTTTCTTTTTAAAAAATCCATTTCTATAGCACAATCGCTTAACCTTTAAATCTTTCTTTCATGTCCTACCTTCGTGCTTCTGTTTCTGAATCATTAATTGAGTTGATTTCAACAAATTCATTCACAATGCTTTCAAAGGGTTCAAATAAATGAAGGAAAATAGATCAGGTAATTTACTCATAAAGCGCCCCAAACAATTTAGGAACCCATTACACTGGCGGGCGAGAAGAAAGTTGTCTGAAGTTAGAAAGGTGTTCCTGCGAGCAGACGGTTTAAAATACATTTTAATTGTTCCTTGGCGTATTTCAATTATTTGACAAGCAAGTAAGGATTAGAAATGTAGGAAATTTAAATGTTACGTATATTTCTGAGGTCTTATCAGTTTATATTTATTATAAATTTATATAATTTTTCAACGATCAACGGCGTATGTTATGTAAAAAGTAAACTAAAGAGCCCCCGTCACACCAAGTGGTGTATAGGGAATATGGTGTTAGTGGCCATAAATTTTACAGACCTTCAGCACATGATTTTTGGGGTAATGTGGTCGGTATTACGCCCGTGCCGCTTTACATTCCAAGAAAAAATCCGGTACACATTTAAGGCTCCCGCGGCTCCCGCGTATGTTATGTGCGGAGTGGTAAAAGTCACGCAAGGCCGCCCTAATTTTCCAGGAAAATTCGGTGCCGATCTAAGGCTGGGTGAACCTAGGAGCCATCGATCGTGTTCGAACCCCACCCTTGTCCTTAGTAGCCCAATTCCCTTATCACTGAGCCATCTCAGCTCCATTTATATAAGTATACACACACACACACACAAACACACAGGGAGCCACGATAGCTCAGTGGTTACTGAACTGGATTAAAACGGACAAGAGGGAGGGTTCGATCCTAACCGACGGGATCCGGGTTCACCCAGTCTTAAATGGGTACCAGATTTTTTTCTGGGAAAGCAAAGCGGCACGGGCGTAATACCGACCACATTACCCCTAAAATTATGTGCTGAAGGTCTGTAAAGTTTATTATCACTAACACTATATTCCCTATACGCCACTTGGCGTGACGGGGGCTCTTTACTTTACTTTACTGTACACACATACGTACAAATAATTATATATATATATATATATATATACACACACACATACATATACATACACATACATATATGAATAAATGAATGTGCAATATACACATACACGTACACACACACATACATACATGTATACATGTATATACATGTATATATATATATATATATATATATATATATATATATATATATATATATATGTATACATTTATATATACCTTTTTTCATCTTCACAGACCATTAGAAGCTGTTTTCTATCCTAAGTTGTATGAAACTCTCTATACAGAGCTTCGCAGCAGAAGGTAATCTGATCATCAGAAGCGCTCTCACCCGTCGAATAAGTGTTTCGGCCCTTTAGCTTCTTGACATTCTAGCGGAGGTGGGCCCGCCTGGGTCATGACTCCCAGGTGTCGACCTCCTGTTGCATTGAATTTGAAGACTGAAACAATAACCAGAGGCGTAGCTAGGAATTTTAGCACTCGGGGACAAAGCCAATTTTTGTATTACCCGAAAAACCATGTGCAGAAGGTGTATAATTTTATGGTCACTAACACGATATTCCCCATACGCCACTGGGCGTGACGGGCTCTTTACTTTTTTTTCTATTAGTTGACTGTGAAGCTTCTCTCATGTTTGTGTCAGTCAATATTTTATTTTCAGCACAATGATCAAGTCTCCGAGTAAACAGACACCAACTAGGGGAGACACTAACCACATAAGGAGTAAGCCAACATCTAACTAATCTATGTCAATGGATCTGCATCAGCAGTAACTGTGCAATAAGAAGAGGTCTTTGTATTGTCCCCATAGGTTGTGCTTACGTCTGCCGTTAGACCAGTGTTTAGCGTCGAAGAACTGCTTACTTGTTGCACAATTGTAGATGGTATTTCGGGGTCTTTTGTAGTCTCGGGGATGGGAAGAGGTGGTTGTCAGCTTCTTGGCGAGGCACGAACAGTTTAACCTCAGACCGTCTTCTAGGTTAAGTTTAGTTCAGTTTAGTTTAGTTTAGTTTAGTTTAGTTTAGTTTAGTTTAGTTTAGTTCAGTTCAGTTCAGTTCAGTTCAGTTCAGTTCAGTTTAGTTTAGTTTAGTTTAGTTTAGTTTATTTCAGTTCAGTTCAGTTCAGTTCAGTTTAGTTTAGTTCAGTTCAGTTTAGTTCAGTTTCGTTTAGTTTAGTTTAGTTTGGTTTGGTTTAGTTTAGTTTAGTTTAGTTTAGTTTAGTTTAGTTTAGTTTAGTTTAGTTTAGTTCAATTCAGTACAGTTCAGTTTAGTTTAGTTTAGTTTAGTTTAGTCGACGGATCATCCACATTGCACACTGGACATGTCCATAAGTGCTCAGATCTCCTTCCCAGTATATCCCTCAATGCGTGGAGGCTGATCACTCAAATTATGTGATGTTTTGTTATACGTCTGTGTTTTCCCGCGCATCCCTCATTTCTGACATCCCCAGGTTTGACCTGATGTTCGTGCAGTCTTAAAGTGGTTATAGATTCATGATCATGGACTGAACCATCATCGCGACCTGCCTCCCTGAGGGCATTCAGAATTATCACTCCGGTTCATTGCATGTCCGCCATTGACGGTAGCTGTTCCAGCCAGGCTGTCAGCTCGTTCATTCCTCTCACACCGGAGTGTCCAGGAACGAAGATAGACAGATCCCAATCAGACCTGACTTCCTTAGCGACTCCAACAAATGCCTTAATATCCAGCCTCCTTTGATTTTCATGAGCTTCTCATCAAATCGGGTTAGATATCAAAACTAGCCATTTAAAAACTATAATCAGAACCACATATTTATTTTCAAAGCAATGAAAACAACAATCAATTTATTTTGTTTACGAAAAAAAAATGATACGTGACTGCTGTACTCTTGGTATGAAACTGCAAGTTGTACAATTGTCAAAACAACCAAAAACAGAGTAGATTTAAGAGTCTCGAACAAAGGGAATGAACTCTAGATTTTCAATTCAAGTGTAAAATACTCTAGACAAAACAAAAAATGAGAATAGGAAAATCGTTTCGAGACAAATAAATCCACACAAAACAGCATGCACGGTTGAAACTTATTATGGTCGCTTCAATAGACACTAATTTCAGAGTACTGTTAATGTACTCTTAAGCAGGAGATTTCCTGCCCAAACTTCGCATAAAAGAAGTAAATTAGTTTCGGTAATGTTAAATTTCGGCAGGGAAGATGGAAAACACCGTGAAGGAGTAGGCATAATGATGACAGACAAAGCTGCAAGAAGTTTATTAGAATGGGAACCGGTAAATAGCCGTCTGATACGAACACGATACAAAACAAAACATGGAAGACTTTCAATTATTCAATGTTATGCGCCTACTAACGAAGCTGATGATGAAGTTAAGGATGATTTTTATAACCAACTGCAACAACTTATAAACAAAATACCAAAACACGATCTTTTAATTGTAATGGGAGACTTCAACGCCAAAGTAGGACAAGATAACGCAGGAGTGGAACATGTGATGGGGAGAGAAGGCTGTAATACAACAAGTCAGAATGGAGAAAGATTAATAGAATTATGTTTAATAGAAAATTTAGTTATAGGTGGGACATTATTTCCACATAAAAATATCCACAAAACAACATGGATATCTCCTGATGATAGAACATCAAATCAAATTGACCACCTATGTATTAAACAACAATTCAGATCATCATTAATAGATGTAAGAGCATACAGAGGTGCTGATGTTAATAGTGACCACAACCTGTGCATTGGGAAAATAAGATTAAAATTTAGAAACCAACAGAAGAGGTCAATTACACATAAAATTGATAGTCATAAACTGAAAGATGAAGCAATAAAGGAAAAGTTTAACATAGAGCTAAGTAATTGTTATTCAGCACTTGGTGAAATAGACTTAGATATCAATGAAATGTGGGACTCACAGAGCAAAATACTAATGACAGCAGCAGAAGCAAGTGCTGGACTGAAGAAAATGGAAAAACGAGCTTGGATCTCAGACACCACATGGAAATACATCAAAGAAAGAAGAGAAGCGAAGAGAGCCATGACTAATGTAAAGACAGATCTTGGAAAGGTTCTGGCAAAAGCAACATACAAAGAATTAGACAACAAAGTGAAAAGTTCGGCAAGAAGAGATACAAGAGCTTATATAGACAACTTGGCAGAGAAAGCAGAGACAGCTGCAATTACAGGAGACAGCAGAACTCTTTATACTGTACAAAAGATGCTGACAAACACCTATACATCCAGTGGAACACCAATTCTAGACAAATCTGGATTAATGCTAACAACAAGCGCAGACATAAAAGCCCGTTGGGCGGAACACTTCAAAGAAATTCTTAACCGTCCACTACCTCACAGTTTAATAGATTTTGAAGCTGAAACACCAGCAGCAGAATTAGATGTAAATTTAGATGACTTCACCTTGAGTGAAATAGAAACCACCTTAAAGCTAATGACCAATAACAAGGCTGCTGGAGAGGATAAGTTAACAGCTGAGATCCTCAAGGCAATTGATAGCCATAATTTAATACATCTCCAAAAAATGTTCAACATCATTTGGAAAACAGAGAAGACGCCTCATAAATGGAAAAAAGGAATCATTGTCAAGATCCCAAAAAAGGGCAATCTTAGAGATTGTAACAATTGGAGAGGCGTGACACTTTTGTCAGTTGCCTCAAAATTATTCTGTAAAATCATCCTAAATAGAATAAAGGATTCAATAGATACAGTAATGCGTGAAGAACAGGCTGGGTTTAGAAAAGGGAGAAGCTGTCTTGACCACATTTTCACTCTACGACTTATATTGGAGGAACACATTGAAAAGCAAAAACCTTTTGTACTTAACTTCATCGACTTCAAAAAAGCATTTGATAGTATTCATAGAGATTCTTTGTGGAAAATTCTGAAGCAATATGGCTTACCATCAAAAATCATAAATATTATCAAAGACATGTATGATGGTTACACATGTGCAGTTCGAACAGAGGAAGGACTGAGCGAATGTTTCCAATAGAAACTGGGGTTAAACAAGGATGTATTTTATCGCCCTTGTTATTTGGAATTGTTATGGACTTCATAATGAAGAAATGCTGCACTGGTAATAAAGGCATCGAATGGATACAAGGAGACCATTTGGAGGACCTGGACTTTGCTGATGACATAGTTCTCATCAGCAATCAGATAAAAACGATGCAGGAAAACACAAATGAACTATCATCAATAGCCAGCAAAATTGGGCTTGAGGTCAATCATGAAAAGACTAAAGTCATGAAAAGTTTAATTCCAACAAGTGACAAAATATACATGGAAAACAAACCAGTAGAAGAGATCGATCACTTCATCTATCTTGGAAGTCACATTGATCGAGAAGGGGATACGAGCAAAGAAATTAGAATCAGACTGGCTAAAGCAGCAATGTCTTTCAGAAGCCTTGAAAAGTTGTGGAAATCAAAACTCATTAGCACAAACACAAAACTTAGGCTATTCAAATCAAATGTACTATCAACCCTTACGTATGCGTGTGAAAGCTGGAAAACAACAAGAGATATAGAAACAAAGTTGAACGCATTCGAAAATAAATGTCTAAGGAAAATACTTGGTATAGAATGGAACGAATTCAAAACAAACGAGGAAATTAGAGAAATCGCCAATCAACCACTAATATCTTCAGTAATAAAGAAAAGACGATGGTCATACGTTGGACATGTGATGAGAAGAGATAATAATCGAATAGCAAAGCAAGCCCTCATATGGGAAACAACAGGTAAAAGAAAAAGAGGAAGACCCAGGGAGACACTGAGAAGAACATTGATGAGAGAGGCAAGAGCAGCAGGAATCGGCTCCCTCAATGAGATAGAACTGCTTGCACAGAACAGAGACAGATGGCGAGATTTGATAAAATATCTTTAAAAGAAAACTGCTAGAACAAAAATTCATATAGGAGAAGGTGTATCTTGGTCTACGCCCTATGGGCCGGTTACGGCTCGAAAGGTCAATAGATAGATAGAATGTTAAATATATGTTTTTAAACTTAAATCAATAGTGAAAGTGTTGAAATAACCATTTCTTTCGAGTGAAAACTTCAATGATTGTAATACGAGCATTATCTTACCAGCAAACGATGTGAGTGTCGGAAGAAAATACATTTGTGTATAAAACTGCTCAATTTAATTGTTTAGCAATACTATTATCATCACCATCATCATTAACATCAGGTCACATGTCCTTTTGCATAACGTTGCATTTACCACAGCCCGTATGGAAATATCTCTGTCTCTAGAAAGATCTCCTACTCCTGTTGTTATGTTCAAGGTCTCCTGGATGTCTTGAAACCACTTTCTTCTTGGTCTGCCCCCGATGCGTCGCACTCGACCCATGTCTTCAAATATTGTTCTCTCCAACCCGCTGTGTTTTTTGACGTGGCTATAGTATTTTAATTTCCTCTGTAGAATGGTGTTTATAAGCACTTTCTTTTAATTGTTTAAATCTTTTAATGTCTTCATGGCTCTTTTTCATTATCCAATGTTTCTTAAGGATTTTTCTGCATCATTTTGTTTCGATTGAATCAATTTTCTTCCTCGCTGTTTGCGAGATTGTCCATGATTCGCAACCATAGTTTGCCATGGTGAAGATACATGCCTTTCGTAACTTTAATTTTTCCCCCTTGTTGGTATTGTGCCACATGTCCTTCAGGGCGTTTAATTTTTGTGCTGCTATTGATAATCTTCTTTTGATCTCTTTCCATCAGTTTCCATTGTTAGTTGCTACAGATGCCAGATATTCACACTTTTAGTAACGTTACTTATGTCGTAATTAATGTCTAAAACATTTCTGTACAACAGTACTTATTTTGGTTGTTTAGTAATGTTACTTAACATAATTAATGTCTAATACATTTCTGTACAACAGTACTTATTTTGATTGTTTAGTAATGTTACTTAACATAATTAATGTCTAATACATTTCTGTACAACAGTACTTTTTTTGATTGTTTAGTAATGTTACTTAACATAATTAATGTCTAATACATTTCTGTACAACAGTACTTATTTTGATTGTTTAGTAATGTTACTTAACATAATTAATGTCTAATACATTTCTGTACAACAGTACTTATTTGATTGTTTAGTAATGTTACTTAACGTATACACTATCTTAGGGGAGTGGAGAATTACATTTCATTGTAGTTGACTCCAGTAACTGGGAATGTAAGTTGGGTCGGTACTCTTCCTCGGTGTTATTGACTATCCTAACCACAATGAGCCAGGAGCCCATCTATTTTCTTTCAGATGGGTTGGAAGTTTGAGGTTGGGAGCAAGTCTCATCATCATCATTGGGTGCCGTCTCGCCATTTAAGGTTGGCTACCATGGAGTGCCATTCCGCTCTGTCTCTTGCTCTGATGGCGCAGATTGTCACAGGCTGACTTGTCCATCTTTTGATGCTACTCGTTCAAGTTAGTTATAGTTTGCCTCTGCCTCATTTACCTTGTATTTTCCCTTCCAAGATTACTTTCAGTAGGCTGATGTGTCTCTTAGCATCATGGAATGCCGCCTTTGCATCGAAGGTTGGCTACAATGGAGCGCCATTCCGCTCTGTCTTTTGCTTTGCTGGTACAGGTTGTCATAGTCAGATTTGTCCATCTTTTGATGTTACTCTTCCATGTTAGTCTTGGTCTGCCTCTACCTCTTTTACCTTGTATTTTCCCTTCCAAGATTACTTTTAGTAGGCCGTTGTATCTTTTAGCATGGCCCAAAAATCGCATTTGTCTTGTTTGAATTGTGTTTATTAGTTCTCTTTTCATTTTTAGTTGTTTTAAGACTTCATCGTCGATCAAGTCTACTTATACTATTTTAAATAAAAAGCAATGTGATATTTTAGCTTTAGAGATTACAGGGGATTAAACAACAAAGTAACGTTTCGACCTCGAAGGCCTTAACTGGGACAATTACAGATAAAACAGAAGACAAATCTAAAATTAGTTTAAGAAGAAATATGAAATGGCGACATATGGATGCAGCAAAATATAAACACACAAAATTTAACGTTATATGACACTAGATACATGATAGAAGATAATCTAAAATTTAGTTTTTAAAAGCGGCTTGAGAAAATTTAAATTAAATGTAAAGACTGGGACATTAAACGTCATGAGGAATAAGAATGAGAAGAGTTCATTCCATATGGATTTAATGTACTCAGGCAATTCCAGGATGAGAGGAGGTATCAATGAGCATCAGTCAGGCTTTGAGAAAATGTATTTATGAAAGTCAAACATGGACCCTTTCTAAATCACATTTAAGAAAGATCAATACATGTGAGATGCGTTGCTTGAGAAAAGTAACAAACAACACAAGAAGAGATAGAATACCAAATGAAACCATAAGAAAAATGGTAGGAACAAAACCCTGCCAAGAATATATAGAACAACAACAACTTAAAAGATTTGGTCACCTGGTCAGAATGAATACTCACCAATCACCATCAAGGGCGTTCTTCTTCTCGAGAATGCATGGGAAAAGACCAAGAGGAAGACCCAGAAGAAGATGGATAGATGCAGTGACAGAGACATGTAACAACAAAGGAAAGTCACTAATTCAGACAATTCGAGCAGCTCAAGAACGACAAATGATATAAACCACGACACCTTTTAGGTATCAGTGAAAGAGAAAAGAAGAAGAGGAAGTACACTCTATTTTAGAACCGCTTTTGTTGCGAATTATTGGCTGCCCCATGATGTCTCCTCGTGTCAGTGTTTATATATTTTGCTACACTCGTCTGCCAACTTTAAAATTTCTTCGAATTTCTTTATATTTGTTTGCTGTTTCTATTTGTTGTTGATTATGACTTTTGTTTGAGTTGCAAGTTATGTTGCTTGTTAGTTTTGTGTTATCCACAAACTAAAATATCCGTTTGTGCTTCATTGTATCTTCTCCAGGTCTGCCGCGGCTCTACATAGCGTTCATGTCTTTTTCATAGATTAATTTTATCGCTACGCCAACGCATTACCACTCATAACACTCTTCTGGAACTTCCGGTCAATATAGCGGATAGGCGGCAGGAAGCATTGAGGTTCAGTCTGAAAAGTGTTCCTTGTTGCAGTTTCCTCATGTTCCAAGTCCGGCTTGCTGTACTGAGTTTAATGTTTTGTGCACACCGTGAACAGTATTTTTCATCCGGATCGTGTTTCGATATTCCGATTGCTTACGGTGAATGATGATATCGTATGACGAAGGACAGTTCAGCTGCGTTCACTTTTGGTACCACTTAACCTTATGTCTTTTGGCGTGTGCTGTAGCTGCTATGATGAGGACAGCAGTTGCCTTTCTTTGTTTGGATCCTTCAATAAGATGAGTTATAATTCGGATGATTCCACTGGCACGGACGGTTGAGCAATTATGTATTTTAATTCGTTTGCAGTGATACCGAGGCCTTCGACTAACCATAACCATAGCCATAACACACAACTTTTTTTTATTGTTTAAACAAAATAGTTATACATCCATTTCACGCCCCATGTGGCTTCTCGGAGATTTCACAAATAGTGAAACAAAATAGCCATTGCTTTCGTGAAGATTATTTTTAACTAGTATGAAATAAGTGTCAATATTTTCTACAGATGGTAGTTTTCTATATATAATAGTTTCCTATAGATGGTAGTTTTCTATATATGATAATTTCCTATAGATACTAGTTTTCTATGTATAACAGTTTCCTATAGATGATTAAATAACTGTCGTGATCGAAAGTTGTGGATAGACATGATCACCTACGCCAGCAGTAGGCCCGGTACATGATGATGATGATGATGATAGTTTTCTGTATATGATAATTTCATTTAGAGAATAGTTTTCTATATATCATCGTTTCCTATAGATGATAGGGAGCAGCGATAGCTCGGCGGTTAGTTGACTTAGTTAATTTTTTTCTGTGAAAGTAAAGCGGCACGGGCGTAATACCAACCACATTACCCCAAAAATCATGTGTCAAAGGTCTGTAAAAATTATGGTCACTAACACCATATTTGGAAAAGACAAAGAGGAAGACCAAGGAATTCTTGGAGAAGACAGATAGAAGCAGAGATGAAGATGATGGGGAAGACATGGAATGATCTTAAAAGAATGGCAAAAAACTGAACGACTTGGAAAGTGTTTGTTGAAGACCTATGCTCCACTGGGAGCTAAAAAGGTAGAAGAAGGAGAAGAACACCATATTCCCTATACGCCACTTGGCGTGACGAGGGTACTTTACTTTTACTTTTTATAGATGATAGTTTTCTATATATAATAGTTTCCTATAGATAATATTTTACTATATATAATAGTTTCCTAAAGATGATAGTTTTCTATATATAATAGTTTCCTATAGATGATAGTTTTCTGTATATAATAGTTTCCTATAGATAATATTTTACTATATATAATAGTTTCCTAAAGATGATAGTTTTCTATATATAATTGTTTCCTATAGATGATAGTTTTCTATATATAATAGTTTCCTATAGATGATAGTTTTCTATATATAACAGTTTCCTATAGATGCTAGTTTTCTATATATAATAGTTTCCTATAGATGATAGTTTTCTATATATAATAGTTTCCTATAGATGATAGTTTTCTATATATAATAGTTTCCTATAGATGATAGTTTTCTATATATAATAGTTTCCTATAGGTGATAGTTTTCTATATATAACAGTTTCCTATAGATGATAGTTTTCTATATATAATAGTTTCCTATAGATGCTAGTTTTCTATATATAATAGTTTCCTATAGATGATAGTTTTCTATATATAATAGTTTCCTATAGATGCTAGTTTTCTATATATAATAGTTTCCCATTGGTGATATTTTTCTTAATTGTCTAAGTTAGACGACGATTGTGCTGTGTCATCGCCCCGCCCCCCCCCCCCCCCAGTCTAGTTGTTTTAGTTTACTCAACAGATTGTTGTTGCTGTTGACAGAATGCCACAAGTTGATGCGGGCAGGTTGCCCTTTGACTCATTTGATGTGGCGGGTCGTAATGGCTTTCTTTACATTCTCGGCTCTTACTGGAGAAGTTGGAGTTCATCTATCCCAGGCTATGCTGGGAAACTACTAGTCCAGCCCAGAGGTACTGCAATACTGGGTCTTCTATATCAGTAACAGTCACCACTACTTGGAGGTAGAGCTGATAGGTCTTGTTCAGTTGATGGTGCGCCGACCTTGCTATTGCGACCGCAGGTCGCAGGCGCTTCTGCTCCCTCTAGTCAACAGGTCATCTACCATGCATACTAGACAAATCCATGTGCTCAAATCTCCTCGTAAAAAAAGTAAAGAGCCCCTGTCACGCCAAGTGGCGTATAAAGACTATGGTGTTAATGACCATATATTTTACAGACCTTCGGCCCATGATTTTTGGAGTAATGTGGTCGGTATTACGCCCATGCCGCTTTACTTTCCCAGAAAAAAATCCGGTACCCAATAAAGGCTGGGTGAACCGGAAACCGTCGGTTGGGATCGAACCCAACCTCTTGTCCTTTGTAGTCCAATTCACTAACCACTGAGCTGTCGCGGCTCCTCAAATCTCCCCGAAAGTATATATATCCCTCAACGTGTAGCGACTAATAACACTGGTATTCTGTCGGTTTACAAGTCTTCCTTTGGCTTCCAGCATAGCGACCCGTCTAGCATCTCCCATCTTCATATATAATAATCGTGTAGTATGTTAATAGTTGCGAATTCAGGATTATTTATACATTTATTTTTCCATCCAGCGTCCCTGTAGAGCCCAAAAGGGAGTTAAGTGAGTGTCGTTGCATTGTGTCGTAGCTAAGAGTAAGCATCGATGTTAAATCTTCTCTTCTCAGCACATTTTTTTTTTGTTCGGCAGCCTTTACCTCTGACGAAGTCCCTAGAGACTAGGAACTGAATTTTGCGTGTTAATCCATTTTTCCCTGGTACCCGTGTGCACAGGGGTCCTTCACCGCACAGACAGATAACTCCGACTCCGGAGGTACTCATATTTTTTCTGTCGATGAGTAATTGACGTTTCACGCCGGGACAAGGGGTGGTTGCCGCAGAGAGAAATCATAAATTGAGTTATTGAGCTATTTGCGGGTCATCATCATTGCACTCCGAACATGTCCATAGGTGCTCAGATCCCCTCCTCAGCAATTCCCTCAGTGTTCAGCGACTGACGACTCCAGTTCTATGTTGGTTGATAAGTCTTCTTACACGGCCACTAAGTTTCTCATTTCTGGCTGTGCCCATCTTAACTCCCATTTCCATCATCCGAAGAAGTGACGTGGATCTGTGTTTGTCGAAGTCCTGTGCTCTTCCCACATCTCGGAGGGCATTGATGATGTCCGCCCGATCCATTGGTTGCCCGTCCTCAACGACAGCGCAGCCAGCGCCAACCTGTCCGCTCTTTCATTTCCCCGTACTTCCGCATGTCCAGGGACATAGACAAAGGTGACCTTACGTATTTTGGATTTCTGCAACGACTCTACCCATTGCATGCGTACAGAGCCCGCCTCCACTTTTTTAATCATGCTCATCGAATCACTCAGTATACATACGTGGGTGTAGTCTTATGACTCTAACCATTTGAATTCCTTGGTCACTGCCATCGCCTCCATTGTAATGCTACTCGTGGTCATGACGTATGCACCACTGTCTTCCTTGACTATTCTGCCTGCCGAGCGTGCTGTAAATGCCCATGCACTTCTTTGGTGTCGTATTACAGATCCGTCTGTATAGATGACTGCATCTTTCTCATCTGTGTTATCGCAGATGCGACCGTTGATCTCAACATTAACCACGACAGGTTCTGTTCCCTACCTTTCCTGTCGAGTGTGACAATACACGAGAAAGTCCCATTGAATGACGTAGACACCGGTATCCACTCCTCACCAACGCTGATATTGGTAAGCCCACAGACCTGTTTGATGACATCTTCTGCTCGACCCACCCATGATTTGCCACTTTTTAGCCTGGCACCTTTAGCTGTATTGAGCACGTGGTGCAATGGATGCTCTGTATCTGTACAAATCTTCAGGTATGCTCGTGCTCTCCAGATCTTGATTCTGTCATCCATGGTTGGAAAGTCAAGAAGATACATCATTGCTACACAGGGAGTGTCCCTCGTACATCCCAGGATAATGCGCATGGCTTCATTCTGTATTTTCTCCAGCCTATCAATTTGAGTCGTACTGACAGTAAGAATTGCCAGGGCATACTCGATTGGTGCGAGGACTAATCCCTGGAACAGAAGAGTAATTAGCCTCTGCTCGATGTTGGCAGATGCCATGACCTTCAAGGCGGCTAATCCTTTGCGGGATTTTGTTATCACATGGTCGACGTGGTCCCGAAAACACATGCTGCGATCAAACTTAACTCCGAGGTATGTCATCAACTTGTTCATGGTCACCTCATCAGCTCCCATCCGTACTACCGGTGTGGTCGTATTAACGATATGATTGTTAAGGGAGAACCATGAAACTGATGCTTTATTAGGATTAACCAAGGCACCTGAAGCCCCACACCAGGAAGAAATGCGATCGAGTTCGTCTTGCATTGTGGAGTCGATTCCATGTCTGTCTCTTCCCTGTCGATATACCAAAATATCATCAGCAAAAGTCATAGTTCTTCCCCTCCCATCCAGCTGTTGTTCCGTGATCGTTATTGTGTACACGTTAAATAGAACTGGTGACAATGGTGAGCCTTGTGGCAGCCCAGGACAAATGGATGTTGGCTCGGAAGACCAACTTCCACATCTGAGTATCACCTTCCTCTGAAACAGTGCCGCGGCGATCCATCTAACGAGGAAGGGGTGCACCGCCAGTTTGAGGAGCATATGCATGAGATATTCAAATGGTACCATGTTGTATGCATCCTCCAGATCTATAGCAGCAGCACATGTCTCCTCTCGTCTATGGAAGCCTTCGAAGACGTCATAGGCAAAGACTGCAGCATTGAGCCATGTCTCTTTGTTATATCTATAACCTCAGAGTGTGAGTGGGAATACACGTTTCTGTTCAAGGTGACAGGTGAGGAAACGGGCAACTATTTTTCCAGCAGCTTGCCCGCAGTGTTCTGCATTGTGATGATTCTGTAGGTACTGATCTGGGAATGCTCCTTGTTTGGCTTCGGTAGCGGTAGTAAGTAGCTATGTAGCCACTCCTCCTTAATCTGGCCACTCCGAATACTGGCATTAAACTTATTGGCCAGTGTTGTCAAGTCGTCGTCAGCTAAATCGCCTGTGTCATCGTACCGAACACCATCTGGACCAGGAGTAGTGTTGTGTGACCTTTTAAGTGTCGTGCGAATGATATCGGTTGCGATTGTGAGATCTTCTTCCAGCCCTGCATCCTTACACAATATTGACAGCGATTCCCGCATCCTCATTCTTACAGCCTCATTTATTTGGTCCGTCTGCTCAATGTAGCGGGCAAGCTGGGCCTTCCCTTTGCTCTCATCAGATTTGTGGCATAACCGGCCTGTGCTCTGAAAGTCTGGTATGCCTCTGTGTCGTGATGTGCCATTCATGCTCTGATGAAGGCGCCAGAATGTGGCGAGTGATTTTTCTGAGCACACTTTTTTACAGAAGTCATCCCATTTGGTATCCATAGCCTGCTTAGCGCATAGTTTAAAGTGCATCATTTTTTGGTCGACCTCTATTTTCAGACGCTTCAAGAGCTCAGGTTGTGTTCTTCCATTCCTTTTGGCTTTCTGCTCCGCCAAGCTTCCTCGACCACTACGTTCCACCAGGGTGGCTGCGTCCATCTCTCCTGCCTCCTACGAGGGGCGCTCTGTTTCCTATGTGTGATTTTGCTAATGACGTCCTGGTATGTTTTCTCGTAGTTGAATGTGTGGAGCTTTCTTTTCTGGCTTCTATTTCTGCTTTTCTCAATTAGGAGGACACATGGATAGTGATAACTTCCGTGGAACCCCAGTGCACTCCACCTGCAAACCGGTGCGAAGGTGGAAGACACCAGTGCGAGGTCTATGACAATATCCGAGTCCCCTGTTCGACTGGCCATTATTATTGCCCTTCCATCATTCAAGCACACTAAATCGGCCGACACTAGTGCGTTCTCTAGGTCTTCTCCCTGCTTGTTGGTTATGACGTTACCCCACTTGTTTCCTCTAGCATTAAAGTCTCCGCAGAAAATGAAATGACGTTCTCTTCATCGAACTCGAAGAGATTCTGCCATTGTTGTGTGTTCTCCTTCCCATTACAGGCATACACATTTACAATCACGAAATGAACTGGGGTCTGCACCCTAACCGCATGTACCTGCAATTCTGCATTGTTCCACACAGACATATCAACCTCAGCTGCCACCATATTGTTGCGCACAAGGATGGCCTGCCCAAGGTGTCGTCTATTGTAAAAACAATGAAAGCCAGGAGTACTTACTGTCCTGTCACCAAGAAGAGTTTCTTGCAAAACCATTATATCGGTGCCGCACAGTAGCTTATCAAGAATGGGCCGTCGTTGATTTATGGACCCACAATTCCAATAAGTAACGCGCACATACTTTAGGCCTAGCCTCTCACACTTCGACAGTTTAACGCCACCACGCTTGCCCTGTCGTGTTTTCCTTCTTCGATGCTGTCGTTTGGGCTGCATCTGAATACATACACTTACCGTCGTCATGAATATGAATATATTCACACGGAATGGCGCTCCATGGTAGCCAACCATAGATGCGGAGACGGCGCTCAGTGATGATGATTAGTTGTTCATGTATGGCTAGGATTGGCTATTCATTTGTGCTCGCAGTTACTGGACTGGCTATTCAGTTGTGCTCGCAGTTACTGGACTGGCTGTTCAGTTGTGCTCGCAGTTACTGGACTGGCTATTCAGTTATGCTTGTAGTTACTGGACTGGCTATTCAGTTGTGCTCGCAGTTACTGGACTGGCTGTTCAGTTGTGCTCGCAGTTACTGGACTGGCTGTTCAGTTGTGCTCGCAGTTACTGGACTGGCTATTCAGTTATGGTTGTAGTTACTGGACTGGCTATTCAGTTGTGCTCGCAGTTACTGGACTGGCTGTTCAGTTGTGCTCGCAGTTACTGGACTGGCTATTCAGTTGTGCTCGCAGTTACTGGACTGGCTATTCAGTTGTGCTCGCAGTTACTGGACTGGCTATTCAGTTGTGCTCGCAGTTACTGGACTGGCTATTCAGTTGTGCTCGTAGTTACTGGACTGGTTATTCAGTTATGATCGCAGTTACTGGACTGGTTATTCAGTTATGCTCGTAGTTACTGGACTGGTTATTCAGTTATGATCGTAGTTACTGGACTGGATATTCAGTTGTGCTCGTAGTTACTAGACTGGCTATTCAGTTATGCTCGTAGTTACTGGACTGGTTATTCAGTTATGATCGCATTTACTGGACTGGTTATTCAGTTATGCTTGTAGTTACTGGAACGGCTATTCAATTATGCTCGTAGTTACTGGACTGGCTATTCAGTTATGATCGCAGTTACTAGACTGGCTATTCAGTTATGCTCGTAGTTACTGGACTGGCTATTCAGTTATGATCGTAGTTACTGGAAAGGCTATTCAATTATGCTTGTGGTTACTGGACTAGCTATCGTTTTAAGTTAGCTAATGAGATGTTCATATATATTTAGCAAATTATTTTCCTGTTTACAGCCAGTAAATTAATTTTCCATTGATAATTGTAAAATTGGCCATACACTTATAGTAAATTAGTCCTCTATTCATAATTAGCAAATTCATCATCATCATAATTGAGTGCCGTCTCCGCATCGAAAGTTGGCTACAATGGAAGCCATTCCGCTCTGTCTCTTGCTTTGATAGTGCATATTGTCAAAGTCTGACTTGTCCTTCTTTTGATATTACGCGTTCATGTTAGTCTTGGTCTGCTTCTGCCTCATTTACCTTGTATTTTCCCTTCCATGATTAATCATAGTAGGCTGATGTGTCTTTTATCATCCTCCACAAATCTCATATATCTTGTTTGAATTGTGTTTAGTGGTTCTCTTTTCATTTTTAGTTATTTTAAGACTTTATCGTTTGTTTTATTTTCTTTCCTAATTAGCAAATTAATTGTCCATTTATAGTTAGAACATTATCTATCGCTTTGTAGGTTTGTCAAATGAAATTAACGGCTCCAGGAGCTAGAGAGAGATCAATTTCAAATTACGTTTGGTGAGGTGCAATGCGGATCTTGTGCAAGGTTTGACATTTGAGACCAAAGATCGTCGGACATAGAAAGTCTAGAATTTCTGGCCCATGCGCTGTCTCTGTCTCGAAAGGACAATAGATGGAGAGAAAATCACACTCACTACTTCAGATAATTAGAGAAATGACAAATTGAGAAAATAAATATTCATCGAGTAGGAAACGAAATTTGTGTACACTAAAAGAAAATTGGGCTGGGATACAAAACAAACAGCATTTATAAAGTGTCAGTCTTAGTGCTTGCAATAATTTCTGTAAGTGAAAAGTCTGACATTCTAGTGCTGTAGTACGCATACAAATATTACCAGTAGTCTGTTTAGTGCTAGACTTCAGGGCGTTTACAGAACAATTGTCTGGGAACATTTGGGGACTTTTTGTTACAGAAACACTGTCTGTTTACAATAAATACAGTGTAATGTTTCCATTTCGTGGATTAACTATGGTTAGCAGGAAATTACTTTGCCAATGATTCCTTATCTTGTGGTTGTAAAGTCAAACTGTGCGATCCCCTCATGATAAATCTGTGCTATTTTCTTATTTTATTCAATTTTCGTTATCGCATCTTAATGCTATCAGAGCGTGTTGTTGTTTTAAGTTCAAGGCAGCTCACCTCAAATTCAAAATTTCTGAGTTCTGATTCCACGTACAGCAACGATATTTATTTTTTAAAACATCATTGCAACTTTATTTAATTCAGGTGATATTGAATGCCTAGTATTATCGGCTACTGCAAAACCCGTAAATCTCGTGCTGAAGTTAAGCAAGGGAAATAGTCATTAACAGTTGAAAGTTGAAATGAGAATACTTGATGGCGTTGTCTGAGGGAAATATCAACAAGTACATGTTTACCATCATTCAAACAACATAACGAAGTTTGTCAAATGACATAGGAGAAATTAGGCCTTGGTTCGTGTATTGTGCATAGGTCTTAGTTTTTGATCACGGGAAGTAATGAGTTTGTCACAGTATAGTGATTGTGGTTCTGAATACAATTTTAGTAGTATTTTTTTTGCTCGTGGCATGATAGAGTATTTCTCCTCCTCTTGGTTTTTTTCTTCTCATTCTCCTTCTCTCCTCCTCCTCCTCCTTCTTCTTATCCCTAGAGGCTTCTCCCTCATCTCCCTCTTCTCCTATCATTTCTCTCCTCCTTATCCCCCTTCTCCTTTCTCTTATTATATTCTACTTTTTCTTATCATTCTCACCCTCTCTGCTTTTCTGTTTATTTACTTACTACTCCTCCTCCTTCTTTATCTTCTTATTTTTTTTCTTTTCGTCTTATCTTTCTACTTCTCCTCCTCATCTCACCTATACTCCATTTTCATCATTCTCCTTCATCTCCTCGTACTTCTCCTCCTTCTCCTCCATCTTCTTCTTCTCCCCTTTCTACTTCATCTTGACGTTCTCTTTCACCCTTTCATTTGTCGCGGGAGACAACTGTGTGGGAGACACATTAGTTGACAATGCTTTCCTTTCAGAATTGACAACTTAGTTGGAAATTCTGAAAGATAGTGTGCCATTGTTGACTGCTCAGCGAATCACAAAAGTCACTTCATTTCCGAAATGAACACTTACATATATTGGTAGTCCATGAGTACAACATTGCCGATTCCTTGAATCCGCAAGCAGTTAAAAACAAAAAGATTGGAAAAGAGCAGAGGGTTAATGTAATTGAATTTGATCAAGCGCGATGTTAGAACTGTTAACATAAAATTGTATTTTTTTTTTGTCAATCAATCGCTGTGCATGAATGTACCAGAGTTAACGACTGAGAGCTTATTGCTGACGTAAGTCTGATGATCGGAGTGGACGCGTCTTCTATTCCACTTGTCAGCTTGATCTTTAATTCCTCTGGGAGTCTTTCAGGTATCCACACCATGAGAGTCTTTTACAACCTTTCTTCGTTCTTGACACTTTAGCGACCACGTTCAGGGGAGAAGAGAACAGAGCAACTTCTTCTTCTACTTTCCTTCCTCATTTTCCTCTCAGCGTCTTGTAGAGAGAACTTCTTCTTCTACTTTCCTTCCTCATTTTCCTCTCAGCGTCTTGTAGAGATATAATTATCGGTCTTTAGCTCTTCTATTTGCCTCTGCTGCTGTTATGTTTCCTGGTGTTTCTAATATTCCGTTAATCCATCTTTTCCGTGGTCGACCCTTGGGTCTGGTGTTCTCGCAACGTTTATTGAAGGCTCTTTGTGTTGTGTTTTGATCTTTCTGCCTTGTCACGTGGCCAAATCATTTTATCTTTTGATTCTTTATATATTCTATGGCGGGGATTATTCCTAGTTTTTTTTTTTTAGTTCTTCATTTCTGATCTTATCTCTCAGGCTGTTTCCTGTCATTCGTCTAACACATTTAATCTCAGTAGAGGTTATTTTTCTTATTGTTCTTGCATCTAGGGTCTAGGACTGACATTGGTAGCACAACGTTGTGGAATGAAGGTTATATTGTAGAGTACCCGTCTTGCCTCTAGAGTTATTTCCTTGTTCAACAATAGAATCACTGGCCCACTGTAATCTGCCATGCATGTCCTAAGAGGCAATTATGGAAGTTTGCGTCAAAGTCTTTGCCAGTGCCACGGAGTAAGCACAAGCTGAATCCATTTTCAGTGCTTTCACGACGAGCGTGCTTCATACTGGGGAAAGTGCTGGCGATGGGATCTGAGCACAGTGCAGGCATCCGTTGTGCAGTAACGATGATCTTTCCACTCAATTACATTTGTGTGTGACAGTTTCAAAAAGATTTCACCGCAGTGCACTATAAAGACAAGTGGAACAATATTAAAACAGGTAAATGAATTTAGATATCTGGGAACATTGTTAACCTCAGATGGTAGATGTACAACAGAGATGAGATGAAGAATGGCTCAGGCAAAGACAGCTTTCATCAAAAAATGAGGAAGATACTGTGCAATCCATTTTTGACAATAGAAACAAGAAAAGGAGTTCTTAAAATGTTATGTAGAGCCAGTCTTAATATATGGATGTGAATCATGAATAATAGGACAACAGACAAGAAAATCACAGGAGATTGCAGAAATGTGGCTTTACAGAAGAATGTTGAGAACACCATGAACAGCTAAGAATGAGCAATGACATTTTTCTGAAAGAGGCCACAGCTAAAAGAGAGCTAATATCCAATATAAGGAAGAAAGAATTATTATTTTTTGGCCATATTATGAGAAGGGAACTACTGGAATATATTGTAACAACTGGGAAAATTGAGGGACGAAGAGATAGGGTGAAGCAAAAAGAAAAGATACCAGACAGCTTAAGAGAATGGCTAGGCAGAAAGACAACAACAGAAATGATAAATAACTGCCATCGACTGGATTCGAGCCCGACCCATTGTCTTCAGTTCACTAACCACTGATCTACAGGGGCTCAATAGGACAGGGCTTGCCTTCTCTTTTTGATCCACTGACTTGCCGAGGTCGAATAGTTTTTAAAGGGACACTCACGTGGAGGTTTAGATGGGTTTTCATCGACACTGATTCGTTTCATATGTGAATTATGGACAATCTTACAAACAACAATGAAGAATTTTGATTCATTCGAAACAAGATGTTGCAGAAAAGAAAAAAAAGATAACTTAGATAATGAAAAGAGCAGTGAATACATATGAAAGGATTTAAACATTAAAAAGAACTGACTTATAAACACTATCTTACAGAGAAATTAAAGTATTTCATCCACGTAAAAAGACATAGCCGGATGGAAAGAACATAAATAAATGACATGGTTCCAGGAAGACGTGACAGGGGGGGGGGGGGGGGGGGGTCAAGAAGAAGGTGGTTTCAAGACGGCAAAGAAAACTTGAACATATCTACAGAAAAAAATGGGAAATCTTGTTAGTGGCACAATTTCTTTCCGAAGTGCTATGATGAGTGCAACGTTATGTAAAAAAATGAATTTCGACAATGATGACAATAATAATGATGATGATTCGTTAAACCTTATGCAAGCGGTCAGCTATGGTTTGCCTACATGGCAATTTCTATTTGAGCGAGTACTTTTTTTTCAATTGCAAGGACACCAGTTCCATGACAGACATGTAGCCAAGATTTACGACAAATAGGGGAACCAGGATAGCCACTAGAAGAGATAGAGGTTAACTAAGGGATGCAGGGGAAAACTAGGGAAAGCAGGGATAATTAGGGGATTGGTGTTACAGGCAGGGAATAGAGAGAACATTAGGAGCTAAAACTGACAACTGGGAGTCAATCTTAATTTGCACAACGAACACCAGATGGTTTCCGCCAAGTAGCCTGTTTCTTACCCCAGACCACCACCAGCTTATATCATTCCTTCTTGTATCTAATTCTTACCCCAGACCACCACCAGCTTATATCATTCCTTCTAGTGGACTAATTGTTACCCCAGACCAACACCAGCTTATATCATTCCTTCTTGTATCTAATTCTTACCCCAGACCACCACCAGCTTATATCATTCCTTCTAGTGGACTAGATCAACGGCCCAGAAGGCGAAAACAGCAAAGTGTGTGGTACACATGAGGCATATTCAGAACACGAAAGACGAATATGACAGACCACCGTGAAAGAGATTGGGGCCTCATCACGTAACATTCCAAAGAAAGCCATGGAGAGAAATTCTAACTATTGTTTTAAGAACGAATTAAAAATAGCTACATGGAATGTTAGGACCTTATACCAACAAGGAAAACTAGAAAATCTAATGGTAGAAGCAGAGCGATTAAATATAGATATCTTAGGCATATCAGAAACAAGATGGAAGGAAAGTGGATACATACAAGACGATAAATATACATTTATATATTCAGGTAACACAAAAGAACATCAAAGAGGAGTAGGCATTCTAATAAAACGAGAGCTACAAAAATATATAAATACTCACTTGACATACAATGATAGGATTATACTATTAAAAATGAAGGCAAAACCATTCGACATAGCAATAATACAAACATACGCACCTACTCAAGACTATACAGACGAACAAAGAGAGGCATAATATGAAGATCTAAACACAGTTATGAAGCAAGTGAAATCATCAGACATCTTGATTATAATGGGTGATATGAACGCTAAAGTAGGAAAAAGTAAATAAGATCATTATAGGAAATCATGGTCTAGGAAAAAGGAATAACAGAGGAGAAAGATTAATACAATTTTGTGAAGAAAACAGACTGATAATATGCAACACTTTCTTTGAGCAAGAGAAAAGGAAATTATACACATGGAAAAGCCCTGGAGACAGGAAGACAAATCAAATAGATTACATAATGATAAAAGACAGATTCAGGAACAGCGTCAAGAAAGCCAAAACCTACCCAGGAGCAGATATTAATTCAGACCACAATCCTGTAATGATAAAAATGAAAATCAAATTAAAGAAAAACAAACAAAAAACTAATTCAGCAACACCAATAGATATAACAGCGTTAAACCAGAAAGATGTAAAAGAAACTTATACTGTACAAGTAAAGAACACATATCAGAAGCTACTAGAAGAGGGAATTGAGCAGTACAGAAGAGAAAATCCTGAAGAAAAAGTCACAACAAGATGGCAATGCATAAAAAAACAGCATGCAAGAATCCTGCAACACCTTGCCCAAAAAGGAAAGTAACAAAAAACAAAAATGGATAACAGACAAAATATTAGAAAAAATGGAAGAAAGAAGACAAGCGAAAAGCACTGCCAGATACAAGGATATAGACAATGAAATACGGAGAATGTGTGAAAAGACAAAAGAAGACTGGCTCAACCAAAGATGTCGAGAAGTAGAAACTATGGAAAGTAAACAAAACTTAAGAGAGATGCACACAGAAATAAAGAGAATGACAAATAAAGACCAAAAAACTGCAGGAAACGGATGTATTGCAAACAAAGAGGGAAGAATGCTAACAGACAACAAAGATATAATAGATAGATGGCAAGAATATATCACAGAATTATTTCATGACGAAAGGGCAAAAAAGCCAGACATAAAATGTACATACAACTATAAAATCCTGAAATCTGAAGTAGAAAAAGCCATACAAATAATGAAAAAGGGAAAGGCAGTAGGGCCTGACTATATACAGATAGAAATGATACAGGCTCTAGAAGAGTTTGGCGTCGAAGTGATCACAGACATATGCAATGACATATACCATACAGGATACATACCAAACGATCTAAAAACATCAACTTTCATTGCACTGCCTAAAAAGAACGGTGCAGTTGAATGCAATGACTTCAGAACAATAAGCCTAATGAGCGAGGTAACAAAAATTTTACTAAAAGTTATACAGGGAAGGATTTCAGAATAAAATCAATACTGAATTAGAGGAGCAACAATTTGGATTCAGGAAAAACAGTGGGACAAAAGAAGCCATATTTAGCATGAGAACATTGATTGAAAAGTACACAGAAGTAAACAAACCAATATATGCCTGCTTCATAGACTACACCAAAGCTTTCCATAGAATACACCATAACCAACTCATAGACTGCCTAAAGGATATAAATCTAGACGACACAGACATACAACTAATATGTAATTTGTACTGGGAACAGACAGCAATAATAAGATATAACAAGGAGAACTCTACACCCATGGACATAAAAAGTGGAGTAAGTCAAGGATGCATCCTATCACCAAGCTTGTTCAATCTATACACTGAGCAAATCTTTAAAAACATCTCAGAGATACCAGGCCTAAACATTAATGGAAAGATAATCAATAACCTAACATATGCTGATGATACTGTTCTACTAGCAGAAAATCCTAAAGACCTACAATTGCTTAATGTGATGAACATAACATACAAAAAATATGGACTAGAAATGAATATCAAAAAGACTAAAACTATGATCATAAACAAAGAAAATTCTCAAGACCTACAATTAAATATCACAGTTGAGAGAATACATCTGGAGACAGCCCAGAGCTACAACTACCTGGGACATACTATAACCAATGATGGAAAATGCAAAACTGAAATAAACAAAAGAATAGGTATGACAAAAAGTAATTTTAATGCCATGAAAAATATACTAACAACAAACAAATATCAGCAGGGCTGAAATTAAGAGTGGCAAAATGTTACGTCTTCTCAATATTCCTGTATGGTGCAGAAACATGGACATTAGACAAGAAAACAGAACAGAAAATTGAAGCCTTTGAAATGTGGATTTATAGAAGAATAGGTAGAATTGGGTGGAAACAAAAGATAACAAACGATGAAGTTTTAAAACAACTGAAAATAAAAAGAGAACTACTAAATACAATTAAGACATGACAAATGAAATTTTTGGGGCATGTTAAAAGACACAACAGCCTACTAAAAGTAATATTGGAAGGAAAAATACAAGATAAAAGAGCCAGAAGCAAACCAAGACTAACATGGACGAGTAACATCAAAAGATGGACAAGTCAATCTATGTCAGCCTGTACCATCAAAGCAAGAAACAGAGTAGAATGGCGATCCATGGTAGCCAACCTTCGTTGCGGAGAAGGCACGCGATGATGATGATAAGTGGACTAATTGTTACCCCAGACCAACACAAGCTGATATCATTCCTTTTTTGGACTAATTCTTACCCCAAACCAAAGCCAGTTGATATTCGTTTTTTTTTTGGACTAATTCTTACCCCAAACCAAAGCCAGTTGATATTCGTTTTTTTGGACTAATTCTTACTCCTCACCAACACAAGCTCATATGAATACCAAGAAATATTACTAATTCGATTTAAAAAAAAAAAAAACACGCCTCCGAAACTTTAAGAAGAAATGGACAAAAGTCACAAAGATGTCAAGAAGAGAAGATTGATAGTACCAAACCATACATTGTGAGCTTCAAGTGCAAACATTGCAGACATCATTGGGACGATCAAAGATAAATTGGTCCCGATATGTCTCCGTTGAGTGAACGTAAATCTGCTACCAAAGTAATGAATGAGGAGTCAAGGGAGACAATAAACAGGGAAGTAATCTTCAAAGACTCAGAATAAAAATGGGTTTTCCCTTAGTGATAATAAAATAAAGCTTTCATTACAAACATGTCTCAAAATGGCAATATAACTTAAATCACACAACCTGTAGTTAAATACATAGCGCCGGGCCAATAAACAAGAAAGAAAAAAAACACAAATATATCTACAACATAATAGGGAAAACTTAACATAAAAAAGTCCAGATTTCGATTTGAATACTTCAGAAACGAAACAAATTCTCTTGTAAAGCATGTACACTGAACTGGTGAAGGAAACAAAATATAAAAACAAATAATATCACTGCTGTTCTTTACTTACATTATCTACAAACATGACTGCAAGCTTAGTACTCAAGAGAGCACCCAGACTTATTCAACATGTAATACAACGCTTATTAAATTTGGGAATATATTTATTTCTCAAAGTTGATTAGTTTTTTTTTTTTTCAAATGTTTTTCTATTTTCTTCGTCTCCTTCGATCTACGTATAATTCTATAAATATGAACACAGGGTGGGCTGACTTCCGGCCAATATGGCGGATAGGTGACAAGAACCGTTGAGGCTCTGTCTTGTTGGAGTTTCCTCATAGTCCAAGTCCGACTTACTGCTAGAGCTACTGAGTGTAGTGCTTTGTGCACACCATGAGCTGCGTTTTACATCCGGATCGTGTTTCGATATTCAGATTGCTTACGGTGAATGATGATATCGTATGACGAAGGACTGTTCAGCTGCTTTCACACCGTTGCCTCTTCGCCTTATGTCTTTTGGCGTTCGCTGTAGCTGCTATGATAGGGGTTGCATCTGCCTTTCTTTGGAGCTTTCAATGAGTTGAGATGTTAATTCAGATGATTCCACTAGCACCGGGCGGTTGAGCAATTATGGGTTTTAATTCGTTTGTAGTGATAAAGGACCTTCGACTAACTACATCTACAACTACAAATTGGACTGGCTCGGCAGATCCCATTAACACAAATAAACACAACTTTGGTCTAGTTATTCTTCTTCCCCTGCCTACAATTATTTCTACCATTTCGTTCACCAGAAGTAGTTGTCTATATGCTACTAGATGTCTTTAGCGCTACCTATTGTCAATGAAACGTTGCCTTCCCCTCTTCCTTCTACTCTCTTTTGCTCAAACTTTTCAAATCTGGCATCTTCTAAAGTCCATTAAAAGAGAAAATCCTGCCTTGAGTGCGAAGTATAGGGGACGCGTTGCTAGTTTCCATATTTCTTTTCCTGAAAAAAATAAAATAAAATAAAAATCTCCGGTAAACATTTAAAGCTGAGTGACCTTAGAGGTCTGTTTGTCCAGGAAATGAACCCAAACCCTGGTCCTCAGTAGGTCAGTTTGCTAACCACTGCCCTTCTATGAGTTCATTATTATATACTCGTCCTTAAAATAGAATAATATTTTAGTTCTTCAGGTATAACACATTGAAGCTTAACTTAAGCTCTAAATATGGAAACCGGATGTTATAGGAGATTACTAAATATAACAAAGGGAGACAATATGATTATACGAAGAAGAGTTGGAGCTGTACCAACATTAACTTTTATCCAGAAGAAGAGGAAGGAAATAAGATGTTGTGGTAATAAATCACGACTACCAGCAAACAGCACCACGCAACAAACATTAATAACTAGATGCAACAATAGTAGAGAAAAGGGTAGTTCCCTCAGAGAATTATGGATTCGCGAAACAGCAGAAGACAAATTACTATATTAGAAGCGAAACATCGAGGTCTGTCTAGAACACCAACTTGTCCCTCCAGACAGTAGTTCCAAAGAGAACATAAGGGAAATGGTGAACTCATTCCGTCTACTCCTATTTCATGTCTCACATATTATGTCTGCCATCATTTCCCAATCATCACGCTCTGTGAATGAAGAAAACTCACCAGGGAAAGCTCAGCGACCTGGAACACATGTCTGTTACTACCACAACTCACACGTCAAGAGATTTCCAAGAAACAGTTTGGGGAATAATTCAGAGAAAAGATTACCAATAACTATAGTAGCGTTCTGAAGCTAACCAACTCCGTTTTTGACTAGAATTACTGACCACGGTTTCATGGCCTTCTATTACAAATAGGTATAAATAATATAATGATTAATTTCATAGTGTACTGAAAGTAATGAAATTCTGTACTTCTTATACATTCAAGTTAACTGGAATACACTAACGCACGATGCCATATAGGAACGCTGGTAAAGTAAAGAAAAAAGGAAATAAAGGAAAACCTAGGAAAATTAAAAACAATTTCAAAAACAAAGGTAACCAATATGGTTATTAAATTTCATATTATTTGAGTAAAGTACCTATTTTTGTCAACAGGTTGAAAGTGACTGCGAAGAAAAGTAAAAAAAAAAAAAAAAAAAAAAAAAAAATTCGATGTGAGTGAGTATTCCTAGGAGACCCTGTTACCAAATGATTAAACGTGAGAAAGAGGGTTCGGCGTTGGACTTGTCAATGTCAGAGTTGAGAGGAAAACGACATTATTGAAAAGGGGTGACTTCTTACGTCATAAATGTATTTTCTTTATTCTCCCAGCTGGATCTGCAATTCAAATTTGGCTAAATCTGCTCCACGGAAATAGCTAGCTTCAAAACCGCATATGAAAATATATAAATTATGTATATATATACAAATAAATAATATAAATCTACAAATAAATATCAATATATATATACATATATATATATGTATATATATATATACATTCATGATTAATTAATTTCCAATATTAGGAAGAGACAATCATCATTTTTTGGTCATGTAATGAGAAGAGAACAATTGGAATATTTTGTAACAACTGGAAAAATTGAGAGACGAAGAGATAGAGGGAAGCAAAGAGAAAAAATAACAGGCAGCTTAAGAGAATGGCTTGGCAGAAGGTCAACAACAGAAATGATAAATAGCTGCAGAGATCAAAAATTGTGGAGAGACATGATCACCTAACGCCAGTAGGCACGGTACTTGATGATGATGTTATATATACAAATAAATAATATAAATCTACAAATAAATATCAATATATATATATATTATACAAGATGTCCGATTTTTAAATTGCGCAGCAGAAAGGCCACGGTAACATAAAGCTGGGGAAGGTTTAGTGAAGATCTTCGACTGTGTCACTTAGTTGGTGAAAACAATGCCCACGAGAAGTTCGAATTATCCTTCACTTTTCTCTGATTTCTCCTTCACTTTTCTCTGATTTCTCCTTCACTTTTCTCTGATTTCTTCTTCACTTTTCTCTGATTTCTTTTTCACATTTCTCTGATTTCTTCTTCACTTTTCTCTGATTTCTTCTTCACTTTTCTCTGATTTCTTCTTCACTTTTCTCTGATTTCTCCTTCACTTTTCTCTGATTTCTCCTTCTCTTTTCTCTTCACTGTATTCCCCTTCACCCTCTTCTTTTCTTTTTTCACATTCTTCTCCTTGTCCCGAGCCAGAGACCGGTAATCGACACATTCTGTGGAGTCCTAAGGGGCAGCAATAAAATCTTTCCACATCACCAAGGCCACCGAATTGTGCTCCATCAGCCTCCATATTTATACACCAGGGTTCACGTATCACGTGACCGCTCAATGGTTAGTGAACGGGGCTATTACGAACAAGATCCCGCCTTCTATTCTATTCGACGGCTTCCAGATACTATCTATCTATCTATCTATTGACCTTTCGAGCTGTAGCCGGCCCATAGGGCATAGACCAAGATACTCCTGATTCCAGATTCACCCGGCCTTAAATTATTAGCGGATTTTTAAAGAAAAGAGAGACTGGCACTAGCGTGACACCGACCTCCCATCTCATGCTGTAACTCTGGGAGTCGATGGAGCACTACTGACAAATATCATCAAACTTCTTCATTGATCTCTATCTTTTGTCATTCTCTGGGACTGTAAAGCCGAAATATGTAAATTCTTTGATGTTATCATCCCATTTCTTCTCTGTGTACCTCAATTCTTCCCTTTTCACAGTTTCCATACAGAATGCTAGGCCAGACGATCGTGATACTTGGTCAAACCATTCATTTTGCTTTTTTTTTTTTGGTCACAATAGTCAAAAGATTATCATGTTCTCTGATTGTTTCTTGTATGTTTCTACGAACTTTTTCATTCGTGGAGCGATCCAAGTAATACCGACCGCATTACCTAAAAAAACAATGCGCTGAAGGTCCATAATAAATATGGGCTTTAACAGCACATTCTCTATACGCTAACACGTGACGTGACGATTTTTTGTAATTGATCCTGTTAACCCATTACATGGACCATCCAGCTTCAGAGTCGTCCTTTTTATTCATGTTCTTATTCCACCTTCGCTGCATCTCTTATTAAAACAGGTAAATGAATATAAATATCTGGGAACTTTGTTAACCTCAGACGGAAGATGTACAACAGAGGTGAGATGCAGAATGGATCAGGAAAAAACAGCTTTCCAAAAAATGAGGACGATACTATGCAAACCATTTTTGACAATAGAAACAAGAAAAAGAGTTCTTAAATGTTACGTTGAGCCAGTCTTAACATATGGATGCGAGTCATGGACAATAGGACAACAGACAAGAAAGCCACTGGAGTCTGTAGAAATGTGGTAGAAAAGAGGCCCGAGTAATGAGCTAATTTCCATTATTAGGAAGAAACAATCATCATTTTGTTGGCCATGTAATGCGAATAGAACACCTGGAATATATTGTAACAACTGGGAAAATTGATGGACGAAGAGATAGAGGGAAGCAAAGAGAAAAAAATACAAGACAGCTTAAGAGAGTGGCTTGGCAGAAGGTCAACAACAGAAATTATAAATAACTGTCGAGATCGAAAGTTATGGAGTGACATGATCACCTACGCCAGCAGGCCCGGTACTTGATGATGCATCTCTTTGAGCGGTTCTAGTCTACTGATGTTTGATCTAAAAGTGGAGATAATTCCCCTCAGGAAATGCTGACATTTTTGGTTGTTATTATTAAGTTGTACTTCATAAATTATAGATGCCAGTTAAAAAGAAATTAACGGTCGTTATCGGACTCATGAAGATTTTCAACGTGTCATTATTATGTTAATATAAAATAAATAAATATGTATTATTTGAAAGTACAAATAAAATGCAAACAAATCAGCACAATAAAGTCTTCAGGAAATCAGCCATTGCATAGCGTGAACTTTAGAGTCAGTTTTTGTTTTATTTAGCAAAGAAAATTTGCTTAACATTTTTTTTCTTCGGAGAATTATATATTTTTTTTTCTGCATTTATATGTCTCTGGTTTATTTTCCTTCTATGTTTTCTTAAAGAAAAGCTACAAATATTGAAATTAGATTCTGTAGAAAAGTGCTGATTGTAAGATGAACAGACAAAAACTGAAATAAAAGCATTGGAATAAGACTAGTATAAAATCAAAATTGAATTCTCAAATATCGTTAATCAATTCACTTAATCTGGGTTATCTGTCTTGTGAAGTAACGTATGTCAACTTATCATGGACTTTCGATTTCGAAAATTCTGCTTACTCATCAGAGAAAAGTCTGTGATCTGTGAGTCGGTGTCAAGGATTTCGTTTCTTACTATTTCCTGGCTGCACTATTTTCTTCTCGCTCTGATTTCAGAGTGGTCCGCGGAGTGATCTATTAGTGAGTGGGCCATACACTTTTTGAGAACGCCTTTGGCCTGACTCGTCTGCAAAAATCGTTTTCTCAAAAGTGCAGACAGAAAAAATAAACACATTTAAACAAATATGTATTCGTTTTTTTTTTGCAGAAGTGTGAAATGAAATGTGAACTAACTTAATGCTCATCATTATCCACTGATCTTCTCGCCGGTAATAATTCTTTTATTTAGTTTCTTTATATGTTCCTTTTTATTCAATAAATTGTATTTACTGTTTTGCATTAAATCTGGTTTCCTGCGTATGTACAAAATCTATATTTCTTTTTCGTATTAAATCTAAGTTTCTATCTTGTATTGAATCAATATTTCTAATTCCTGTTAAATCTATGTTTCTTTCTTGCAGTAAATCTAAGTAAACTTTTTGTGTTACATATTCCTAATTTTGTTTTTGACTCCATTGTCAATTTTAAATCAGATTAAAAATAAAGTGCTTTGTTTTGTTTTTCTCCCCGGGAGTTCTTTTCTTGTGAATTTTCGAAAAGGCTGAACTTGTAAACAAGTGGTCTGGTTTTATGTATGGTGTCCAGAACTGCTGTATTAACTTTAAGACTGTCTGTTTTTATGTATGAGGTCCAGAACTGCTGTATTAACTTTAAGACTGTCTGGTTTTATGTATGAGGCCCAGAACTGCTGTATTAACTTTAAGACTGTCTGGTTTTATGTATGAGGTCCAGAGCTGCTGTATTAACTTTAAGACTGTCTGGTTTTATGTATGAGGTGCAGACCTGCTGTATTAACTCTAAGACTGTCTGGTTTTAAGTATGAGGCCCAGAGCTGCTGTATTAACTTTAAGACTGTCTGGTTTTATGTATGAGGCCCAGAGCTGCTGTATTAACTTTAAGACTGTCTGGTTTTATGTATGAAGCCCAGAACTGCTGTATTAACTTTAAGACTGTCTGGTTTTATGTATGAGGCCCAGAACTGCTGTATTAACTTTAAGACTGTCTGGTTTCATGCATGAGGCCCAGAACTGCTGTATTAACTTTAAGACTGTCTGGTTTTATGTATGAGGTGCAGACCTGCTGTATTAACTCTAAGACTGTCTGGTTTTAAGTATGAGGCCCAGAGCTGCTGTATTAACTTTAAGACTGTCTGGTTTTATGTATGAGGCCCAGAGCTACTGTATTAACTTTAAGACTGTCTGGTTTTATGTATGAAGCCCAGAGCTGCTGTATTAACTTTAAGACTGACTGGTTTTATGTATGAGGCCCAGAGCTGCTGTATTAACTTTAAGACTGTCTGGTTTTATGTATGAGGTGCAGACCTGCTGTATTAACTCTAAGACTGTCTGGTTTTAAGTATGAGGCCCAGAGCTGCTGTATTAACTTTAAGACTGTCTGGTTTTATGTATGAAGCCCAGAGCTGCTGTATTAACTTTAAGACTGTCTGGTTTTATGTATGAAGCCCAGAGCTGCTGTATTAACTTTAAGACTGTCTGGTTTTATGTATGAGGCCCAGAGCTGCTGTATTAACTTTAAGACTGTCTGGTTTTATGTATGAGGCCCACAGCTGCTGTATTAACTTTAAGACTGTCTGGTTTTATGTATGAGGCCCAGAACTGCTGTATTAACTTTAAGACTGTCTGGTTTTATGTATGAGGCCCAGAACTGCTGTATTAACTTTAAGACTGTCTGGTTTTATGTATGAGGCCCAGAGCTGCTGTATTAACTTTCAGACTGTCTGGTTTTATGCATGAGGCCCAGAGCTGCTGTATTAACTTTAAGACTGTCTGGTTTTATGTATAAGGCCCAGAACTGATGTATTAACTTTAAGACTGTCTGGTTTTATGTATGAAGCCCAGAGCTGCTGTATTAACTTTAAGACTGTCTGGTTTTATGTATGAGGCCCAGAGCTGCTGTATTAACTTTAAGACTGTCTGGTTTTATGTATGAGGCCCAGAGCTGCTGTATTAACTTTAAGACTGTCTAGTTTTATGTATGAGGCACAGAGCTGCTGTATTAACTTTAAGACTGTCTGGTTTTATGTATGAGGCCCAGAACTGCTGTATTAACTTTAAGACTGTCTGGTTTTATGTATGAGGCCCAGAACTGCTGTATTAACTTTAAGACTGTCTGGTTTTATGTATGAGGCCCAGAGCTGCTGTATTAACTTTCAGACTGTCTGGTTTTATGTATGAGGCCCAGAGATGCTGTATTAACTTTAAGACTGTCTGGTTTTATGTATAAGGCCCAGAACTGATGTATTAACTTTAAGACTGTCTGGTTTTATGTATGAGGCCCATAGCTGCTGTATTAACTTTAAGACTGTCTGGTTTTATGTATGAGGCCCAGGGCTGCTGTATTAACTTTAAGACTGTCTGGTTTTAAGTATGAGGCCCATAGCTGCTGTATTAACTTTAAGACTGTCTGGTTTTATGTATGAGGCTAAGAGCTGCTGTATTAACTTTAAGACTGTCTGGTTTTATGTATGAGGCACAGAGTTGCTGTATTAGCCTTAAGACTGTCTGGTTTTATGTATCAGGTGCAGACCTGCTGTATTAACTTTAAGACTGTCTGGTTTTATGTATGAGGCCCAGAGCTGCTGTATTAACTTTAAGACTGTCTGGTTTTATGTATGAGGCACAGAGCTGCTGTATTAACTTTAAGACTGTCTGGTTTTATGTATAAGGCTCAGAGCTGCTGTATTAGCTTTAAGACTGTCTGGTTTATGTATGAGGCCCAGAGCTGCTGTATTAGCTTTAAGACTGTCTGGTTTTATGTATGAGGCCCAGAGTTGCTGTATTAGCTTTAAGACTGTCTGGTTTTATGTATGAGGCCCAGAACTGATGTATTAACTTTAAGACTGTCTGGTTTTACGTATAAGGCCCATAGCTGCTGTATTAACTTTAAGACTGTCTGGTTTTATGTATGAGGCCCAGGGCTGCTGTATTACCTTTAAGACTGTCTGGTTTTAAGTATGAGGCCCAGAGCTGCTGTATTAACTTTAAGACTGTCTGGTTTTATGTATGAGGCCCAGAGCTGCTGTATTAACTTTAAGACTGTCTGGTTTTATGTATGAGGCCCAGAGCTGCTGTATTAACTTTAAGACTGTCTGGTTTTATGTATGAGGCACAGAGTTGCTGTATTAGCCTTAAGACTGTCTGGTTTTATGTATGAAGTGCAGACCTTCTGTATTAACTTTAAGACTGTCTGGTTTTATGTATGAGGCCCAGACCTGCTGTATTAACTTTAAGACTGTCTGGTTTTATGCATGAGGCCCATAGCTGCTGTATTAACTTTAAGACTGTCTGGTTTTATGTATAAGGCTCAGAGCTGCTGTATTAGCTTTAAGACTGTCTGATTTTATGTATGAGGCCCAGAGCTGCTGTATTAGCTTTAAGACTGTCTGGTTTTATGTATGAGGCCCATAGCTGCTGTATTAACTTTAAGACTGTCTGGTTTTATGTATGAAGCCCAGAACTGCTGTATTAACTTTAAGACTGCTTGGTTTTATGTATGAGGCCCATAGCTGCTGTATTAACTTTATGACTGTCTGGTTTTATGTATAAGGCTCAGAGCTGCTGTATTAGCTTTAAGACTGTGTGGTTTTATGTATGAGGCCCAGAGTTGTTGTATTTCCTTTAACACTGTCTGGTTTTTTGAATGAGCACCCAGAGCTGATGTATTTCCTTTAAGACTGTCTGGTTTTCTGAATGAGCGCCCAGAGTTGTTGTATTTCCTTTAAGACTGTCTGGTTTTATGAATGAGCGCACAGAGCTGCTGTATTTCTTTTAAGACTGTTTGGTTTTATGAATGAGAATCCAGAGCTGTTGTATTTCCTTTAAGACTCTTCTTACAGCTGTTTATTAAACATAACTATTTAATTTAAATTACTAGCATCCCTTTGAAGTAACACAGGGAAAACTCCGATTCATGTAAAATCTTTATTGGCAGGGTGAGAATATCTTCGTCCAGCAATAGAAATGTTATTCTATAATAATATCAGTTATGACACTCAATTTTATTTTAGTTTTTGTGTTTAATTGACTTTTGATGTATGCCATGGGCAGATGCATATCTATCTATTGGCCTTTTGAGCCGTAGTCGGCCCATAGGGTATAAACTCAGATATTCTTTCCTTGTTTCGAAATGTTCTTTCTAGCAGTCTCAATCCTTGCAAAGATCTTTTATCAAATCTCGCCATTTGTATGTGCTTGTTGCCGGAGCTATGTGCTCTGTGCACATAGTGAGTTGCGCGCTTCATCCGTTTTGATCATGTTTCGATATTCCAATTGTTTACGATGAATGATGATATCGTATGGCAGGGAACAGTTGGCTGTGTTCACTTTCTGCGCGGTTTCGCCTTATGTCTTTTGGCGTGTACTGGGACTGCTATGGTGGGGACTACAGCTACCTTTCTTTGTTTGGGAGATGAGTTAATAATTCGGATGACTCCACTGGCACGAGCGGTATTAATTATGGATTTTAATTCGTTTGCAGTGATACCGGGGCCTTCCATAACCAAAGAACCAAAAGAACCAGATACATATATACTATTATTTTTATTTTACAAACGGACAAAGAAAGTTTTATTTTTGTGCGTCACTTTAGACCAAATTATTATAGTCTGTATCTGATAAGGCTCAGCACTTACAATCATTTACTCAGGAATCAGTGGTTAACGAAAAAAATCCTGTTCACAGTCGAAGCTGACTATTTATTACATAAAAGGGCGAAAGGAAAATGAGGAATTAAAGTTAACAAAAAGCAAGGAAGTTATATAGATGTACAGAGATTCTGTGGAATGTCCAAAAGAAATCAGTTAAGCTAGAAAATGTATGTAGATTACCCGTATATTACCTATATCAAAGGATTTCACAATTGTATACTGGAATCTCTTGTAAACTGTTAATAAATAACACATGAACTGGTTTTAACTTTCTTAACCACCTCACCCCAATATTACTTATATCTTTCTCTCTCTCATGTGGCTCTCATTGTCTCTATTTTTTACTATTTCATATAGTCATCAAATGATAAATCTAACTTTTCCATTATGACAAAGAGCTCATCGTGGCTCTTCCCTTAGCATCAACAGCTCGCCATAGCTCTTCCCTTAGCATCAACAGCTCGCCATAGCTCTTCCCTTAGCATCAACAGCTCGCCATAGCTCTTCCCTTAGCATCAACAGCTCGCCATAGCTCTTCCCTTAGCATCAACAGCTCGCCATAGCTCTTCCCTTAGCATCAACAGCTCGCCATAGCTCTTCCCTTAGCATCAACAGCTCGCCATAGCTCTTCCCTTAGCATCAACAACTCGCCATAGCTCTTCCCTTAGCATCAAAAGCTCGTCTTGGCTCTTCACATAGTATCAAAAGCTCTTCATGGCTCTTCGTTTAATATCAAAAAGCTCATCATGGCTCTTCCTTAGTATCAAAGGCTCGTCATGACTCTTACCTTATTATTAAAAGCTCACATGGCTTTACACTTAGTATAAAAAACGCATCCTCTCTCTCCCCTAGGTATAAAAATATATTACTTTACCTCCCTTAGCATAACAATCTTATAATCTCTCTTCCCTTTCGTATATTGAAAAAAAAAAACTAATCATGTCTCTCTCCCTTTGGTATCAACGACATTATTTTGAGGCATGGCATCACGTCCAGCCGATCATAAAAATCCAATTTTTAAAGGCTAGGTGAACCTTGAAGCCATGTCTGCAGAAAGATAATAAATAATTCGTGAACATCTGGGGATTGACCTCTGTTATATCTGAGGATTGACCTCTGTTACATTTGAGGATTGATCTCTGTTATATCTGAGGATTGACGTCTGTTACATTTGAGGATTGACCTCTGCTACATCTGAGGATTGACCTCTCCTACATCTGGGGATTGACCTCTGCTACATTTGAGGATTAACCTCTGCTACATCTGGGGATTGACCTCTGCTACATCTGGGGAGTGACCTCTGCTACATCTGGGGATTGACCTCTGTTACATTTGAGGATTGACCTCTGCTACATTTGAAGATTGACCTCTGCTACATCTGAGGATTGACCTCTTCTACATCTCGGGATTGACCCCGGACCCTTCTAAAAATTAGCGAACTCCCTAACCACTCATCCAATGAAATGCTCAGAAAATAGATAAACAAGTAAATTAAATGCAAAGAAGAATATAAATCAATTTAAAAGTTTATTTTATTTTGGGATGTTAGGTTATGTTAACATTGAACAGCTGTACATTTTATAGTTAGCAATTTGTTGACTTCCAACGGAGTATAAATAAATTTCATTTTTTCCAAAAATGGAATAAATTCACTATATAAACGAGACAGAATCGGCAACAATCCAATCACAACCTCACTACCAGTGATTCTCAGCCTTGGATTAAGGGGTCTGAATTTGGGAAATGAATCAAATAATAAAGTTATTATGAAATAACAACGTTTTTTTTTACACTTAGCGATACTTTTTTTTTAATTTACGGACACACTATAAACAGTGATGGAAACTGTACAACAGAAATAAACAAAAGAATAGTTACGGCAAAAAGTAATTTTAAGGCCATGAATAATACACTAAAATCAAACCAAATAACACCAGGGCTAAAACTAAGAATAGCAAAATGTTACATCTTCTCAATATTCCTGTATGGTGCAGTAACATGGACATTAGACAAGAAAACAGAACAGAAAATTGAAGCCTTTGAAATGGGGATTTATAGAAGAATATGTAGAATTGGAGGGAAAGGAAAGAAAACAAACGATGAAGTTTTAAAACAACTAAAAATGAAAAGAGAACTACTAAACACAATTAGAACAAGACAAATGAAATGACATTTTTGGGGCATGTTAAAAGACACAACACCCTAATAAAAGTAATATTGGAAGGGAAAATACAAGGTAAAAGAGGCAGAGACAGACCAAGACTAACATGGATGAGTAATATCAAAAGATGGACAAGTCAACCTATGTCAATCTGCGCTATCAAAGCAAAAGACAGAGTGGAATGGCGCTCCATTGTAGCCAACCTTCGATGCGGAGACGGCACTCAATGATGATGATGATGAACGATATTCATGTTTTGCATTATTTAATTCTGTGCGGAATGACATTATTATTTATTTATTTTACAACAGCCAGATATGGTTATCCAGAAGTGGGCTTGCTAGTCAAGTTATGCCCAAACACGAGGCAGTGAATCGGGTTAATTGGACATGAAAAAGGAGAAAATCCGTGGTGATTATTAGAAGTTGGAACTCACAGATGAATGTTGACAGTGCGGTCGATAACAGGAAGGAGTAACAAGGGCGTTCAAAACGAGGCTAACGAAACAAGGGAAAAAAATATCCTCAACAGGAGGAAACAATTAACATGTTGTGATGATGAGAAGAGAACAGCTGGAATATAATGAGACTTCTGGAAACATTTTGAGAGGAAGAAAAATGCAAAGAAAGAGAAAAGACAACGGAAAATTTAGGAGAATGGTTTTGTAGGAAATTAAAAATAGGGTTGATAAATAACTGTTGAGATAAGAGGAGGGAGAAGGGGAGGAAGGCAGAGAAAGATGACAAGATATACAAAATAAAAAAGTAGAACAACGACTTTTCGGCCAAGGAGGTCTTCAGCTGGAACAATAACACACAAATATATAAGGATATGCATATAAATGGGAGCCGCGATAGCTCGGTGGTTAGTAAACTGGACTACAAAGGACAAGAGGTAGGGTTCGATCACAACCGACGGCTTCCGGTTCACCCAGCCTTTTAATGGGTACCTGAATTTTTTTCTGGGAAAGTAAAGCGGCACGGGCGTAATACCAACCACATTACCTCAAAAATCATGTGCCGAAGGTCTGTAAAATTTATGGTCACTAACGCCATATTCCCTCTACGTCACTTGGCGTGACGGGGGTACTTTACTTTTTTATGCAAATAAATCTAGTAAATTCGCGAAATTATGCAAGGCTATCTATAAAGAAAAATAAATCAATTTCCCGACTGAAGTTACATAAGTCCGAACTAAAGACCAATGGCCAAACTGAAGTCAAAATTGCCTGCATTTTAAAGGTGTTATGAGTCGATACAATTTTGGAACCATTTTTGAAACGGGTGTACCTGACATGAAGTACTTCATAATGTTTGAGAACATCCCTGGATGTGTGAGCTAGCCTGAGGAAAGGGAAACAAGCGTCAAGAAACTACTCAACAAAAATTATGCCTTTCGCTTGAGGCCAATTTCTCAGCTGGTTCGTAAGGATAAGTTAAGGACTATTGACTTGGACAGAAGTGACTTTTCTGATTGACCTGCGCCCCTTATGGACAAATACGTTGTTAAGGACGCCAGCATGAGGTCTTAAAGTAGCAATATGTTTTCGAGCTTTCCATTAGGTCATTTTTATTGATTTTTTTTTCATTTTGTTGTTATTTAATTCGCAGTATTATTTAAAGATAACTGCATCTAAAAAAACGCTGACAGTAATTTAGCAAGTAATGCCAGTGACAAATATCATTTGTGTTTTGCTTTAAACTTCAAGTGGTATTTTAGTTATTTGCGTAGAAATTGTATATACTTATCCATCTACCTATCTCAGTACTCAGCTGTGTTTAGCTTAGTCGACAGATTAACTTATCAGCTCTGCTGACAACAGAATAGTGCTCAAATCTCCTCAGCACTTTCCCAAGTTTGAAGCACACCAGCCATTAACAAAAACACTAAAGATGGCTTCAGCTCCGCGAAGCACCGACAAAAACCTTGACCTGAACTTCCTTTGCCTCCATTGATGACATTCGTTTGTAGATGGTGGCTCAATTCTTTTCTCCCCTGGCCCTGTTAGGTCACAAGTAGCCGTACATGCAAAGTACTCAACCATCTTACTATTTATCTCTACAGTAACCGACTCATTAACCATCATTAATATCGAACTAATACCTAACTTGTCAATCTATAACTCCGTCAGCTTACGTTCTATCTGTCAATCCCTCATCTATCCAACAATTAATTATGTTAATCTCAACATCATCATGTGCAATACCGGTTGGCGTAGGCGATCATGCCCCTCCACAATCTTCTATCTACAGTGCATCGTATCAGTTCTGTTGTTGACTGTTTTCCATGCCATGACACCAAGCTATCCAGTATTTTCTCTCTTTGTCGTCCGCGATCTCTCTTTCCTTTTATTTTGCCAGTTGTAACCAAGTATTTCAACTTTCCTCTTCTCATGATGTGCCCGAAAAATGTTGATTGCTTCTTTCTTATGTTTTTTTAAGAGCTCCATTTTTGTGTTGGCCTCTTTGAGAACTTCCTCATTGGTCTTTTTAGCTGTCCAGGGAGCTTTCAACATTTTTCTGAGAAATCTCATCTCTGCTGCTTCTAATCGTCTTTTCATTTGTAAGTCTACTGTCCATGATTCGCTTCCATAGGTCAGAATTGGTTCTATATAGCACCGATGAACTCTTTTTCTATTTCTATTGACATAGATTTATTGCATAAGATATTTTTCATTTTCTGAAATGCTATTTCGGCCTGAGCTATTCTGCTTTTTATTTCTGTGGTGCATCTCCCATCTGATGTTATTATTGTGACCAAGTATTTGAATTGTTGCACTTGTTTCTGATTTGTCCTGTTTATTTTTATGCTGCATGATGGTGATGATTGTTTCTTCGATATGACCATTACTTCTGTTTTCTTACTATTCAGATTGAGACGTTTCTTGTTGCTTCCTTTTACTATTATGTCTATCATTTCTTGTAGTTCATTCTCTGTCTCTGACTGTCTAAGACTGTGCCATCCTCAAATCGCAAGTTATTTATATATGCTTAATCTATCAGTTGGTTAATCTTTATATTCATGCAACAATATCTATCCATGCATCAATCTGCCAACAGTCCATCTATCAATGCAACAATCTGCCCACAGTCCATCTATCCATACAACAATCTGTCCACATTCCATCTATCCATGCAACAATCTGCCCACAGTCCATCTATCCATGCAACAATCTGCCCACAGTCCATCTATCCATGCAATAATCTGCCCACATTACATCTATCCATGCAACAATTTGCCCACATTCCATCTATCCATGCATGCAACAATCTTCCCACAGTTCAGCTATCCATGCAACAAGCTGCCCACATTCCATCTATCCATGCAACAATCTGCCCACAGTCCATCTATCCATGCAACAATCTGCCCACATTCAATCTATCCATGCAACAATCTGCCCACAGTTCAGCTATCCATGTATCCATCTGCCCACAGTCCATCTATCCAATCAGTCAATCGTCAATTCAAAGGCCTATCATTTCAGTGACTTATCCAATCACTCACTAATCAACAAATAACAATTCCAAAATGTGACATGCATCCATTCATCAGTGAGTTCCATCTTAAAATTATTCATTCATTCACTGAACAAACTATTTTCTCATTAATCCATTTATACATTCAATTCTTCCTTTCTTCTGTTCTCATTTCTTCCTTCCTTCATACATTCATTTATTTCTTCCTTCCATCATATACTTGCTGATTGACTGATTCACTCACTCACTGCCTCACTCTATCGCTCTCTTATCTACTCGCCCACTGACTAACTTAAACTCTCACTCACTCATCCACTCCTTTACTTATCCAACCACTCACGAACTTACTCATCCGTTCAATAACTTATTCACTGCCTCATTCATCCGCTCCCTCCTTTACTCATTCGCTCATCCATATTCTATCTCATTAACTCACTTATTAACTCATTTAGCCACCAACTCACTCACACGTCCATTACTTCAATCTATAAATACATACATCCCTACCTATATCCACATCAATCACCGATCCATAGACCCATTTATTCATAAATCCGTCTATCCATTATTGTTCTCTACCAGAGTCGTATAATTGAAAACGTGACTGCATCCAAAGACCCAGCATCAACAATATTTGTGCTTCATGTCAGTTCCGGTGTACATCTCAGTATCCAGACGAATCCATTCTTTGAAGATGCAATCATTCTTTTCATTGGCTAATTCAGACCAATAGGACTGGAGACACGTTTACCTTTAGTCAAAGAGTTTTCTATTAAAATGACATTAAAGTTACTTGAATGAACAGATTTTAGAAGACACGTTAACTCTTAAATACGCTATCTATCTATCTATCTATCCATCCATCCATCCATCCATCCATCCATCCATCCATCCATCCATCCATCCATCCATCCATCCATCCATCCATCCATCCATCCATCCATCCATCTATCCATCTATCTATCTATCTATCTATCTATCTATCTATCTATCTATCTATCTATCTATCTATCTATCTATCTATCTATCTATCTATCTATCTATCTATCTATCTATCTATCTATCTATCTATCTATCTATCTATCTATCTATCTATCTATCTATCTGTCTGTCCGTCTGTCTGTCTGTCTGTCTGTTTGTCTGTCTGCCTGTCTGTCCGTCCGTCTGTCTGTCTGTCTGTATGTATGTATGTCTTTCTGTATGTCTGTCTGTCTATCTATCTGTCTGCCTGCCTGTCTGTATGTCTGTCCGCTTGTCTCTATGTCTGTCTGCCTATTATATCTTAGTTAGTCAGTTTGTCAGTTAGAGAGTTGTTTAGCAACCAAGTTAAGTAGTTATTGAGATAATTGTTAGTTATTAACTTGGTTAGTTAGTTAATCAGTTAGTTTGCATAAACCACTACGTGCTCTTGAGGCAGTAGCTTTGTTATTTATGCATACATCCTAAATGACAACTAGAATGTATATTAATAGTTCATGTAGCTTTCTTGTTATACACGCTCCTTGTTTATGTAAAATGTAGCTTTGAAACGATTGGTAGAGCAAAGAGTTGGTCTGCTGAAGTCAAGGGCTTGGTTTTGAGTCTTGTCAATAGGATCTAGGTTTACACAGTCTTAAATGGGTACCCGAAATTTTTCATAAAAAGAAAATTCAGTCCTGGTGTAATGCTGAACAAATTTTTTTTAAAAATGTACATTACTTACCTTCTTTCTTTCTTTCTTTTTTTATTTCTCTATCTCTTGAACCCGTGTCGATAGAGATACAAAGTTTTGGTTCTCTCCCCTTTTGGCGACTTCACTCAATGTCATTTGATGTTGCTGTAGCGTTTCATTGATGTCGTCTGTCTCACTTACTCTAGGTCTGTCTCTTTCTCTTCTGCCCTCTCCTCTTTTATGATTTGTGTGGTAAGGAATGTACATATGGCCGTAAAACATTGATAATTACACGAATCAATTATACGCTACACATGAAGCAATGGGAACACCAACGTTTTTTTTTCCTTGATTTTCTTTGGGGCAACTGGACAGGTCGAAGACAGCATCATAGACTGGCGAACCTTGAATTGCAGTTGAAAATCTTTCGTGGTGTGTGAAGTTGCTACACGTTTTAGTGTTTCATTTCCTGCTGTTCTTACATACACAGACAATACCTTAGCTCGAAAAAATATATATATGGGGGAACTAACTCTAAAAAAATGTTTTTTTTTGTCTTACCCAAATTCTTCTTTTCCCACCTTTCATCTCCCAGTGTAGTATAGATCTTCAACAAACACTTCCCAAGCCGTTCTTTTAAATTCCATGGCTTTCCCATCATGGCTGCTTCCATCTGTCTTCTCCAAAAATATTTTGGTCTTCCTCTTTGTCTTTTTTCTTGGGGATTCCAAAAAATGGGCATGTTGTGTAATACTCTACTTTGGCCTCCGCATTTTGTGTCTTATCCAGCGCCAACGTCTTCGCTGTATCTCCTTATCCACTGGTATTTGACTGCTACATTTCCATAATTCTATGTTAGTGATTTTGTCCTGCCATTTCCATCTTTTTATTCTGCGTAAGCATCCATTAATGAAGGTGTGCATTTTCATAATTGTCATTTTTGTTGTTCTTCATGTTTCACAGACATATAATTGGACTTTCCAAAATTGCTAAACACATATTTGACTTAAAACTATTCACATATGGTTATGTGATATGATATAAAAAGACAAGAGCCTTAAATGGGTACCGGATTTTTTTTCTGGAAAAGTACAACGGCACGGGTGTAATACCGATCATATTACCCCAAAAATCATGCGCTGAAGGTCTATAAAATGATGGTCACTAATACCATATTCCCTATACGCAATTTGGCATAACGGGGCACTTTTGTCTCTGTTTTTTTTTAGCTCAGTGGTTAGTGAACTGGACTACAAAGGACAAGGGGTAGGGTTCGATCCCAACCGACGGCTTCCGGGTTCATCCAGCCTTAAATGGGTACCGGATTTTTTTCTGGGAAAGTAAAGCAGCACGGGCGTAATACCGTCCACATTACACCAAAAATCATGTGCTGAAGGTCTGTAAAATATAGGGTTACTAACACCATATTCCCCTATACGCCACTTGGCGTGACAGAGGTACTTTACTTTTTACTTTTACTTTGGTAAGATACAGGAGTCAGAATTTCAGAGTATCTTATAAACGTCGTCTTTTCATGCTTGTCAGTTTATGTAAAACTTGAATTGTCGAGGAAATGTTTGAGAGTCGTGTTAACCTTAAAGGTAAATACTAACACTGTGCCATGTCTGATTGCATGTACTTTGTTGGAGAAACGGAGAAATAATGGTGCTGTGCAGCGTAACAACACGGCGTATATACGTCCCTTCATCATTTGTGATGCGTTCAGATGGGAACTGTCTGAAAGATTGTTCGTGAAAGGAAGACATGCTAAAGGGACCGGATGTGGAAGATGAATGGTGGGAAATGGAAATGGTTGACCAATATTTGAGGTTAGGCTGCGAATACAGTTTTGGGTCTACGTGTGGGCATATGGACTGAGTTGTAAGTAAAAGTGTAAAACTAAATGTAAGAGACTACATGTAAACGATGATTGTAGGTGCGTCATTGAATGTGAGAGACTGCAAGTAAACGGTGATTGTAAGTGCGTTATTGAATGTTGGAGACTACAAGTAAACGGTGTTTGTAGGTGCGTTATTGAATGTTGGAGACTACATGTAAACAGTGACTGTAAGTGCGTTATTATATGTTGGAGACTAGATGTAAACGGTGATTGTAAGTGCGTCATTGAAGGTTGGAGACTACATGTAAACGGTTATTGAAGCTGCGTCATTGTATGTTGGAGACTACAGGTAAACTATGATTGTAGGTGAGTTATTGAATGTTGGAGACTACAGGTAAACTATGATTGTAGGTGAGTTATTGAATGCTGGAGACTACAGGCAAACTTTGATTGTAGGTGAGTTATTGAATGTTGGAGACTACAGGTAAACGGTGATTGTAAGTGCGTTATTGAATGTTGGAGACTACAGGTAAACTATGATTGTAGGTGAGTTATTGAATGTTGGAGACTACAGGTAAACTATGATTGTAGGTGAGTTATTGAATGTTGGAGACTACAGGCAAACTTTGATTGTCGATGGTGACTAAAAGTTGAAGATAAAACTGTGATTGAAGGTGCGTGATTAAATGTTAACAATCAAACAGTGATTGTAGATGTTTGGCTGAATGTTCAAGTCTAAGCTGTGATTGGAGGTTTATGGCTGAATGTTGATCAAGATAATATTGTAGGTGTTGGACTGAATATTGGAGATCAAACTGTGATTGTATCTGTGATTGTATCTTGACAAATATTGTTAGCGAAAATATAGCTTCAAGCTTATTACTGAATATTTGAAACTAAACTATAATTGAAAAAAATATGATTGCAAAATTATGATTGCATTTTAGAAAAGAAAATGGGATTGTGAGACTATTTATCGTCCAATATTAAAAGGACGTAACGTGGACGTCAATGTTTTATTTCGCTAGTAAATCGCAATTATTTGCGTCTTTCGGTCCGACATATTTACCTTCGGCATGGCATTTTTGGGATAGGTGTTGCCTTCTCTCTTCAATCCTAACTCTTTGGGCCAGATGGGGTAGTCTGTTACCAGTGGCACTACTGGGAGGTGGAGATCAGTTTTAAAATTCTCCGATCCTGACTCATGTAATAAAGTTACGTGTTGTTGACCACCCTAAGCCAGGGTGTTGGTGGGATTTTTTTTTATCCCCACGTGCAACTTTAATATAGGAATAGATCGTTGTTAAATAATGAGAATCTTTAGGAGCAGCCACTGAGGCCGATAATAACATGTTTGGGATAACTTAATGAGTAGATTAGGGAAATAGCGTGCTTGCTTAATATGTGAACTGTTAGTGTTAATATTGCCAGAATAATTACAATAGTATGTGAATGTACAGGGAGCCGCGATAGCTCAGTGGTTAGTGAGCTGGACTACAAAGGACAAGTGGTAGCGTTCGATCCCAACCGACGGCTTCCGGGTTCACCCAGCCTTAAAATGGGTACCGGATTTTCTGGGAAAGTGAAGCAGCACGGGCGTAATACCGACCACATTACCCCAAAAATCATGTGCTGAAGGTCTGTAAAATATATGGTCACTAACACCATATTTCCCTATACGCCACTTGGCGTGACGGGGGTACTTTACTTTTTTTATTATGTGAATTTACAACAGAGTTTAGTAGGTGAACTGTTGGTAGTAATATTGCCTGAATAATTACCATAGTAAAAAGTAAAGTACCCCTTTCTCTCCCCCCCCCCCGTCACGCCAAGTGGCGTATAGGGAATATGGTGTTAGTGACCATAAATTTTACAGACCTTCGGCACATGATTTTTGGGGTAATGTGGTCGGTATTACGCCCGTGCTGCTTCACTTTCCCAGAAAAAAATCCGGTACCCATTAAAGGCTGTGTGAACCCGGAAGCCGTCGGTTGGGATCGAACCCTACCCTTGTCCTTTGTAGTCCAGTTCACTAACCACTGAGCTATCGCGGCTCCCCTGAATAATTACCATAGTATGTTAGTTATTAGGTAAACTATATGCAACAAGTTAATTAGTTGCTAGGTTAATTAATTGATTTCCTTAGTTCCTCTTGGATTATAGATGGCACATATTGAAAGGATCATAGCTCTCCCATGTCTGACGGTTCACCACTAGTTCTTGTTTAGTTCCTATTCCTATATTTGAACCCTCTCTATCCACCCTCTACATGAACCATGGAAGCAATGTCATGATAATAAAACTTCAGCACCCCAGACAAAATAGGGAGCAGCGATAGCTCAGTGGTTAGTGAACTGGACTGCAAAGGACAAGAAGTAGGGTTCGATCCCAACCCATAGGCTTCCGGGTTCACCCAGCCTTTAATGGGTACCGGATTTTTTTCTGGGAAAGTAAAGCGGCACGGGCGTAATACCAACTGCATTACCCCAAAAATCATTAGCCGGTCTGTAAAATATATGGTCACTAACACCATATTCCCTATACGCCACTTGGCGTGACGGGGGCTCTTTACTTTACTTTTACACCAGACAAAAGCATGGAAGAATTTAAAAACTTGTCAACAACCTGACACTGATATTGTCATAACAAAAGATAAACAAACCCGAAACTGGTGGCATCCGCACCCTTCCCTGACCAAGGATTAATAATTTTAAATTAGGAAAATTGGACAAACTAGCTTGTTTATGTCCGGTTGTCTGTTGTTGTGCATAACACGAACTCATTATTAGCAATATTCTCAACAATTACAAAGATGGAAAGGATTACATTTTAAGTATTTTATTTTGGAACAACGTTTTAGACTTTTCAACAAAAATGTAGTGTTCCTGTAATATTGTCTTCATATTCTGCAACATTTCTTTTTAGTTGTTTTGTGCTGTGTTATGCATTTCCGAGATTAAATGCAGAAAAGTACATCTAAAAGCATCTTTTTTCCAGAAAATTAAATATTTTATACAACCAATCACTGTTAATAGGAATACGAGAGAGAGAGAGAGAGAGAGAGAGAGAGAGAGAGAGGGAGAGAGCGAAAGAGAGAGAAAGAGAAAGAGAGAGAGAGAGAGTTCACCAATGTTACATAGAGCCAATCATTATGTTTATGGTCTCACTCGCTACCGAACTCGGCATATATTCAATAACTTAAACACCGATGAAACACTGCAACAACATTTGACCACGAGCACGTTCATTGTGTGTGGAATTAAGTTAAATGTGTCTGTTGTGTGATGCCTAATTGTTGTGACACATCTGCCTGAAACTTCTCTCCGCTGATCTATGTCAATTGGCTGTAGGCGCCTACACAATACTGTTGTTGTTCGTAAGTGTTAGTGAACAGTTTCTGTGTGATCACAAATGATACAGGGACAATTCATTTAGAGTACGCTGGAAGAACGAGGTTTTTTGTGGTCAGACCATATCAGAATTGGCGGTATCGGTGGCGATTGAGACTCTATATGGAAGTGAATCATCATCATCATCATCATCATCATCAAGTACCGGGCCTACTGGCATAGGTGATCATGTCTCTCCACAACTTTCGATCACGACAGTTATTTATCATTTCTGTTGTTGACTTTCTGCCAACCATTCTATTAAGCTGTCTGGTATCTTTTCTCTTTGCTTCCCTCTATCTCTTCGTCCCTCAATTTTCCCCAATTGTCACAATATATTCCAGTTGTTCTCTTCTCATTACATGGTAAAAAAATGATGATTGTTTCTTCCTAATATTGGAAATTAGCTCTCTTTTTGCTTTGGCCTCTTTCAAAACGTTTTCATTACTCTTCTTAGCTGTCCATGGTATTCTCAACATTCTTCTGTAAAACCACCTTTCTACAGCTCCAGTGATTTTCTTGTCTGTTGTCATATTGTCCATGATTCATATCCATATGATAAAACTGGTTCTACATAACATTTAAGAACTCTTTTTCTTGTCTCTATTGTCAAAAAAGGATTGCATAATATCTTTCTCATTTTTTGGAAAACTGTATTTGCCTGAGCCATTCTGCTTCTCACCTTATGTTGTACACCTGTCATCTGAGGTTATCAATGTTGCCAGATATTTGAATTCATTTACCTGTTTTAATATTGTTCCAGTTGTTTTTATTTTGCCAAGTGAATCAGGGATGATCAGTAAACATGAAGATACTTGGAGGCCACCTAAATGTGTTGTTACAGAAGAATATTGACAACACCACGGACTGTGTTTCTACAGAAGATTATCGACAATACCACGGACTGTGTTTCTACAGAAGAATATTGACAATACCACGGACTGTGTTTCTACAGAAGAATATCGACAATACCACGGACTGTGTTTCTACAGAAGAATATCGACAATACCACGGACTGTGTTTCTACAGAAGAATATCGACAACACCACGGACTGTGTTTCTACAGAAGAATATCGACAACACCACGGACTGTGTTTCTACAGAAGAATATTGACAATACCACGGGCTGTGTTTCTACAGAAGAATATCGACAATACCACGGACTGTGTTTCTACAGAAGAATATCGACAACACCACGGACTGTGTTTCTACAGAAGAATATCGACAATACCACGGACTGTGTTTCTACAGAAGAATATTGACAATACCACGGACTGTGTTTCTACAGAAGAATATCGACAATACCACGGACTGTGTTTCTACAGAAGAATATCGACAACACCACGGACTGTGTTTCTACAGAAGAATATCGACAACACCACGGACTGTGTTTCTACAGAAGAATATCGACAATACCACGGACTGTGTTTCTACAGAAGAATATCGACAACACCACGGACTGTGTTTCTGCAGAAGAATATCGACAACACCACGGACTGTATTTCTACAGAAGAATATCGACAATACCACGGACTGTGTTTCTACAGAAGAATATCGACAATACCACGGAATGCTACGAAGGGCAATGAGAGAGACCAGAAAAAAAAGAAAACTTTAACATTATTTCATTAAAAAATATACCACTTTATTTGTGCGTGTGATGAGAAGAGGAAAACTGAAAAATGTAAGACCATAAAGAAAAAAAAAAGATGAGGTAAAAAGAGGAAAATTATAAGTGGCAACGGGGGGAAACAGACAATTTAGCATCGTGTGATGGGGATAACAATTAATAGTGGATAAGATAGAAGTACTGGCGTAAGAAATAATCGGAACAACAAGATTGACAAAGCATCTGAGATGGTACCTGGTGATAATGCTGCTATGGCCTGTTCTAATTATAAGCAACATTTATACATAAGTTTTGTCAGGTCGGGTAATTTTACCTGCTACTGTATGCAGTATACAGTACAACCTGCGGCTGCCCTGCTGCCTTGCAGGTAAGCTCGGGAGAGTAAAAGGCTAAGGGAGTGTACCCCGAAGTAGAACAACCCCACTGCCTTGTGGATGAGACTTTTTAGTCAAAGGCAAGCGCAGCCAACCGTAAACAAACCGACGGAAGGCAACAGAAAACCACCGTCGTAATTTTTTTGTACAATCATGAATCACAGTTCGTAAATGTTACGTAGAGCCAGTCTTAACATATGGATGTGAATCATGGACAATAGGACAACAGACAAGAAAATCACTGGAGTCTGTAGAAATGTGGTTTTACAGAAGAATGTTGAGAAAACCATGGACAGCTAGGAAAAGAAATGAAAACGTTCTGAAAGAGGCCAAAGCCTCGGCTTTGTCTTAAACTATCGAACATCGCATCAACGCCTAATTAACTGCTGAACAATAACAAGAGGTGAGTTAACCTTTAACCTTGTCTTTCCACGTGGTCACTTTGTCAAATGACTATCAATATATGAAATTCGAAGAACCGTAACTCTTTTACTCATATATTACTTTGCTAGTTTGAACATAAATACATGACTTAAAATAGTGAACCTTATAATGCTGTTAAGCTGAAACTTATGTATCATCATCATCATCAAGTACCGGGCCTGCTGGCGTAGGTGATCATGTCTGTCCACAACTTTCGATCACGACAGTTATTTATCATTTCTGTTGTTGACCTCATGCCAAGCCATTCTCTTAAGCTGTCTGGTATTTTTTCTCGTTGCTTTCCTCTGTCTTTGTCCCTCAATTTTCCCAGTTGTTACAATATATTCCAACTCTTCTCATTATTATTATATAGCCTTTTAAGATATATATATATATATATATATATATATATATATATATATATTGACAATACCACGGACTGTGTTTCTACAGAAGAATATCGACAATACCACGGACTGTGTTTCTACAGAAGAATATCGACAACACCACGGACTGTGTTTCTACAGAAGAATATCGACAATACCACGGACTGTGTTTCTACAGAAGAATATTGACAATACCACGGACTGTGTTTCTACAGAAGAATATCGACAATACCACGGACTGTGTTTCTACAGAAGAATATCGACAACACCACGGACTGTGTTTCTACAGAAGAATATCGACAACACCACGGACTGTGTTTCTACAGAAGAATATCGACAACACCACGGACTGTGTTTCTACAGAAGAATATCGACAACACCACGGACTGTGTTTCTGCAGAAGAATATCGACAACACCACGGACTGTATTTCTACAGAAGAATATCGACAATACCACGGACTGTGTTTCTACAGAAGAATATCGACAATACCACGGAATGCTACGAAGGGCAATGAGAGAGACCAGAAAAAAAAGAAAACTTTAACATTATTTCATTAAAAAATATACCACTTTATTTGTGCGTGTGATGAGAAGAGGAAAACTGAAAAATGTAAGACCATAAAGAAAAAAAAAAGATGAGGTAAAAAGAGGAAAATTATAAGTGGCAACGGGGGGAAACAGACAATTTAGCATCGTGTGATGGGGATAACAATTAATAGTGGATAAGATAGAAGTACTGGCGTAAGAAATAATCGGAACAACAAGATTGACAAAGCATCTGAGATGGTACCTGATGATAATGCTGCTATGGCCTGTTCTAATTATAAGCAACATTTATACATAAGTTGTGTCAGGTCGGGTAATTTTACCTGCTACTGTATGCAGTATACAGTACAACCTGCGGCTGCCCTGCTGCCTTGCAGGTAAGCTCGGGAGAGTAAAAGGCTAAGGGAGTGTACCCCGAAGTAGAACAACCCCACTGCCTTGTGGATGAGACTTTTTAGTCAAAGGCAAGCGCAGCCAACCGTAAACAAACCGACGGAAGGCAACAGAAAACCACCGTCGTAATTTCTTTGTACAATCATGAATCACAGTTCGTAAATGTTACGTAGAGCCAGTCTTAACATATGGATGTGAATCATGGACAATAGGACAACAGACAAGAAAATCACTGGAGTCTGTAGAAATGTGGTTTTACAGAAGAATGTTGAGAAAACCATGGACAGCTAGGAAAAGAAATGAAAACGTTCTGAAAGAGGCCAAAGCCTCGGCTTTGTCTTAAACTATCGAACATCGCATCAACGCCTAATTAACTGCTGAACAATAACAAGAGGTGAGTTAACCTTTAACCTTGTCTTTCCACGTGGTCACTTTGTCAAATGACTATCAATATATGAAATTCGAAGAACCGTAACTCTTTTACTCATATATTACTTTGCTAGTTTGAACATAAATACATGACTTAAAATAGTGAACCTTATAATGCTGTTAAGCTGAAACTTATGTATCATCATCATCATCAAGTACCGGGCCTGCTGGCGTAGGTGATCATGTCTGTCCACAACTTTCGATCACGACAGTTATTTATCATTTCTGTTGTTGACCTCATGCCAAGCCATTCTCTTAAGCTGTCTGGTATTTTTTCTCGTTGCTTTCCTCTGTCTTTGTCCCTCAATTTTCCCAGTTGTTACAATATATTCCAACTCTTCTCATTATTATTATATAGCCTTTTAAGATATATATATATATATATATATATATATATATATATATATATATATATATATATATATATAGTTCTTTCGAGCCGAAGACGGCACATAGGGCAGAACTACAATCTTAAAAACAGAAACCTTGCGTGTCAAAATGGCACATATTGCAGAGATCACTGCTTCTAAAATCTATGGCTCTGTTTCCATAACAATGCTTTTTACCATGACAGCTTGTCAAGCCATCGATCAATCTCCTTAGTCGCCTCTTACGACATGCCTGGAAGGTCACAGTGTCACTATTCTTTACTTCCTACATAATGAGGCCCCGGTAACACACAGGATAACTCTTCTCATTACATGGCCAAAAATGATGATTGTTTCTTCCTAATATTGGAAATTAGCTCTCTTTTTGCTTTGACCTCTCTCAGAACATTTTCATTACTCTTCTTAGCTGTCCCTGGTACTCTCAACATTCTTCTGTAAAACCACATTTCTACAGACTCCAGTGATTTTCTTGTCTGTTGTCCTGTTGTCCATGATTTGCATCCATATGTTAAGATTGGCTCTACATAACATTTAATAACTATTTTTCTTGTTTAAAGAAACATATAAAGGCTGGAAATAACCGGTTTATTAAAGGTCAGAGTTCAAGATTAGGTGTTCATAGAAATTATAAATAAGGAAGAACTAGGGCTGCTTTCCAAATTAGCAGACGCTTTAAGGAAGTAAACTAGACATGGATGAAACGATCGAATCAATAGTGCTAGTATAACGTTGTCATATGTGAGCAGTAAACATAGCCGATTAGTGGTGAGATGTGATAGACTGTGACTTGATGTTGTGGAATCAAAAGTATTATTATAACGTTGTCATATGTGAGCAGTAAACATAGCCGATTAGTGGTGAGATGTGATAGACTGTGACTTGATGTTGTGGAATCAAAAGTATTATTATAACGTTGTCATATGTGAGCAGTAAACATAGCCGATTAGTGGTGAGATGTGATAGACTGTGACTTGATGTTGTGGAATCAAAAGTATTATTATAACGTTGTCATATGTGAGCAGTAAACATAGCCGATTAGTGGTGAGATGTGATAGACTGTGACTTGATGTTGTGGAATCAAAAGTATTATTATAACGTTGTCATATGTGAGCAGTAAACATAGCCGATTAGTGGTGAGATGTGATAGACTGGGACTTGATGTTGTGGAATCAAAAGTATTATTATAACGTTGTCATATGTGAGCAGTAAACATAGCCGATTAGTGGTGAGATGTGATAGACTGGGACTTGATGTTGTGGAATCAAAGACAAGTTGAAAGTTCTCAACGTTCGAGCGGCAGTTCACGTCCGACATACACGGACTTTTAAAAAAATGGCTGAAAGACACAGTGGAAGATAAAGAATGTTTGCAGAAATTTGACTTGAATAATATTTTATTATTTTAAATGTGTATCAAATTGAACCTGCCCGAGCTGCGCCAAGGGGACATACGTAGGCGGAATGATGATGTCACATATGACGTAATATTCACACACCATGTACATTTGTGTATGTGCTCATATCCCATGAGGTATTCATTAGTTTTGCAGCAGAGCGTTGGGAAAATGGCTTGTGGGATACGGAATCCGTCCGCACTATTTTACAATGAAGAGCTTCTATTGCCAAACTTTAACGAGCCTGATGGGATACGGAATCCGTCCGCACTTTTTTACAATGAAGAGCTTCTATTGCCAAACTTTAGTGAGCCTGGTGTGAACACCAACGCCATCTGCTAAGACACACTAGACAACCTGTCTACAGTCATCAAGAATAAGAGACTCGGCATGCTTTCATGTGCTGTGATTCTACTGCACGACAATGCTTGTCTAAATGTCATGAACATTGTACTACAAGCGTTAACAAGGAAACGGTGTGATGTTCTGCAATATTCAGCCCACAGCCCCAATCTGTCATCACGTGACTTTCAATTGTTCGGACCCTTACAAATGTATCTTAAGAAACAACGATTTGACTCCGATGAAGACGTCACGACCTCGGTCACAAAGTGGTTCAATGAACAGCCAAAGTCGTTTTTCTCTGACGACATTATCCGTCTACACAAGCAGTGGGATGCGTGTCTAAATGCCTACTGCGACATTTTTGTAAAGAAACCTAATGAGTACTTGCTTTATAACAATAGCTTTATTTAATTCTGCTACACCCACTGATGTACCCGCTGATGTGAGCTGTTTGTCTCATCCGTTTTGATCATGTTTCAATATACCAATTGTTTACGATGAATGACGATATCGTATGACAGGGAACAGTTGACTGTGTTCAATTTCTGTGCGGTTTCGCCTTATGTCTTTTGCCGTGTGCTGAGACTGCTATGATGGGGACTACAGCAACCTTTCTTTGTTTGAGAGATGAGATAGTAATTCGGATGATTCCACTGGGCACCGGCGGTTGAGCCATTATGGATTTTAATTCGTTTGCAGTGATACTGGGGTCTTCCATAACCAAAGAATCTGCTGATGTTTGTAACATAGCAACTGGGACGGGTTTTATTTGAACACGCCGTATATATATCTGGTTATGGTTGTAGAAGGCCCCGGTATCACTGCAAACGAATTAAAATCCATAATTGCTAAAGCTCTAGTGCCAGTGGAATCATCCGAATTAAAACTCATCTCATTGAAGGATCAAAACAAAGAAAGGCAGCTGCATTCTCCATCATAGCAGCTACAACACACGCCAAAAGACATAAGGCCAAGCGGCAACAGAAGTTAACGCAGCTGAACTGTCCTTCGTCATACGATATAATCATTCATCGTAAGAAATCTGAATATCGAAACACGATCCGGGTAAAAAAAAAAACACACACAGCTCGCGGTGTGTACAGAGAACTAATTCAGTAGCTCCGGCAGCAAGCCGAACTATATATATATTTTCTATCCTTCCTTCCTTCCTTCCTTCCTTCCTTCCTTCCTTCCTTCCTTCCTTCCTTCCTTCCTTCCTTCCTTCCTTCCTTCCTTCCTTCCTTCCTTCCTTCCTTCCTTCCTTCCTTCCTTCCTTCCTTCCTTCCTTCCTTCCTTCCTTCCTTCCTTCCTTCCTTCCTTCCTTCCTTCCTTCTTCCTTCCTTCCTTCCTTCCTTCCTTCCTTCCTTTATTCCTCCTTCTTTCCTAAAAAACAGAGCATTAGATAACTAAAAAATGTCCCCATTAGTCTGGCAACAGCTAAACCCGATGACGTAACCTCTTATATGATAAACGAAAGACAGGAACAGTAACCCTTATGGTAACTTGATGGTAGAGCTCAAACCAAACTGATTTCACCGACATTTCCTGTGTTGACATAGAAGACCCAATTTCTTATGAAAGTGGTAAATTATATTTTGGTCCTTCATTGTATTTCCTTATAGTTTTCTAATATTAGTTTCTTCTATATTTGTCATGTTTTTCTTTCTTGTTCATTTCAATTTTTTTCTTTCAATCCCTTCTCCGCCACCCCCTTTCACATTTATTCATATTTTACTGTAGTGCTAGTTATAGGCCGTTGCTCATTGTCCTATTAAAGCCAGAAGCAGCGAGATGCTAAAATAAAAAAACTGTGTTGCATTCAATTCTTTAGCAATGAAGGGGGGAACCACTTATACACGTGACATTTCTTACAAACTGTAGAATTAAGCAACTTCAATGTGGGATTGTAATAGAAGAATCTACATTCATCAGTTCCGCAGCTGAACCAATGTAGAATGTCGATGTTCTTCGCTTTTTACACTAGAACTCATATCACATTATGTCACGTCTGTCGAGGTTTACGATTGGCTCCCTGGACAACGATCTGTTTGATTTGCGCGCCATTTTAATGTGTGATTCTGTCCAGAATATTTAGTCATTTCATCTTGGGTCTGTTCATTATTTAGTCATTCTGGTTTTAGATTCTTCTTGTTAAAATTCTTCTTGTTAAAATTCTTCTTGTTAAAATTCTTCTTGTTAAAATTCTTCTTGTTAAAATTCTTCTTGTTAAAATTCTTCTTGTTAAAATTCTTCTTGTTAAAATTCTTCTTGTTAAAATTCTTCTTGTTAAAATTCTTCTTCTAAAACTTTTTTTTTTTTCACAACTTTCGATCACGACAGTTATTTATCATTTCTGTTGTTGATCTTCTGCCAAGCCATTCTCTTAAGCTGTCTGTTATTTTGTCTCTTTGCTTTCCTCTATCTCTTCGTCCCTCAATTTGTCCAGCTGTTACAATATATTCCAGCTGTTCTCTTCTCATTACATGGCCAAAAAATGATGATTGTTTCTTTCTAATATTGAAAATTAACTCCATTGTTGCTTTGGCCTCTTACAGAACGTTTTCATTACTTTTATTAGCTGTCCATGGTATTCACAACACTCTTCTGTAAAACCACATTTCTACAGACTCCAGTGATTTTCTTGTCTGTTGTGCTATTGTCCATTATTCACATCCATATGTTAAGACTGGCTCTTATCACTGGGTCTATCTATATAAATACATACATACATCTACGACAAGGAAGATTATTTGATAAGTTAAACTAGTCATTCACAATTTACACGAGATTTGAGGAGATAGCGAAGACTGTATCCGCTGAAGGCTGAGTTAAAGCGGAATGTTATAAAATGAAAAATAAAATAGGAGAAGAAAATACCGTTTGTGGTAAATTGAAGAATGTAAATGATCGATTATTATAGAGAACAAAGCATAAATGTGTCGGAGAGGAGAATTCTGAAACTGTGGGAAATGTTTTCAGCTTGGACGCGTTAGGGAATCTTGAAATTTGAGAAAGAGGTGAAGGTTGTCAGATTCTGGTAAAATCTTGACAGATTGTTCCAAGAATCGATGGATCAGAGGAAAAGGTCAGGGTGACTCCAGAAATTTGGGACCACACTATGACACGCACAGGTCATGGAAACTCCAGTAACTGTAGGTCAGTGTCTGGTACGAATGGAAGAGTGATTCTTGGAATTGGGAATCAGACTTTGGTAAAAGAATGAATGAGTGATTCCTGGAATTAGGAGTCAGACTTTGGTAATAGCTTGAGTGAGTGATTCCTGGAATTGGGAATCAGCTTTAAAAAGAGCTGGAAATATTTTATCCTGGAATTGTGGGTTAGGAAAGAAAAGGCTGGACATCTTTGGACTTCCATATGTTTCCCAGTGCAACAAATGCTCTTCTTGCTTTTGATATCCTTATTTTGGTTTTTAACCTACTTTCTTTGGACTTCCATATGTTTCCCAGTGCAACAAATGCCCCTCTTGCTTTTGATATCATTATTCGGAGTTCGACCTTGCTAACATTATCTTTCTTCTTCTTCTACCTTTTTAGCTCCCAGTGGAGCATATGTCTTCAACAAACACTTTCCAAGTCGTTCTGTTTTTTTTTTGTCATTCTTTTAAGATCACTCCATGTCTTCTCCATCATCTTCATCTCTGCTTCTATCTGTCTTCTCCAAGAATTCCTTGGTCTTCCTCTTTGTCTTTTCCCTTGGGGATTCCAAAAAGGGCCTGTTGTGTAATATTCTCAGTTGGCTTCCGTAGTGTGTGTCCTATCCAGCGCCATCGTCTTCGCTGTATCTCTTTATCCACTGGTGTTTGACTGGTACATTTCCATAATTCTATGTTAGTGAATTTGTCCTGCCATTTCCATCCTTTTATTCTGCGCAAGCATCCATTAATGAAAGTCTGTATCTTCGTGATTGTCGATTTTGTTGTTCTCTATGTTTCACAGCCATATAATAGGACCGCCTTAAAATTTGAGTTAAAAATTTTTATTTTTATATTTAACCTAATTTCTTTGGACTTCCATATATTTCCCAGTGCAACAAATTCCCTTCTTGCTTTTGATATCCTTATTCGGAGTTCGACCTTGCTAACATTATAACCGACAATAAACATTGGCTGCACATGTAGCCTGCTTTTGCAAAGACTATCGTTCTCTATACTACGCTCCGTGCTTTTTATATGCATCGACAGAGAACAATAGAACTGGAACTCCAAGAATGTATAAATATACAGAACTTGTTTGAGGATCATTCTCAGAATATTCTGTTTAAACAAAGTGTGTAGTCTAGAAGTGCAACCGAATAAGAAGCACGAGATAATAAGAGGCAGACTGTGGAGTTTTATAGGTCAGGTCATAGGCTCATGAGTGTTCCAGAAACAAGTAGAAATAAAGACAAAATAATAAATAGAAAAAAAAGACCGCGCAGATAACACTTATGGTACCCTATGCAATGGTTGTCATGAACTGCACTAGGTAAATAACCTTCATTGCTGCTCTACAAGATGTGTTTATCACTGGCGTCTTGCTGGCCAGTATCCGAAGAAGAACCAACAAATATAGATGTGTGAACCTCGTTTAAATAGAAGATAATATTTTTATACAACTTAATAAGAAAAACATACGCAAACAAAAGTGAAGACGTCCAAACGAATTACGAGATAAAATAACGCTCAGTGATGCCCAGAGAAGACGAAAGATGTATAAACCATAACAATAATATATTCTATGATTATTTTAGTTTTTATTTTTTAAAAAAAAAGATGAAGGAGCCAATCTGCGAACACCCAAGTTGCGATTGTGAAAATATTGCTGTCAATAAAATATGAGGCATGTTAAACAAAGATAAGGTATGCAAGGGATATTCAAGAAACATTGCAGGTGAAAAAAAGGCAAAATATCCTGAGAAAATATCCTTTCTCCTTGCAACGTTTCATTTCTTATGTCCTTACAGGAATGTTTATTATTGTCGCAATGCTCTCTTATCTTTCTCTATACACAAGGTTTCTAAAAAAAAAAAAATTATATTGTCTTTTTGCACATGTTTGTGAAACTAATTGTATTTTATATTTTATATGCGATGTTTCTTTCATTAATATCAGCATATGTTTTTTAGCTCTTCATTTAATTCTAAACAGTTTTCTGTAAGACAACTATAATATGCCTTCTTTTTCACCTCATAGTAATCTATACTTAAAGACTTCAGCGACCTGGGAGTCGCTGAGCCACTACTGACAAAATTCATCAAGCTATGGGTTGTTGGAGCAATCCTGACAGACTTAATAAATCTGGGGGTCGTTGGGGCATTGCTGACAGACTCCATCAGCGTGGGGTCGTTGGGGCACTACTGACATACTTCATAAACCTGAAGGCCGTTGGGTTTGGTACAACTGATAGACTTCATTAAAATGAAGGTTGTTGGCGCACTACTGACAGACTTCATCAACTGGAGGTCATTGGGTGGGGTACAACTGATAGACTTCATCAAAATGAAGGTTGTTGGCGGACTACTGACATACTTCATCAACTGGAGGTCATTGGGTGGGATACAACTGACAGACTTCATCAACCCGAAGGCCGTTGGCGCACTAAAGACAGACTTCATCAACCTGGGAGTCCTTGGGCACTACTGACAGAATTCATCAATTTGAATGTCGTTGGCACACTACTGATAGACCTCATTAATTTGAATGTCGTTGATGCACTACTGACAGACTTCATCAACCTAGGGGTCATTGGCGCATTTCTTACATAATTCATCAACCTTGGAGTCGTTTTGGGTGTGGCACTACTGACAGAATTCATCTTCTTAAAGGTCGTTGGGTGGGGCACTACTAACATACTTCATCAACATGGAGGCCGCTGAGGCACTACAGACAAACTTTATCAACCTTGATGTCCTTGAGGCACTACTGACAGATTTCATAAACCTGAAGGTCGTTGGATGGGACACTACTGGCAGACTTCATCAACTTAGAGACCTTTGGGGCTCTACTGACAGATTACATCAACCTGGGATCCTTGGGGCACTACTGGCAGACTTCATCAACCTGGATACCTTTGGGGCTCTACTGACAGATTTCATCAACCTGGAGACCTTTGGGGCTCTACTGACAGATTTCATCAACCTGGAGGTCACTGTAGCACTGCTGACAGATGTCATCATCTTAAAGGTCGTTGGGTGGGGCACTACTGACAGACTTCATCAACCTGGGATCCTTGGGGCACTACTGGCAGACTTCATCAACCTGGAGACCTCTGGGGCTTTACTGACAGATTTCATCAACCTGGAGATCTTTGGGGCTCTACTGACAGATTTCATCAACCTGGAGGTCACTGTAGCACTACTGACGTATTTCATCATTTTAAGGGTCGTTGGGTGGGGCTCTACTGACAGACTTCATCATCCTGGAGGTCACTGGAGCACTACTGACAGATTTCATCATCTTAAAGGTCGTTGGGTGGGGCACTACTGGCAGACTTCATCAACCGGAGGCCATTGAGTCACTACTGACAGATTTCATCAACCTGGGATCCTTGGGGCACTACTGGCAGACTTCATCAACCTGGAGACCTTTGGGGCTCTACTGACAGATTTCATCAACCTGGAGACCTTTGGGGCTCTACTGACAGATTTCATCAACCTGGAGGTCACTGTAGCACTGCTGACAGATGTCATCATCTTAAAGGTCGTTGGGTGGGGCACTACAGACAGACTTCATCAACCTGGGATCCTTGGGGCACTACTGGCAGACTTCATCAACCTGGAGACCTCTGGGGCTTTACTGACAGATTTCATCAACCTGGAGATCTTTGGGGCTCTACTGACAGATTTCATCAACCTGGAGGTCACTGTAGCACTACTGACGTATTTCATCATTTTAAGGGTCGTTGGGTGGGGCTCTACTGACAGACTTCATCATCCTGGAGGTCACTGGAGCACTACTGACAGATTTCATCATCTTAAAGGTCGTTGGGTGGGGCACTACTGGCAGACTTCATCAACCGGGAGGCCATTGAGTCACTACTGACAGATTTCATCAACCTGGAGGCCTTTGGAGCCCTTCTGACAGAATTCATCAACCAGGGATCCTTGGGGCTCTACTGACAGACTCCATCAACCTTCTCCATGAATCCCTGTCTTCAGTCCCTTGGAACTCTGCCAATTCGAGGAGTGTCTAATCTTTGACTTTTTCTTACCATCTTTTTCTCAACTTCTTTTGTTCCTCCGTTCACAGTTCCGCCCAGAATGGTCTTTGCCAGTCTGCGTGTGATTTGCACCCTACTATGTATGTAATACACAACAAAACGTTCGTGTGGCTACCATTTATGGAAATCAAAACTCATCAGCACAAAAATGAAACTTATACTATTCAAATTAAATGTACTATCAATCCTTACATATGTATGAGAGAGCTGGAAAACAACAAGAGACATAGAAACAAAGTTGAACCCATTTGCAAATAGATGTCTAATGAAAATACTTGCTATAGCGTGGAACGAATTAAAAACAAACGAGGAAATTAGAGAGATCACTAGTCAACCACTAATATCTTCAGTAATCAAGAAAAGACGATGGTCATATGTTGGACATGTGATGAGGAGAGATAATAACCGAATAGCAAAGCAAGCCCACATGTGGGAAACAACAGGTAGGAAGAAAAGACGAAGACCCAGAGAAACACAGAGAAGAACATTGATCAGAGAGGCAAAGGTAGCAGGAATCGGCTCCCTCAATACGGTCGAGATACTTGCACAGAAGAGAGACAAATGGCGAGATTTGATAACAGATCTTTGCAAGGATTGAGACTGCTGAAAAGAAAATTTCGAAAAAGAGAAAGAGTATCTGAGTCAATGCCCTATGGGCCGGCTGCGGTTCGAAAGGTCGATAGATAGATAGATAGATAGACAGACAGATAGATAGACAGACAGACAGACAGACAGACAGACAGACAGACAGACAGACAGACAGACAGACAGACAGACAGACAGACAGACAGACAGACAGACAGGCAGACAGACAGACAGACAGACAGACAGACAGACAGACAGACAGACAGACAGACAGACAGACAGACAGACAGACAGACAGACAGACAGACAGACAGACAGACAGATAGATAGACAGATAGATAGATAGATAGATAGATAGATAGATAGATAGATAGATAGATAGATAGATAGATAGATAGATAGATAGATAGATAGATAGATAGATAGATAGATAGATAGATAGATAGATAGATAGATAGATAGATAGATAGATAGATAGATAGATAGATAGATAGATAGATAGATAGATAGATAGATAGATAGATAGATAGATAGATAGATAGATAGATAGATAGATAGGATGGGATGCACAAATACACATGCATATATATATCCAGTCAGACAAAGAGAGAGAGAGAGTGAGAGAGATGACACACCCACTTACTCTCTTGAGAGAGAGGACATTCCAGACTCACAGAACACTCAACACACCTCATGAAATGGGATAGCATTTATTTTTTTAATATAAATGTTTTAATAATAATAATAACAATAAAACAATAATACTAATAATGATAACAATAAAACAATAACAACAACAATAATGATAATAATGATAATGATAACAGTAATAACAATAATAATAATGATAACATTAAAACAATACTAATAGTAATGATAACAATACTACAATAATGATAATGATAACAATAATACAATAATGATAATGATAACAATAAAAAAGTTTTAATAATGTTAACAACAAACAATAATAATAATAACAACAAAACAATAATAGCAACGATATTAATAATAATGATAACAATAAAAAAATAATAATGATAACAATAAAACAATTATAATAATGATAACAACAATAATAATGATAATGATACAAATAATCACAATGATAAAACAATTCTAATAATGATAAAAAAAACAATAATAATAATGATAACAATAATAATAACACTAGTGTCTCTCTCTCTCTCTTTGTCTGCGATCAGTAATCAATCAGAGTAGGATTCCAGACTCTCACATGAAGACAGCTGTCAGGTTAAGTGTGTTGATCGCCCCCACAGACAGAACATCACAATTAGAGTCTGCCAGATCCACTCTGATTGAACACCCGTTAAAACGTTGCACTGTGTTCTGCGCCAGTGGCCCAGTGCATCCGATTTCAGCCAGCATTTTATTCAGGTTTGCTTTCCTTAGCCTTTGATTGTCTCCAATCTTCCTGCAAGGCAGCAGATTATCTTTTCTGTAGGGGGATTCTGCCCTTAGATGGTCTGCCCTCCCAGGTTTAACGAACACCATCTGCCCGAGTCACTAGAGGTGACTAACACAGACATGCACACAGCGATTTGAGACTTGACTAACACTGACACACATCAAGATATATGACACATGACTAACATAAACATGCACATAAAGATATGAGATATGACTGACATAGACATGCACACACAAAGATATGATACATATCTAACATAGACATACACACAAAGATATGAGATATGACTAACACAGGCATGCACACACAAATATATGAGATTTGACTAACATAGCCATGCACACACAAGAATATGAGATATGATAAACACAGACATGCACAAACAAAGATATGAGATATGACTAACATAAACATGCACACAAAGATATGAGATATCACTAACCCAGACATGCACACACAAAGATATGACACATCACTAACACAAATACACACTAAGATATGAGATATTACTAAACTCAGACGTACATAAAGATATGAGACATGATTGACACGGACACGCCAAGATATGAGATATGACTAACATGACACACACCAAGATATGAGATATGACTAACATGACACACACCAAGATATGACACTAGTTTGAAACGAAATCTACTTTACGTTATATCATCATCAACATCAAGTACCAAGCCTGCTGGCGTAGGTGATCATGTCTCTCCACAACTTTCAATCACGACAGTTATTTATCATTTCTGTTGTTGACCTTCTGCCAAGCCATTCTCTTAAGCTGTCTGGTATTTTTTTCTCTTTGCTTTCCTCTATCTCTTCGTCCCTCAATTTTCCCAGTTGTTACAATATATTCCAGCTGTTCCCTTCGCATCACATAACCAAAAAAATGATGATTGTTTCTTCCTAATATTGGAAATTAGCTCTCTTGTTATATCTATCTATCTATTGACCTTTCAAGCAGTAGCCGGCCCATAGGGCGTAGACCAAGATACACCTTCTCCTATCTGAATTTTTGTTCTAGCAGTTTTCTTTTAAAGATATTTTATCAAATCTCGCCATTTGTCTCTGTTCTGTGCAAGCAGCTCTATCTCATTGAGGGAGCCGAATACTGCTGCTCTTGTCTCTCTCATCAATGTTCTTCTCAGTGTCTCCCTGGGTCTTCCTCTTTTTCTCTTACCTGTTGTTTCCAATAGGCTTGCTTTGCTATTCGGTTATTATCTCTTCTCATCACATGTCCAACATATGACCATCGTCTTTTCTTTATTACTGAAGATATTAGTGGTTGATTGGCGATTTCTCTAATTTCCTCGTTTGTTTTGAATTCGTTCCATGCTATACCAAGTATTTTCCTTAGACATTTATTTTCGAATGCGTTCAACTCTGTTTCTATAGCTTGTTATATAGCTGATGGATAAAACCACTTTCTGGTTTCAGATTAGAAAGAGCCGTTATCGTATCCGGTTGTCTCGTCGTGTTTAGAAAGTTTCAGAATATACGGCAATGATAAATGTTATCATATATCAAGGCCCCAAATCTTCAAGAACTCGAATGAATCCCCTGCTGTGGTGTATAAGGGGATGAGAAATATGATGGGACAGTCTCGAGAGCGACATGAAATGTTGACAATAATTATGGAAAGATTACTGCCTCTTTTACACTGGCCGCCATTTTGATGAACACATGCCAGTTGAAATGAAAGGGGAACAACTAAAACAGGTTTGCTGGCAACAGCTTCACGGAATAAGGACAAAACAAAATAATCAAACGTTTCGGCGACAGGCCCTCAGAAGTAGAACAAGACACAGCAGAAACACGATAGCTACTTGGATTATATGAATTACCTAGAAATGATTTTACATATTTCTGCTTTTTTCAGTTGAAATGAAACCTGAGATTGTGATCATATTCGGTGACAAGAGTAGCCAGTGGAAGCAACGATTGATTTGACAGTTTTATGTTTAAATGGCATGCTCTGATGTCATAAAATGAAATGAAACTGTTTGCATGTTGTACATGATTCACACCTATAACACGAATTTGGATTTTGTATATTGCTTTTCCCTACAGAACAATTATCACCGTATTTGGACTGTGTCCATTCTTTTTTCTCTTTTCTCTTTCTCACTGATACCGAAAAGGTGTCGTGGTTATATCATTTGTCGTTCTTGAGCTGCTCGAACTGTCTGAATTAGTGATTTTCCTTTGTTGTTACATGTCTCTATCACTGCATCTATCCATCTTCTTCTAGGTCTTCCTCTTGGTCTTTTTTCGATGCATTCTCGAGAAGAACGCCCTTGATGGTGATGTTACTTTTCTCAAGCATCGCATCTCACATGTATTAATCTTTGTTAAATGTGACTTAGAAAGGGTTCATGCATGACTTACATAGCACAAAGTTGGTATGTTATTTATCATGTGTGTTTACACTGTGCCCATTAGAGTATATAATTTTAGCATATATAATACTCTTACCACCCAGACCAGAAGAATGACAGAAACACACCCAGCTGGAGAAAGGAGCACAAATTTCATAGCGGAGGTTGTGGCACTCCAAATAGTCACACAAACTCTCATGAAACAAAAGGTCCTGACTATAAAAATTGTCATTCTCAGCGATGCAAAGTCAGTCATTCAAGCGATAACAAACTCGAAACAGGACAGGCTCATCCAGGAAGTAAAGAACAACAGACATTGGCTGTCAGGGAAAACATAGTCCTGCAGTGGTTACCATCACGATGTGGCATCCCTCGAAATGAGAAAGTAGATGAAAACATGTGGCAACTGTCAGCAATCCAACCAACCACAGAGCCCCAAAAAGGTAAAGACAATCAGGAAATGAAGTAAAATACTAAGAAAACAGAATGAAAAGAACTGTATGAAACATATGGGCGACAACATGACAGCTTCAATAACATCAGCAGACATAACGGACCAAGATATTCAGACTCAGAGCAGGCCATTGTGGTCTCGGAGCACAATCAATTTTTGATTTACAGTTATAGTTATGGTTAGTTGATATCACTGCAAACGAATGGAGCTCCGTAATTGCTCAACCAGCAGTGCCAATGGAATCATCCTAATTAACATCTCATAGAATATCCAAACAAAGAAAGGCAGCTGCAGTCTCCATCATAGCAAACACAGCACATGTCAACATAAATAAGGCGTATCAGCACTCAAAATGAACGCAAATGAACTGTCCTTCGCCATACGATATCATTATTTACTGTAAGCAATAAGAATATAGAAACACCATCCGGATGAAAAGCACAGCTCACAGTGTGCACATAGCACTAACGCAGTAGCTCCGGCAGCAAGCTGGACTTTGAATATGAGGAAACTGCAACAATGAACACTTTTCAGACAATGCCTCAACGGTTTCTGCCGCCTATCCGTCATTTTAACCGGAAATCAATTGATATTTAAATTTGATTGAAGTTGTTTCAATTTGGGACACTGACTCAAAACGTTATATTTCTAGCTAAACCAAACGTGTATGTAGGAACAATATTTAAGTAGTTAATGCACGTAAAAAAGAGATTAAAGATTGGCAAATATGTTTCTTCTTCCTCTTTTTTCTTCTTCTTCTATCCTTCCTTTCATTGCCGTTGGCATCGAGGGGAGATACAATCTACGATTCATTGCTCTTATGTTGGCCTCTTCTTGTGTTATCCCTCCTAGTGACTCTAGTATGCCCTTTATCCATCTCTTTCTCGGTCTTCCTCTTAATCTGGCTTTTTCATTGCATTTGTTTATGGCTCTTTGAGTCATTGTTAGTTCTTTTTGTCTTGTTATGTGGCCGAACCAATTTATCTGTTGTTTCTTTATGTATTCGGTGGCTGGTTCAATTTCGAGTTTCTTCCTCAGGTCGGTGTTTGTTACTCTGTCCCTTAAGCTGTTTCCTGCCATTCGTCTGACACATTTAAATTCGGCGGTCGTTATCTTTCTTATTGTTCTGGAGTCCAGCGTCCAATTCTGGCAGGTCTGTTTCTAGGGAGCAATATTCAAGTTTAACAATATAAAAGTTTTAAAATAGAAAAATACAGTTTTTCCTAATCACTTTGAATGTTTAATAGAAGAATAAACATATGCATTTGATTTTCCCGGAAAGACACGTGCACAAATAAACTAAAGAAACAGCGACAAACAACTGTGCAGCACGGAATCAGAACTCTTGAGGTGTTTGTTGTTGAATTTTGTGAACCTTTTGCGTGGGGATAGATGGGGGCGGTTATTATGTCAGTTGGTAAACTTTTTTTTTGTAAAAGAGAAAAACGGACAAATTTATAATAAATGAATATTATTATAGAGGGAAACTTCCGAGTATTCAGCCCTACCATATCCGGGAAATACTTGTATTAATAGGGAAACTACAGATACACAATGTTTTTCCAAGCTGTGATTGCAGCCCGATGCTATAGTCATGAGAATACCTGCGCGAAAGTCAATGTCTACGATAGCCATTTTTTTTTTTTAGTTAGCTGAGTGGCAGTGTTCCCTAGCGTTTGGTTTTTCGTGGCAAGGCGCTGTACCACTGAGTTCGATCCTGCTCTGGTGCATATATTGTTTATTTGTTTTGGTTTTTTTTTCTGTTGCTGATTCTTTGTCATTTTTTCCGAGTGCTACAAACATACCTCTTCCTGTGAATTGATTGGCGCATTATAAATAGATGAGCAAATCAAACACTCCAGGAATATCAGAGTTGTAGGGAAATAAAGTGATGCTTTAGATGTTTCGTTCATGTTTCATACCCAGTGATGTTGGATATCATGTTCCTGTACAACTATCGTGTGTGACGCAATAACAAAAAAAAAAGTAAAGTGCCCCCCCGTCACGCCAAGTGGCGTATAGGGCATATGGTGTTAGTGGCCATAAACTTTACAGACCTTCGGCACATGATTTTTGGGGTAATGTGGTGAGTATTATCCCCTTACCACTTTACTTTCTCAGAAAAAAAAATCCAGTACCCATTAAAGGCTGCGTGAATCGGAATCCGTCGGTTGGGAGCGAACCCTACCTCTTGTCCTTTGTAGTCCAGTTCACTAACTACTGAGCTGTGTGACGTAATAGTTCCACTATTAATCAGCTCTTGTGACACGCAATCAAAATGTCCAATATCTTCTCTTTTTGCCAATCTCTGTCTGTTCGACCTTCTAATTTTCCTGTTGTGACTAAGTTTTCCAGCTCGGCATATCCCTCACACAGGCTTTTCAAATCGTGACTGTCTTTTTTTTTTAATTTGATTTCCATTCTACCTCTCTTGATCTGCCTCTTTCAGTAACTCCTCACCTGATTTTATTTTACTGCCCACGATACCATTGACCTGAGTATCTTAAAAAAAAAACCTTTCCACGGATCCTAAGAGGCTTTATATATCTTCTTACTGTCCATGATTCGCGACCATAAACCAGCACTAGTTCAATACAGCACTGTAAAAGTCTTTGTCTAACTTTCAATGATAATGACTTTTTTGTATAAAATATTATGTTTTTATTTCAAATATTATTGGCTTGTACGATCCTAAATTTTACCTCAATGAGACATCTTCTATCTGATGTAAACGTTGCATTTATATTACTATCGTTAGTAGTAAGGAACAAATATTAGAAAGCAAAGTTCTTGAACTTAAAATGTAGATTGTTGTAAAATAAAGAGTTCAATTAAATACTTTCATGTTTTTTTGTAAGACTCCTGTTTCCAAGATGGCGGAACTAAGTCACGTTCTCTCGATCGCTGCAGAAATTGCTTTGGAATCTGATGAATTTCGGCTTTCCATTACAATTTTCTGCATTCCAGTCGAAATGATGTTCTACTTATCATATCTACGCCAATGAATTGGCGTTGCACGCACGGCAATACTCCGTTTTGACAAATCAAGTGTTGTGAATGCGCCTTCCACCGTCTAATGTTGATCTGCGTTTTATGTCACACTGAGTGCTGTTCCATGACCGTTGATGGAGATGTTTGCCAAATAGTTATTTACAATTTCCAACGCATTAATGTGGTGGGCTCTGTCAAGTCTGCCGAAGTTTTATCTCTTTGGGAAATTTGCACCATGTTTCGTTTGTTGTATACTGCATTCACTAGAGTAATCATGAATCCATGGGCGCAGCCATTTTGTGCGTGCTACGTCATCATAATGGTTCATCGTGTGTCTCAAGACCGACCATGCGCTAATCTTGCGATCTGTTGTTTGGTGTGCAACGGGGATAATCTGACGACGAACTGTGTTTTGTATGTTCGGAGTTGGAGTCAAATACGATGTCCTAACATCATCAAGCGCTATACATATAAAAACTATGACGATCATCATTTTCAAGAGGACGTGAACTTCCGGGCAATATGGTGGATAGGCGACAGGAACCATTGAAGGCTATGTCTGAAAAGTGTTCCTAGTTGCAGTTTCCTCATATTCCAAGTCCGGCTTGTTGCAGGAGCTACTGAGTTAAGTGCTCTGTGCACACCGTGAGCTGTGTGTTTCATCCGTTTTGATCATGTTCCGATATTTCAATTGTTTACGATGAATGCTGATATCGTATGACAGGGAACAGTTGGCCGTGTTCACTTTCTGTGCGGTTTATGTCTTTTGGCGTGTGCTGAGACTGCTATGATGGGGACTACTGTTACCTTTCTTTGTTTGGGAGATGAGTTAGTAATTCGGACGATTCCACTGGCACGGGCGGTTGAGCAATTATGGATTTTAATTCGTTTGCTGTGATACCGGGGCCTTCCATAACCAAATAACAAAATAACCAAATTTTTTTTGTTTAAATTTAAGTTGTATTTGGCAAAAAAAATGTTTTTTTAAAATTCACTTTTTCGAACATTTCATCAGGTTTAACACATCAAAACTGTTTCCATATGCGGTATTTTTACTTTGATCTTATCTAACAGTAAAATAACTATAGTCATATTACACTAATGACACAACATAGATCCACAAATAGCTACTCTCGTCATTAGCTTGGCTCTTGAAAGACCAACAATTACATTTCCTCCATTGACCTAAATCACTGCCCTCAATCTCAGTTTCTGACTGTTACTGCTCTTACATCCATTTAATACCATTGGTCTATTTGTAGCCCACTCCGCAGGAGTTAATTCCTAATGTCTAAATACCACTTTTGACCTCCGTGAGTGTCCAATTTCCTCCAATACTGAAAGTCAACATCATTTACTGAACTCAAGTATAGTCCAGACAGAGCAGTGGTTTTCACAACTTTTCTTGGCATCGCCCCCATTTAGTTCATGAAAATAATAACGTCCGTCAATCAAGCAGGAAAGGACGAAGACCTTTGAGACCCTGCGTACTAAAGAGGTGGGTTCTCCTGACAGAAACCATCGTGACTAGGACAAGAACTATCACGTCAAGTTCGATGTACCTAGTAGCAGTTTATCACCAGATTTTGATGTTATTGCCTCAGAATTAAGATATATAATCAGCCTCTTATATTTATTATTATTATTATTATTATTATTATTATCATGATAAAGCCATACCATTTGGCGTAGATGATCATGTCCTTCCACAATCTTCTATCTACAGTGCATCGTATCAGTTCTGTTGTAGATTGTTTTCCATGCCATGACACCAAGCTATCCAGTGTTTTCTCTCTTTGTCGTCCGCGATCTCTCTTTCCTTGTATTTTGTTAGTTGTAACCAAGTATTCCAACTTTCCTCTTCTCATGATATGCCCGAAAAATGTTGATTGTTTCTTTCTGATGTTTTTTTTAGGAGTTTCCTTTTTGTGTTGGCCTCTTTGAGATTTTCCTCATTGGTCTTTTTTAGCTGCCCAGGGAATTTTCAACAGTCTTGTGAGAATTCTCATCTCTGTGGCCTCTAATCATCTTTTTCATTTTTTTTTGTTTACTGTCCATGATTCGCTTCCATAGGTCAGAATTGGTCTATATAGCATCGATGAACTCTCTTTCTCCCTTCTATTGACATAGATGTGTGGCATAAAACTTTTTTTTTATTTTCTGAAATGATATTTTGGCCTGAGCTATTCTACTTTTTATTTCTGTGGTGCATCTCCCATCTGATGTTATTATTGTGCCCAAGTATTTGACGCGTTGTACTTGTTTCAGATTTGTCCTATTTATTTTTATGTTGCACGGTAATAACACTTGTTTCTTTGATATGGCCATTATTTCTGTAAAATGAAAACAAATCCGGTGACAGAACACAGCCTTGTTTGACTCTTTGTTTTATATATTGGAACTGTCCTGTTTGGTTGCTAATTCTAACGGCTGCTGTTTGTTGCCAGTACATATTTTTTTTTTATGATTCGCAGATCCTTGCCATCAACGTTTAATTTCTCCAAAATATTGATTATTTCCAAATGCTTTACTTTGCCAAATGTTTGTGTGTAGTCTATAAAGCACATATTTAGATCCTTCTTTACATCTATAGCTCTTTATGTCAATTTTCTCAGGATGTATATTGCATTATTGGTGGCCTTTCCTTCCACAAATCCACATTGTTCCTCACTTATTTCTGGTTTTATTTTGTTTCTTACACGCTTCATGCTGATTCTTAATATTACTTCCGTCATAAGACTCATGAGACTAATAGTGCGATGGTCTTCACAATCAGTTTCGCCTGACTTCTTCGGTATGGCTACAAAGATAGATTTTCGGGTATGTGTCATATGTCATTGAATAGTTTCTTCTTCTTCTACCTTTCAGCTCCCTGTGGAGCATAGGTCTTCAACAAAGACTTTCCAAGTCGTTCTGTTTTTTGCCGTTCTTTTAAGATCATTCCATATCTTCCCCATCATCTTCATCTCTGCTTCTATCTGTCTTCTCCAAGAATTCCTTGGTCTTCCCCTTTGTCTTTTTCCCTGGGGATATCAAATTGAATAGTTTATACTGTTATCAATAATATTATATAATAATAAATAATTAGAACACATACCCATGTAACGTTACTAGGTAGATGAGACACCGATCTTCCTTTGTAAAAAAGAAAAACAAATAAAGTACCCCTGTCACGCCAAGTGGCGTATAGGGAATATGGTGTTCGTGACCATAAATTTTACAGACCTTCAGCACATGAATTTTGAGGTAATGTGGTCGGTATTACGCCCGTGCCGCTTTACTTTCCCAGAAAAAATCCGGTACCCATTTAAGGCTGGGTGAACCGGGAAGCCGTCGGTTGGGATCTAACCCTACCTCTTTTCCTTTGTAGTTCAGTTTTCTAACCACTGAGCTATCGCGGATACCAATAGATCTTCCTTTGGCCATACAAATATTACTTTTTGCTTCTATGAGCGTTATGATACGAACATATTACAGCTTTTTTATTTTGTTTGCATTTTACTGTATAAATACTCACTTTACGGGTATATATAGTTTTGGTTAGAAAACCTTCTTTTAATGAAACTTTGTTAAGTATATCATTTTCAATTTGGCGTAAAAGTATTTGGAAGTGGAATAAATGTTTTGTTGCTCCAATTGATAAATGTTTTGGTGCCCCCTTGATAAATATTTTGATAAATAAATATTATTCCCTTGATAAATGTTGTGTGCGCCCCCCCCCCCTCCTCCCCCCGCTTATTTATTCAGTACATGCTTGTTTTTTTTTTCTTTTTGATTAATCCGGCCCTTCCCTCGTATTAAAGGGTGATGATAAGAGCTTCAGTTTGTACAGTTGAGCTTTCTTATACTTATGAAAGTGACTGTCAAATAAAAAAAATAACGCAAAATAGAACAGAATGAACACATATATAAACTACCATTTCTCTCTTTCACCAACATGAGTGTATTTAATCTGTTACTCTTTTTTTCTGACAACAGGTCTTTTTAGTGACTTGTTGATTCCACGTTTCTGTATGAACCAGTCATCTACATCAATCCTACGCGCCGTAAGGGGAAGTTCTGAGTAAGAATTTTCCTGACGATGACGTCAAAGTTGAAACTGTTAATGAAACCGCGTTACAAATATTTAAATAATTTCCTCTAGAGTAAATAGACTCATATTTAAAGCCTCTTTGTTAAAAATTAATCACTGCCACTTCCTTGTTAAAAAAAAATAAATTATTACTTACATATGAAACAATTATTTCATTTTGATTCAATAAAATACTCTTTTAAAGAAAGAATAACCAACACTACTATTGTTAATGATTATCGTTGCGCATTTTATAAAAAGTTTACAGGGGAAAAAATAATTTTGTCACGTAAATGAGAAGGGAGCAATTATATGATGATAACTACGAAAAATGAGGGGAAAAAAGATAGTGTGAAACAGGGAGAAAAGGTACAAGATAGTTTAAGAGAATGGTTTAGTTAGAAGCCAACATCAGGGAGGAAAAACAACTGTAGAGATAGGAAGTATGGAGACACTTGATCGTCTATGGCAACAGACATCTTGATGATGATTGTATATGTCCGCGTGCCAGTCGGTAATAATTTTATCATAATTACATTATTTGTTTTAATTCTTTGAACAACACTGTGTACTAAGCTGTGTATTTTTGGAATAGAATAGCATAAGGCATTACAAGCCAAGCATTCATCTAACGAAAATGCTGTCATAACAATAACCAATTTATAATTAATGATTCTTCTTCTTTCCTTCCTCATCTGCCTTTCAGCGTCAATGGGAGATATAATTTGCGGTCTTTTGCTCTTCTATTCGCCTCTGCTGCTGTTATGTTTCCTAATGCTTCTAATATTCCATCGACCCATCTTTTTCATGGTCGACCCTTGGGTCTGGTGTTCTCACAACGTTTGTTGCAGGCTCGTTGTGTTGTGTTTTGTTCTTTCTGCCTTGTCACGTGGCCAAACCATTTTATCTGTTGTTTCCTTATATATTCTATGGCGGGGGCTATTCCTAGCTTTTTTTTCTCAGTTCTTCATTTCTGATCTTATCTCTCAGACTGTTGCCTGTCATTCGTCTAACACATTTCATCTCTGTAGAGGTTATTTTTCGTATTGTTCTTGCATCTAGGGTCCAGGTCTGGCATTGGCAGCACAACGTTGGGATGAAGATTGTATTAATTAATTATAATATTTAATTAATGATCGGATGTAAAAATAAAGGAGCCATATGAATCAATAATTAGAAGGTAGAGAACTATTCTAAAAAATAAGAAACAAACGCTATATTTGTGTGTCTCTTCATTTTAACAATGATGACAATGATGACAAAAACGAGAGTGTGGTAGGCGGGAGAATCTTTATTTCTCTGTTGCTGCTTGTAGGTTCCTGTTCTTGGTAGATTGTATAGGATACTCAGTCAATATCTTTGACAAGCTTCCAAACACAGAACGGAGCAAGACAATTACAGCAATGTTGATGACTCTGCTGGATCTTAAATGATCGAGAAGCTAAAGGGCAGAATCAACACATAAATGGAGTTGTCAGCCTTCACACACTGAGGGACATACCTAGGGAGGCGATCTCAGCACTTATGGGCGTGTTCGATGTGCAATGGGGGATGATCCTCCGCCCAAACTAAACTAATGCAGGCAACATAATGATGTCTAAGAGAGAGAAATTGGACATTAAATCAATTCTAATTTATATACAGAGACAACAAACGAAATGACTAGCTAATCTGGAAACAAACGCCTACAGATTCTATATCATCATCATCGAGTGCCATCTCCGAATCGAAGGTTGGCTACCATGGAACACGATTCTGCTCTGTCTCTTGCTTTGATGGTGCAGGTTGTCATAGGCTGGTTTGTCCATCTTTTGATGTTACTCGTCTATGTTAGTTGTGCTCTGCCTCTGCCTGTTTTACCTTGTATGTTCCCCTCCAGGATTGCTTTTAGTAGACTGTTGTGTCTTTTAACATGGCTAAAAAATCTCGATATCATACAAAACATATTATAAGAGGAACTCGTGGTAGACGAAGAGTTAGATAGACTGACAACATTCGACAAACACTACAGCAACTTCAATTGACTATGCTTGTGGCTATCGGAATGTTAAGCACTAGAACTTTGTATATCCCTTTGCATCCTAAAGGGTATACAAAGGAAGTGAAGAGAGACAGAGAGCGAGGGAGAGAGAGAAGGTAAGGTAAGAAAAAATAATATACCATAAAGATGAGATATGATAAGGTAGTGACGATAAGATAAGATAATATATCCAAACCCCGCCTCCCTTGATCAGATTATCTGCACAAAACAACCACAAGCTTCTCTCTCACCCAATCTTCACGACCACTTAATTTCCGAATATAATCTTCCCATTTGCATTTCTTTGCCAAGTCTTCAATCATTATTTCTTCATCTCCTTATGTTTCACAGCCCTGCCGTCTGTTAATATAGAAAATGCGATTGTCTTTTCTTTAATTAGATATTAATTCAATGAATTTGAGATAACAAGCAGTAATCTTCTTAACAAAAGCTACGCTCCTTTAAAGATTTATGCTGTTAAAGCACAGTAATCTTCTACACTGTTTTCTCAAAATATGATCGGGTATTTTTCTCGTTTTATGCATATTTCCCAATATCATCATTGAAAAATTGGTTCATATTATCCATTTTAACTATTTGACTTGCTTTTGTTAATTCGTTTCTATCATGTTCAATTATCATCATTGCACACGCAGGGATAATGTCATCAACACCTCCGATTTCTTGGAAATTATGTAGGATAATCTCGGTAGAACTGCGCTAAAGATGTAGCTGAGATTTTCAATGTTGATCAAAAGGTAAGGTCACGGCTGAAGATGTGAATTGGCGTCATGACATCGGTAACAAGATGGTGAGCTCTGGCATTCATTTAATAATTGACTACAAGATGTCTGCTTATGTTGTCTTCAGCACTATATGTGAGGTGATTCCTTCAGCACTATATGTGAGGTGATTCCTTCAGCACTATATGTGAGGTGATTCCTTCAGCACTATATGTGAGGTGATTCCTTCAGCACTATATGTGAGGTGATTCCTTCAGCACTATATGTGAGGTGATTCCTTCAGCACTATATGTGAGGTGATTCCTTCAGCACTATATGTGAGGTGATTCCTTCAGCACTATATGTGAGGTGATTCCTTCAGCACTATATGTGAGGTGATTCCTTCAGCACGATATATGTGAGGTGATTCCTTCAGCACTATATGTGAGGTGATTCCTTCAGCACTATATGTGAGGTGATTCCTTCAGCACTATATGTGAGGTGATTCCTTCAGCACTATATGTGAGGTGATTCCTTCAGCACTATATGTGAGGTGATTCCTTCAGCACGATATATGTCATGATCCATCGACCTTCCAAGAGATAAACTCTGGTCTTCATTTTTCTGATAGCTGGATGTACCTTAAGAGTTATTTTTAAACCTCTGGTGATCCCTTTGCCCTATTAAGAAATCGAATCCAGGTCTCCTTATTGACAGAGCGAGTGCCTGACGCAGTTACATTCCGCGGTATCAATTTATTTCATTGTCATTTTCTATTGTCAATCTTCAACGTTGAAGAGAAATTAAATTCAGTTCTGTTCATGGAATCAGTTTCGAAGCAGTTGGGAATTTTCTGCATCACCACATTCCACAGCTCTGGTCAAAGTGCGTTGACAAATTCAGTTGCCAAAGTTGACTTTCGTGCAGCCCTTATTGGTAACGTATGCAACGATCCCAAACGACGTAAACAAAAAAGATTGCACAGTCACTTCTTCACTCTATCTTCCACGAAAACACACATTTAAAACAAACAGAGCAACCGAAACAGTTCAAGGGAATATGGTAGAATCTAAAAAAAAAAAAAAAAAAACAGTACACAATGCAACGACTTAAACTTTTTATTGTCAGTTATGACTTTAGAATCGCCGAACTACAACGCAAACCACCTCGGCTGCATGGGCGACAATTTGAGACAACAGAACGGAAAGGTGAGTACCTACAGTCGCTTCCCACTTAAATTCACAAATCGAAAAAAAAAATTGAGAGTCAGGACCGTCAGTACATACTAAATCACAGTCAGGACCAATCTCTGGTATCGGAGAACAAGATGATGTTGCTCAATTTGTGCTGCCGCCATGACCATAATTGCAGAAAGGTCCTTTCTGGCTTTCAATACCACCTGGTCTACTTGCTTGTTACAAGCACGGCTCCGATCAAACGACACTCCAAGGTATCTCATCGCATGAGTAAAGGTAAAGGTAAAGGTAAAGGTAAAGGTAAAGGTAAAGTACGAGACTTGAACTGGCGTCTTAGCACGCGAGTTTACACCCATATGTGCTCGGCCGCTTATCTAGAAATGTTCGGAGATTTATGTATAGTGTCGCCTCAAGCATCGAAACTCGGATGCGAGGCGACATTCCTCACCTTACCAGGGTAATACCCTGGTACCCATGTCTGCCAACGGCTGGGTCGACCGTGGGGGTATCTTTTTTTTTCAACCACGAGTAGAATTCAAACTGCTCCCAGTGAGAATCGAACACGGGTTGTCCGAACGTCGGTAGTCCAGTCGGGTAGTTTTCCCAACTAGGCTACCGAGGCCCCCAATCGCATGAGTCCTCTCCACAACCCTGAATACAGACCCACATTTGGCATTAATTTGTTGACTCTGCCATTGTTCAAAGAAAACCATACCACCATAGCCATAAAACCATACCACCATAGCCATAAAACCATACCACCATAGCCATAAAACCATACCACCATAGCCATAAAACCATACCACCATAGCCATAAGACCATACCATGTAGACAAGTACTCTTGTCTCTCCAAACTACACTCTTAAACGATCAAACTTTGTCTGAAGTCCTCCAGTAGCTCTCTCTCTCTCTCTCTCTCTCTCTCTCTCTCTCTCTCTGTCTCTGCCCTGACGATATACCAAAACATCACCAGACATTGTTCTGTCCCTTCCCAAAATTGTCTCGCTTGTGATCCTTCCTGTCAAATTCCTCTCCACATGAAACAACTAAAAAAGAAAAGAGAAACACTAAACACAATTCAAACAAGACAAATAAGAACTACTAAGCACAATTCAAACAAGACAAATAAGAACTACTAAGCACAATTCAAACAAGACAAATTCAATTTTTGGACCATGCTAAAACACACCAACGCCTACTAAAAGTAACCCTGGAGGGGAAAATACAAGGTAAAAGAGGCAGACCAAAACTAACATGGACGAGTAACATGAAAAGATGGACAAACCAGCCTATGACAACCTGCGCCGTAAAAGCAAGAGACAGAGCAGAATGGCGCTCCATGGTAGCCAACCTTCATTGCGAAGATGGCACTCGATGATGATGATGACGATCCTTCCTGTGTAGGCTATAAATACAATAATATAAGTTCTCCATTAATCGGACACATTTTCAAGGTTTCTCCAATAACTCCGCAAAGTCCTGGTCAGATCCCGCTTCAGATCCCGAACATCTTTCATAACACTTACCAAATATAGCTTTTATGTGCTATACATTTTACCCACTTGCTTCGTAATTCAGAATGATCAGCAAATGTTAACACTAATGTAATCACCACCAGTTTTCAAAGAGGACTGTCGTCATTAGATTTGTATTCTTGAACGCAACACCATTGTGACATTTTCAGAGGGATAATAAACAAAACAACGAAGCTGAATACGTATTTAACATCAAGATGCCTGAAATAAGAAATGGAAACACGCTGACATCAGTTGACTGCAAAAACATATAAAAATATTTTTCAACAGAAGCTAATTAATCTAAATCCAATGAGCACGAATACACACATTAAACGATGCCGCAGCTATTGTTTGAAGAAAAACAAATAATGGACTGGCTGTGTGACGTCAAATAGGCAGCTCACAAACTGTTTATTTCAGAAAGTTTTGGTGAAACCATCAAGTACTGGACGAGGAACGCTAAAAATTAAGGGAGTTAAACCATCAATTGCTGGATGGATGACGCTAAAAACTAAGTGAGTTAAACCATCAATTGCTGGATGGATGACGCTAAAATCTAAGTGAGTTAAACCATCAATTGCTGGACGGATGACGCTAAAAACTAAGTGAGTTAAACCATCAATTGCTGGATGGATGACGCTAAAAACTAAGTGAGTTAAACCATCAATTGCTGGATGGATGATGCTAAAAACTAAGTGAGTTAAACCATCAATTGCTGGATGGATGACGCTAAAAACTAAGTGAGTTAAACCATCAATTGCTGGATGGATGACGCTAAAAACTAAGTGAGTTAAACTATCAATTGCTGGATGGGTGACGAGAAAAACTAACGGAGTTAAACCATCAATTACTGGACGAGAAACGTTAAAACTAAGGGAGTCAAACCATCAATTGCTGGACGAGGAACGTTAAAAACTAAGGAAGGTAAACCATCAATTACTGAACGAGTAACGTTATAAACCAAGGGAGTCAAACCATCAATTACAGGACGAGGAACGTGAAAACTAAGGGAGTCAAACCATCAATTACTGGACGAAGAACGTTAAAAACTAAGGGAGATAAACCATCAATTACTGGACGAGGAACGCTAAAAACAAAGGGATGTTAAACCATCAAGTAACTGCAATTAGTTGCCTGCTCCCCATCAATTACTAGATTGGTGACGCTAATAACGTAGGTAGTTCAAACATCGAATACCAGAAAAGTGGACAAATACGCTAACAACCTATATAGAACATTTTCTGATCCACAAATTTTACGATTATCTCCAACAGGTTCCTAGTCATCAGAGACATCAGAATAATGTGAAAATAAATAAAAAATTATTGAAGCTAAACTAGTGGTCTTATTGTTGTGTGTTTTTAAAATTATTTATTTAACGGTAGATGGAAAGTGATACATAAATTAACTTTGTCATGAAAAAAAAAAGTAAAGTACCCCTGTCACGCCAAGTGGCGTATAGGGAATATGGTGTTAGTGACCATATATTTTACAGACCTTCGGCACATGATTTTTGGGGTAATGTTGTCGGTATTACGCCCATGCCGCTTCACTTTCCCTGAAAAAAATCAAGTACCCATTAATGGCTGACATTGTCATGAAGGTTACCGTTAATGTGACCTAATAGATCTGTTATTGTGTTCACTATTTGATAAGTTCATTATGTTTTTTTTAGTGTCAACCACCATTTAAACCAGTAGGTCTTTTATAATGTTCACAGTCAACGTAAGCAAGTAAGTCTTTTAGAGTGTTCACCGCCATTATATGCTAACAAGACTTTTATAATGTTCACAGTTAATGTAAACAAGTAAGTCTTTTAGAGTGTTCACCGCCATTATATGCTAACAAGACTTTTATAATGTTCACAGTCAACGTAAGCAAGTAAGTCTTTTAGAGTGTTTACCGCCATTATAAGCTAGCAAGACTTTTATAATGTTCACAGTTAATGTAAACAAGTAAGTCTTTTAAAGTGTTCACAGTTAACGGAAACAAGTAAGTCTTTTATAGTGTTCACAGTTAACGTAAACAAGTAAGTCTTTTATAGTGTTCACAGTCATTGCAAACTAGCAAGTCTTTTATAGTGTTCACAGTTAACACGTAAACAAGTAAGTCTTTTATAGTGTTCACAGTCATTGTAAACTAGCAAGTCTTTTATAGTGTTCACAGTCATTGTAAACTAGTAAGACTTTTATAGTGTTCACAGTCATTGTAAACTAGCAAGTCTTTTATAGTGTCCACAGTTAACGTAAACAAGTAAGTCTTTTATAGTGTTCACAGTCATTGTAAACTAGGAAGTCTTTTATAGTGTTCACAGTTAACGTGAATAAGTAAGTCTTTTATAGTGTTCACAGTCATTGTAAACTAGCAATTCTTTTATAGTGTTCACAGTCATTGTAATCTAGCAAGTCTTTTATAGTGTTCACAGTCATTGTAAACTAGCAAGTCTTTTATAGTGTTCACAGTTAACGTAAACAAGTAAGTCTTTTATAGTGTTCACAGTCATTGTAAATTAGCAAGTCTTTTATAGTGTTCACAGTCATTGTAAGCTAGCAAGTCTTTAATAGTGTTCACAGTCATTATAAACTATCAAGTCTTTTATAGTGTTCACAGTCATTGTAAACTAGCAAGTCTTTTATAGTGTCCACAGTTAACGTAAACAAGTAAGTCTTTTACAGTGTTCACAGTCATTGTAAACTAGCAAGTCTTTTATAGTGTTCACAGTCATTGTAAACTAGTAAACCTTTTATAGTGTTCACAGTCATTGTAAACTAGCAAGTCTTTTATAGTGTCCACAGTTAACGCAAACAAGTAAGTCTTTTATTGTGTTCACAGTCATTGTAAACTAGGAAGTCTTTTATAGTGTTCACAGTTAACGTGAATAAGTAAGTCTTTTATAGTGTTCACAGTCATTGTATACTAGCAATTCTTTTATAGTGTTCACAGTTATTGTAAGCTAGCAAGTCTTTTATAGTGTTCACAGTCATTGTAAACTAGTAAGTCTTTTATAGTGTCCACAGTTAACGTAAACAAGTAAGTCTTTTATAGTGTTCACAGTCATTGTAAACTAGCAAGTCTTTTATAGTGTTCACAGTCATTGTAAACTAGTAAGTCTTTTATAGTGTTCACAGTCATTGTAAACTAGCAAGTCTTTTATAGTGTCCACAGTTAACGTAAACAAGTAAGTCTTTTATAGTGTTCACAGTCATTGTAAACTATCAAGTCTTTTATAGTGTTCACAGTCATTGTAAGCTAGCAAGTCTTTTATAGTGTTCACAGTCATTATAAACTAGCAAGTCTTTTATAGTGTTCACAGTCATTGTAAGCTAGCAAGTCTTTTATAGTGTTCACAGTCAACGTAAACAAGTCTTTTAGAATGTTCATCACCATTGTAAACTAGCTAGTCTTGTATAGTGTTCACAGTCATTGTAAGCTAGCAAGTCTTTTAAAGTGTTTACAGTCAACGTAAATAAGTAAGTCTTTTAGAGTATTCAAAGTCAACGTAAACTAGCAAGTCTTTTATAGTTTACCCCGCCATTGTAACCTAGCAAGTCTTTCAGAGTGTTCACAGTCAAAGTAAACTAACAAGTGTTTTAACGTGTTCACTGTCAACGTAAACTACCAAGTGTTTTAACGTGTTCACGGTCAAAGTAAACTACCAAGTGTTTTAACATGTTCACGGTCAACGTAAACTACCAAGTGTTTTAAGTGTTCATGGTCAAAGTAAACTACCAAGTGTTTTAACGTGTTCACGGTCAACGTAAACTACCAAGTGTTTTAACGTGTTCATGGTCAAAGTAAACTACCAAGTGTTTTAACGTGTTCACCGTCAAAGTAAACTACCAAGTGTTTTAACGTGTTCACCGTCAACGTAAACTAGTTACTCTTTCATATTTTTCGCCGCCAACGTAAGTAATCTTGTCTACCATTATGTTCACCATCGTTATGTGCAGGCAGGTCCATCGCATGAATCATCACATTCATCATCACATTAATCATCACTATTCTCCGATCCTCCAGCGCTAATGTACTTTAACTCTTCCCTATTTCAAGCAATAACAACGAAACCAAATATTTCAAATTCATAAACAAATCGATTAACGTTTTGATCAAAATCTTCCACTCGATTTGAAATGTCCCTAGATGAAGAAAATAGGAGATTAATACTCTCCCTTATAAGCCGGCGTGTGTATAGAACAACCTCACTTTTATTTAACAAGAATTCATAATAATAATCGTTAATGGAAAGTAATATTTCGATATTTTTTTAATATGCCAGATTCTTTGGTCACTATATGGGGACGATATTGTTCAATCATCGATCAGGAAAGATAATGTAAGGACACGAATTGATTAAACTACCCAATCAATCAAAAACGTCTGAACCAATTTTAAAATATATTATTATTCATTATTTTTTTTATTCCAGAATGTAAAACGATAGGACATAAGGGAAAACGTATCAGATGAGTTTTAATCGGATGCCTTTTTTAAAAAAGAAAATGAGACGGAAGATTAAAAATATAGCTCTGTGGGTCCAGAGATTCTGTGATGGGTTGTAGAAGAGCAAAGGGTAGTGTGAGGACACATCCATAAGAGATATCGATCTGCAATCAGCAGTTTATTTTCTCGTGTTGTGGTTAATATAGATTGGCTGAGAATCTCCTATAGTGGGCGGTTCATTAGTCGTGGAGATGTGGGTTATATATAGGTCTAGGTCGCAGAACAGAGAATTGTAAGCAAGATGGAGAATGTACTTTTATGAACTACAGTAAAACTATACTAAGTATATAATATTATAGTTCTACAGTAAAACTAGACCAAGTATAGAATATTATAGTTCTAAAGTACAACTAGACCAATTATAGAATATTATCGGTCTACAGTACAACCAGACCAACTATAGAAAATTATAGTTCTAAAGTACTAGACCAAGTATACGCTATCACAGTTCTGCAGTAAAACTTCCAGTTTTTCCAGATACTGTGCAATCCATTTGTGATATATGATAATAGATGCAAGAAAATTGTTTCTTAAATGCTATGTAGAGACAGTATTAACATATGGGAGTGAATCATGGACAAAAGGACAACATACAAGAAAAGCACTGGAGGCTGTAGAAATGTGGTTTAACAGAAGAAAGAATATTTAGAATATCATGGACAACTAAGAAGAATAATGGAAACTTATGAAAGAGGCCAAAGCTAAAAGAGAGCAAATTTCCAATATTAGGAATAAACAATCATCATTCTTTGGCCATGTAATGAGAAGAGAACAGCTGGAATCTATCTATCTATCTTTCGTTCGCCTGAAGTATTGTCTATATCTGCAATGTCGTTTCCTGTATAAATTTTACTGTCTTTTGTAATTCTTGCAGTGGCCCATATAGTTTTGTCTGTAGTGTTGTATCTATGGGCCAATGGATTTTCCTCAGTCTACTATATTCAGTGCAGTCTTGAAGTATGTGTTCAGCAGTCTGGGGTGCCTGTCCACATGTACAAGTAGTTGATGTGCCGATCTTGAATTTTGTATACATGTGACTATGGAGTCGATTGTGTCCTGTTCTTAGGCGTATAATGATAACTTGTTCATATCTATTCATATTATGAAAGGCATCCTGATTTGGGGCTTGTGGTCCTCTGATTGATTTGATTATCTGTTTCTTATGATGGTATGTAACTGGTGTATCTAGTTGTGTGCCTGTTGAACCTTCCTTTGCCAACTGATCTGCTTTCTCATTTCCTGGTATTCCACAGTGAGACGGGATCCACTGCAGGGCAACCCTGTGGTGCTTGCAGAGTTCAGTCAATAAGGTCTGCAGATGTGGTAATTTTCTGGATTGTAGTGCCTGGAGTACTGATCTTGCATCTGTCAAAAACACTACAGGCTGTGGGCTAAGATTACTGTTCAGCAGTTTTTCTACTGCCAACTTTATTGCTTGTATTTCTGCATCATAATTGTGACAATATTTCCCTGTTGCTATTTTATTCATATCCCTAGTGTTATTTGGGTACTCTATATATGCACCTGCTCCCCCATTCTTTACTGCATTCTGTGCTGATCCATCTGTGTACACACGAATCCATAGGTCTTGTGGGTATTCTTCATCCAGGAAACTGAGAGCTATTGTTTTTCGCTGTAGACTACTCTTGGCATGTCTGGTGTTTGTCTACTAATACGCTTGGCATGGTGGATAAAGCTGCTTCTCTTAAGTCGTCCCAATGCAAGATTTTGGAATCTGTCCTTCATTGGATGTCTCGGCATGCATACACATTTTTCTGCCTGTATCAGCACCTTTGTGTCTCTCCGTTCTCTCAGTGCTGGTATCCTCCACAATTTCTCCATCTCCAATATTGGTGTTGATTTCATTGCTCCTGTGATGACCCTAAGTGCCTGGTTTTGTACTTTATCCAGTTCTTGCAATGTGGTGTTTGATGCTGAGCACCATGCGGATGATCCATATTCTAAATGTGGGCGTATACTCTGTTGGTAAACTTTACTGAGTATTTTCCCACTCGCACCCCATGTGGTTCCACACAACTTTCTTAGAATAGCCAATTTTCTCCTTGCTTTTTGGGTTGCCTTATTTATCTGCTGTTTCCAAGATAGTTTGTTATCAAATGTAACTCCGAGATATGTAGCTTGTACGTCTTCTTTCACAGGCTCATTGTTTATGTAGATGGCTCCTGCTTTTTGTTTTGGGGAGAGTGTGAAAAGTGTAGTACTGCATTTGTCTGTATTGATGCTGATACACCATCTATTTGTCCATGAATTCAGTGCATTCATAGCTCTTTGTAGCAATTTGGAGGCCACAGTTGCATACTCCTCTGTGCACCACATTACCAAGTCATCTGCATACATTGCCACTTTGATGCCATGTGGTAGTTCAGTAACTAGGTCATTGATGTAGATCAGAAAAAGTGTTGGAGATAGTACCCCTCCTTGTGGAACGCCCTGGCGCAATAAGACCTTCTTACTCTTAAGACCATCCAGTTGCACTCTGGCTCTCCTGTTATGCAGGTATGCTTTGACCCATTTGCACATCCTGCCATTTACTCCATAATTTCTCAGTTTCTTCAAAAGCCCTTCCTTCCATACCTTATCAAATGCTTTCTTTAGGTCTATCCATGCTGCTAGTACCAGTTTCTTTTCTTGAAACGCATCTTCAATTTCCTGGGAAAGATAGGTTGCTTGGTCTTCGGTAGAGTAACACTGTCTAAAGCCTGCTTGTTGTGGGACAAGGAGATTTTCACTTTCCAGGTACCACTGCAGTCTGAGATTGATTATACGTTCCATTGTTTTACACAAACAGCTTGTAAGGCTGATTGGTCTATAGCTGGATGTCATTGAACCATCTTTTCCTGGCTTTAGTAATGGTATCATAATTGCTTCTCTCCATGCCTGTGGCACTCTACCTGTGATCCAGCAAATGTTGTAGATCTGCAGTAGTTTTGCTTTAGCTGCAGTTCCCAAGTTCTTAATTATTTCATTGGACACTCCATCACTGCCTGGTGACTTTTTCATTTTTAATTTGGATATTGCCAGCTCTAGCTCTCTTTGTGTAATGGGTGTTTCCATTACTTTATGTGTGGTCTCTTCTTGTCTTGCATTTTGTTGTTTTAAACGGGTCTCTTGTCGTTTTTCTAGGCTAATTTCAATATTATTGTCATTTGCAAAGGAGTCTGCAAAGTAATTTGCTGCATGTTTACCTGTTAGAATGTTTCCATCCTTCTTCAGTGTAATTTTGGTGTTCCTTTCTGTACCCTCATCATTCAGCTGTTTTACAAGCTTCCACACTTTTCTTGTGTCTCGTTCAAGATTCAAGGACTAACAGCTGGAATATATTGTGACGACTGGGAAAATTGTTGAAATGAAGTTGAAAAAATATATCATGTTATATTAACGCTAAATTTATGTCATGTTATATTAACGTTAAATTTATGTCATGTTATATTAACGTTAAATTTATTTCATGCTCTATTAACATTAATTTTATATCATGCTATGTAATATAATTAAAGTGAAATATTTTTAGATATTTCAACCTGACGACAGTCAGTAGCTCTTGTTTTTTTGGAGAAAAATAATTGTGCACATGGCGGTTGAAATATTGCTTTTAAATTTCAGAGATTACAATTTAATAGTCAGAGAAAACCACTCTTCTAGTGCAGTAGCCACGTCAATCTTCATTCTCAGACTAACTTTCCTTGTTATGAAACGCCATTTTTTTGCAATATTTTAATTTTGTTTCTCTTTCTTTTCCTAATTAAGTAGTCACAGTTGGAAAGTGTAGCTCCCATTCATCATCATTGTAAAATACAGTGCCAACTTGCCGAGATGATCATGGCTCTCCACAGCTTTGTCTCTACAGTTTATCAGTTATGTAGACACGATTAGAAATGAAGAATTGAGACAAAAGTTAAGAGTAAATCCCGCTATTCAATATATAAAGAAACAACAGATAAAATAGTTTGGCCATGCACTGAGACAGAAGACCAGAACACAACACAGCGAGCCTTCAATAAAAGTTGCGAAAACACCAAAACCAAGGGATAACGAAAACGATGTTTTGATGGAATGTTAAAAACAGCAGAAAACATAACAGAACGACGATTATTCCTATTAATTGTACCTCTTGTAGGTTGTGTTTATAATAATTACAGCCTGGCACATTAACTGGCAATTTGTTATAGTTCGTGTACAAAATGTTCTCCAAACTCAACATCAATTTTCTTGGAAATTCTTTGGTGTACTTCTGTGAAATTTTGCATGCAGTATTAGATTCTACCCGACGTTAATGAAATACTTTTATTCAAAATAAAACTGCTCTAGTTTGGGATTTCAGTGTTTATCAGCTTAAGTACCTTAGGAAAATATTTAAAAATACAAAGAAAAGGATAAAAGCAACATTTACCACTGTAAACAAATGAGAAACACAACAGTTATAAATGTATATATCTGAGAAAAACAACAGTTATCAATGTAAATAAAATAGTAGCATATTTACAAATGAAAATAAAAAAGAAATATAACGCTTGTCAATTCAAATAAAGAATAAATACAACGAAGAAGCGTATTTTATTTTAATTTCTAACGAATATATCAAAACGTGAATTTTTTCTTTTAATAGTAAAGAAATTGCTTTTATATTTTAAAACAAAATCTGGAAAGTGAGTTTGCGAATATTTATATGTAAACACTTTAAAACACTAATTAACATATAATAAAATACCAGTGCTCACATTCGTCTCAAACTACTATTCTAACTTGATGTGCATGTTGTGTATATCTACGATGGCACTGTAGTACTATGTTTTCGAATAAATGTAAACAAATTTATAGAGTTTATGTAGTGTGTTGTTTATGTACTTTTATTCTAAACGTCCATACTAAAGATCTGAATTCTCCAAATTAAAATAAAAAACAATTATACCTGCTGTTGTATTTCCATTTGCGGTATAATGTTTAATATGATTGCTTTGTACATGTTTACTTTCTGTGTCGTGTGTGCATCAAAGATCTGTCTAAGTCTTCACACTAAAGCAATATACAGACTGACAGAAAGACAAACAGATAAACAAACAGATAAACTGATAGATAGACAATTAGACGCATAGATATACAAATAAACGAAAGGAAAGGAAAACCTAGAAAGACAGACAGACAGATTATAGATAGACAGATAGATATATAGATAGATAGCTAGATAGATAGATAGATAGATAGATAGATAGATAGATAGATAGATAGATAGATAGATAGATAGATAGATAGATAGACAGACAGATAGATAGATAGATAGATAGATAGATAGATAGATAGATAGATAGATAGATAGATAGATAGATAGATAGATAGATAGATAGATAGATAGATAGATAGATAGATAGATAGATAGATAGATAGATAGATAGATAGATAGATAGATAGATAGATAGATAGATAGATAGATAGATAGATAGATAGATAGATAGATAGATAGATAGATAGATAGATAGATAGATAGATAGATAGATAGATAGATAGACAGATGGGTATGTTGGTTGGTAGGTAGGTAGATAGATAGATAGATAGATAGATAGATAGACAGACAGACAGACAGACAGACAGACAGACAGACAGACAGACAGACAGACAGACAGACAGACAGATAGATAAATAGATAGATAGATAGATAGATAGATAGATAGATAGATAGATAGATAGATAGATAGATAGATAGATAGATAGATAGATAGATAGATAGATCATCATCATCATCAAGTACCGGGCCTATTGGCGTAGGTGATCATGTCTCTCCACAACTTTCGATCTCGGCAGCTATCTATCATTTCTGTTGTTGACCTTCTGCCTAGCCATTCTCTTATTAAGCTGTCTGTTATTTTTTTTTATCTTTTCTTCCCTCTATCTCTTCGTCCCTCAATTTTTCCAGTTGTTACAATAAAGTAGCATTTTATCCCTAAGCCTAGATATTTTACAGCAGTTATGGACAAAAATGGCAGACTCTATACTTTTTACTAAATCGGGAATGTCTATTATATAGGGATAATTTCATTTTGTAAACCACCAAATAGATGTGATATTTTCTAACTCAGCTCTAGACTCAGTTGCCGTTTGATGTCTCTAAGTCTGTTTACCTAAAGATTTGCCCATTATGGCGCCCTCCTCGGAGTGTTGTCTTATAATACCCGTTATCGACTTACCAAGTAGGGACGCTATCGTCCTATTTTGCTTTTTGACGTGACTGGCATCATTTTATTGAGTTTTTGTTCTTGTTCTCAATAATCGGTTTATGATCAGATGGAGTATTTGAGCTGAGTCTTCTTGAGTGACACTATTGTTTATTCTGTTTATTGATCTGCCATCTGTTTTATATAACGAATACTTGCATCATCTCTATCGCTTAATAATTATCTATCTATCCATCCATCCATCCATCCATCCATCCATCCATCCATCCATCCATCCATCCATCCATCCATCCATCCATCCATCCATCCATCTATCTATCTATCTATCCATCTATCCATCTATCTATCCATCTATCCATCTGTCCATCTATCTATCTATCTATCTATCTATCTATCTCTATCTATCTATCTATCTATCTATCTATCTATCTATCTATCTATCTATCTATCTATCTATCTATCTATCTATCTATCTATCTATCTATCTATCTATCTATCTATCTATCTATCTATCTATCTATCTATCTATCTATCTATCTATCTATCTATCTATCTATCTATCTATCTATCTACCTATCTATCTATCTATCTATCTATCTATCTATCTATCTATCTATCTATCTATCTATCTATCTATCTATCTATCTATCTATCTATCTATCTATCTATCTATCTATCTATCTATCTATCTATCTATCTATCTATCTATCTATCTATCTATCTATCTATCTATCTATCTATCTATCTATCTATCGTTTTTTAAAATAATCTGTTTGTCTTTCTGTCAGTCTGTATATTGCTTTAGTGTAAAGACTTAGACAGATCTTTTTTTTAAAATAGTAGTTGACCTATTAGATAGATAGATAAATAGATAGATAGATAGATAGATAGATAGATAGATAGATAGATAGATAGATAGATAGATAGATAGATAGATAGATAGATAGATAGAAAATGAAATTGAATGATGGAAAAATGAAGACGCGAGGGACTTGTCTTGGTAGATTTAGTGACAGGTCATGATAATATAACGCCGATGGTGAAGGTAATAATAAGTGAGGCGTTAAACTGGGCCTGGTTATTGTCATTTCCAATATCGTAGACGCCACATCAAAGAATTTTACGGACTAAACATATTACACGTTAGACGGATGGGAGGAAAGGTGGGGGTGGTGAGATATCGGCCTCAGGACAGGAAGTTCCCAGGTTCGAATTTCGTAAAAGGTGGTGGACATTTTTTTCTTAGAATCCATGGTCTCCTCCAGGCTCTGGGTAGAGAGATTAGTCCATGGTCTCCTCCAGGCTCTGGGTAGAGAGATCAGCCCATTGTCTCCTCCAGGCTCTGGATAGAAAAATCAGTCCATGGGCTCTTCCAGGCTCTGGGTACAGAGATCAGTCCATGGTCTCCTCCAGACTCTGAGGAGAGATCAGTCTTGGTCTCCTCCAGACTCTGGAAAGAGAGATCAGTCCATGGTCTCCTTCAGCCTCTAGGTAGAGCTTTCAGTCCATGATCTCCTCCACGCTCTAGGTAGAGCTTTCAGTCCATGGTCTCCTCCAGCCTCTGGGTAGAGAGATTAGTCCATGGTCTCCTCCACGCTCTAGGTAGAACTTTCAGTCCATGGTCTCCGCCAGCCTCTGGGTAGAGAGATTAGTCCATGGTCTCCTACACGCTCTAGGTAGAACTTTCAGTCCATGGTCTCCTACAGCCTCTGGTTAGAGAAATTAGTCCACGGTCTCCTCCACGCTCTAGGTAGAGCTTTCAGTCCATGGTCTCCTTCAGCCTCTAGGTAGAGCTTTCAGTCCATGATCTCCTCCACGCTCTAGGTAGAGCTTTCAGTCCATGGTCTCCTCCAGCCTCTGCGTAGAGAGATTAGTCCATGGTCTCCTCCACGCTCTAGGTAGAACTTTCAGTCCATGGTCTCCGCCAGCCTCTGGGTAGAGAGATTAGTCCATTGTCTCCTACACGCTCTAGGTAGAACTTTCAGTCCATGGTCTCCTACAGCCTCTGGTTAGAGAAATTAGTCCACGGTCTCCTCCACGCTTTCAGTCCATGGTCTCCGCCAGCCTCTGGGTAGAGAGATCAGTCCATGGTCTCCTCCACGCTATTGGTAAAGCTTTCAGTCCATGGTCTTCTCCAGGCTCTTGGTAGAGCTTTCAGTCTATGGTCTTCTCCAGGCTCTGGGTAGAGAGATCAGTCCATGGTCTCCTCCAGGCACTGGGTAGAGAAATCAGTCCATGGTCTCCTCCACGCTCTAGGTAGAGCTTTCAGTCCATGGTCTCCTCCACACTCTAGGTAGAGCATTCAGTCCATGGTCTCCTCTAGTCTCTGGGTAAAGAGATCAGTTCATGCTCTCCTCCAGGCACTGTGTAGAGAGATCAGTCCATGGTCTCCTCCACGCTCTAGGTAGAGCTTTCAGTCCATAGTCTCCTCCACGCTCTAGGTAGAGCTTTCAGTCCATGGTCTTTTACAGGATCTGGGTAGAGAGGTCAATCCATGGTCTCCTCCACGCTCTAGGTAGAGCTTTCAGTCCATGGTCCCCTCCAGGCTCTGGGTAGAGAGGTCAGTCCATAGTCTCCTCCACGCTCTAGGTAGAGCTTTCAGTCCATGGTCTACTACAGGCTCTGGGTAGAGAGATCAGTCCATGGTCTCCTCCACGCTCTAGGTAGAGCTTTCAGTCCATGGTCTTCTACATGCTCTGGGTAGAGAGATCAGTCCATCGTCTCCTACAGGATTTGGGTAGAGCTTTCAGTCCATGGTCCCCTCCAGGATCTGGGTAGAGAGGTAAGTCCATGGTCTTCTACAGGCTCTGGGTAGAGAGATCAGTCCATCGTCTTCTACAGGCTCTGGGTAGAGAGGTCAGTCCATGGTCTCCTCCAGGCTCTGGGTAGAGAGGTCAGTCCATGGTCTCCTACAGGCTCTGGGTAGAGAGGTCAATCCATGGTCTCCTCCAGGCTCTAGGTAGGGAGGTCAGTCCATGGTCTCCTACAGGATCTGAGTAGAGCTTTCAGTCCATGGTCTCCTCCAGGCTCTGGGTAAAGAGATCAGTCCATGGTCTCCTCCAGCCTCTGGGTAGAGAGATCAGTCCATGGTCTCCTCCACGCTATTGGTAGAGCTTTCAGTCCATGGTCTTCTCCAGGCTCTTGGTAGAGCTTTCAGTCTATGGTCTTCTCCAGGCTCTGGGTAGAGAGATCAGTCCATGGTCTCCTCCACGCTCTAGGTAGAGCTTTCAGTCCATGGTCTCCTCCACACTCTAGGTAGAGCTTTCAGTTCATGGTCTTTTACAGGATCTGGGTAGAGAGGTCAATCCATGGTCTCCTCCACGCTCTAGGTAGAGCTTTCAGTCCATGGTCTCCTCCACACTCTAGGTAGAACTTTCAGTCCATGGTCTTTTACAGGATCTGGGTAGAGAGGTCAATCCATGGTCTCCTCCACGCTCTAGGTAGAGCTTTCAGTCCATGGTCTTTTACAGGATCTGGGTAGAGAGGTCAGTCCATAGTCTCCTCCACGCTCTAGGTAGAGCTTTCAGTCCATGGTCTACTACAGGCTCTGGGTAGAGAGATCAGTCCATGGTCTCCTCCACGCTCTAGGTAGAGCTTTTAGTCCATGGTCTTCTACATGCTCTGGGTAGAGAGATCAGTCCATCGTCTCCTACAGGATTTGGGTAGAGCTTTCAGTCCATGGTCCCCTCCATGATCTGGGTAGAGAGGTAAGTCCATGGTCTTCTACAGGCTCTGGGTAGAGAGATCAGTCCATCGTCTTCTACAGGCTCTGGGTAGAGAGGTCAGTCCATGGTCTCCTCCAGGCTCTAGGTAGAGAGGTCAGTCCATGGTCTCCTACAGGATCTGAGTAGAGCTTTCAGTCCAAGGTCTCCTCCAGGCTCTGGATAAAGAGATCAGTCCATGGTCTCCTCCAGGCTCTGGGTAGAGAGATCAGTCCATTGTCTCCTGCAGGCTCTGGGTAGAGATATCGGTCCATTGTCTCCTCCGGGCTCTTGGTAGAGAGATCAGTCCATGATCTTCTCCAGGCTCTGGATAGAGAGATCAGTTCATGGGCTCCACCAGGCTCTGGGTAGAGAGATTAGTCCATGGCTCAGCCAGGCTCTGGGTAGAGAGATCAGTTCATGGTCTCCTCCAGGCTCTGATTGGAGAGGTCAGTCCATGGTCTCCTCCAGGCACTGGATAAAAAGATCACTCCATGGTTTCCCCCTGGTTTTACTCCTCTCATCCAAACCCATATGATTTCATTATAGAAGGTTAACTACTGATTTCATGCTAGAAGGTCAGCCACTGATAAAATTTCATGCTAGAAGGTCAACTACCGATATGATTTCATGTTAGAAGGTCAACTACCGATATGATTTCATGCTAGAAGGTCAACTACGATATGATTTCATGCTAGAAGGTCAACCACTGATAAAATTTCATGCTAGAAGGTCAACTACCGATATGATTTCATGTTAGATGGTCAACTACTGATATGATTTCATGCTAGAAGATTAACTATTGATTTGATTACATGCTAGAAGGTAAACTACTGATATGATTTCATGCTAGAAGGTCAACCACTGATATGATTTCATGCTAGATGGTCAACTTATGTTATGATTTCATGCTAGAAGGTCAACTACTGATATAATTTCATGCTAGAAGATCAACCACTGATATGATTTCATGCTAGATGATCAACCGCTGATATGATTTCATGCTAGAAGGTCAACTTCTGATATGATTTCATGCTAGAAGGTCAACTTCTGATATGATTTCATGCTAGAAGATCAACTACTGATATGATTTCATGCTAGACGATCAACCACTGATATGATTTCATACTAGAAGGTCAACTACTGATATGATTTCATGCCTGAAGATCAACCGCTGATATGATTTCATGCAAGAAGGTCAACTACTGATATGATTTCATGCTTGAAGATCAACCAATGATATGATTTCATGCTAGAAGGTCAACCACTGATATGATTTCATGCTAGAAGGTCAACTACTGATATGATTTTACGTTAGAAGGTCAACTACTGATTTGATTTCATGCTAGAAGGTCAACCACTGATATGATTTCATGCTAGAAGGTAAACTACTGATAAGATTTCATGCTAGAAGATCAACTATTGATATGATTTCATGTTAGAAGGTAAACTGCTGATATGATTTCATGCTAGAAAGTCAACTTCTGATATGATTTCATGCTAGAAGGTCAACCACTGATATGATTTCATGCTAGAAGTTCAACTACCGATACGATTTCACGCAAGAAGGTCAACCACTGATATGATTTCATGCTAAAAGGTCAACTACAGATATGATTTCATGCTAGAAGGTAAACTAGTGATATGATTTCATGCTAGAAGTTCAACCACTGATATGATTTCATGCTAGAAGATCAACTATTGATATGATTTCATGCTAGATGGTAAGCTATTGATATGATTTCATGCTAGAAGATCAACTGCTGATACGATTTCATGCTAGAAGATCAACCGCTGATATGATTTCATGCTAGAAGATCAACTACCGATATGATTTCATGCTAGAAGGTCAACTACCGACATGATTTCATGCAAGAAGGTCAACTACCGATATGATTTCATTCTAGAATGCCAACTACCGATATGATTTCATTCTAGAATGTCAACTACCGATATGATTTCATGCTAGAAGGTCAACTACGGATATGATTTCATGCTAGAAGATCAACTACTGATATGATTTCATGCTAGAAGATCAACTACCGATATGATTTCATGCTAGAAGGTCAACTACCGATATGATTTCATGCTAGAAGGTAAACTACTGATATGATTTCATGCAAGAATGTCAACAACTGATATGATTTCATGCTAGAAGGTCAACGTCTGTTATGATTTCATGCTAGAAGGTCAACTACTGATATGATTTCATGCTAGAAGATCAAACACTGATATGATTTCATGCTAGATGATCAACCGCTGATATGATTTCATGCTAGAAGGTCAACTTCTGATATGATTTCATGCTAGAAGGTCAACTACCGATATGATTTAATACTAGAAGATCAACCACTGATATGATATGATTTCATGCTAGAAGGTCAACTACTGATATGATTTCATGCTAGAAGATCAACTATTGATATGATTTCATGCTAGAAGATCAACTATTGATATGATTTCATGCTAGAAGGTCAACTACTGATATGATTTCATGCTAGAAGTTCAACCACTGATATGATTTCATGCTAGAAGATCAACTACCGATATGATTTCATGCTAGAAGGTCAACTACCGATATGATTTCATTCTAGAAGGTAAACTGCTGATATGATTTCATGCTAGAATGTCAACAACTGATATGATTTCATGCTAGAAGGTCAACTACTGATATGATTTCATGCTAGAAGATCAAACACTGATATGATTTCATGCTAGATGATCAACCGCTGATATGATTTCATGCTAGAAGGTCAACTTCTGATATGATTTCATGCTAGAAGGTCAACTACCGATATGATTTAATACTAGAAGATCAACCACTGATATGATATGATTTCATGCTAGAAGGTCAACTACTGATATGATTTCATGCTAGAAGATCTACTATTGATATGATTTCATGCTAGAAGATCAACTATTGATATGATTTCATGCTAGAAGGTAAACTACTGATATGATTTCATGCTAGAAGTTCAACCACTGATATGATTTCATGCTAGAAGATCAACTATTTATATGATTTCATGCTAGAAGGTCAACTACCGATATGATTTCATACTAGAAGATCAACCACTGATATGATATGATTTCATGCTAAAAGGTCAACTACTAATATGATTTCATGCTAGAAGATCAACCACTGATATGATTTCATGCTAGAAGATAAACTATTGATATGATTTCATGCTAGATGATCAACTATTGATATGATTTCATGCTAGAAGGTAAACTGCTGATATGATTTCATGCTAGAAGGTCAACTTCTGATATGATTTCATGCTAGAAGGTCAACCGCTGATATGATTTCATACTAGAAGGTCAACTACTGATATGATTTCATGCTAGAAGGTCAACTACCGATATGATTTCATTGCTAGAAGGTCAACTACTGATATGATTTCATGCTAGAAGGTCAACTACTGATATGATTTCATACTAGAAGGTCAACTGCCGATCTGATTTCATACTAGAAGGTCAAACACTGATATGATTTCATGCTAGAAGGTCAACGACTGATATGATTTCATGCTAGAAGTTCAACCACTGATATGATTTCATGCTAGAAGTTCAACCACTGATATGATTTCATGCTAGAAGATCAACTATTGATATGATTTCATGCTAGAAGATCAACTATTGATATGATTTCATGCTATAGTCCGTTCAGATTCGTTTGCCTAGACATTAATTTATTTTTTTCAAAAACTTATTGTTCATTTGCATTGATCTTTTGAAGTTAGGTTTAGAATACTAATGTCGCTATAAAAATATTTTTTTTATCAAAGAAATGTGATCCAGTTTCAAAGATGCCTTATTTAGCCTATATTAAAAAAAAGTTAATCGATATTATAAACACCGGCGGGATTATGTAGATGCTTACATCTCACAGCTGATTCTTTAACATATAGGCATGACCTTCACGGCTGAATGCGCACCGTCCTAAAATAGTTATGTTTCCACTATAAATTTTTATAAAGAAATGTTACATATGAAGTTTCCCGTTTAGCACAAAATGACATTTTAGCCGAAACCGGAAATTATGTGACGTCAAAATCACGGCCGTAGACTCGAGTTCGAGTCATAATTCAGAGGCAAATCTCAATATTTACAGAAAGGAGGCGGCACTATCCATATTATCTTCTGCAAGTCTATGTGAGAATGAATATAAAGGCAAAATATTTTACTGAGCATAACATTGCTATAAAGATTTATCAATACTTCTGCAGAGAGCGTAAAAAGGGACATCTTTATTGTTCTTTATCAAACCCTGAGAAGAGAACAATGCATATTTTAGGTTTGTGTAAACGTTCATTTGATCGAATAGTTAAAGGAAGCGGATATTTATTGCCAACAAATGCAAGAAAGCAAGGAAGGAAAGAAACGTTAGAGAGTTTTGATAAGGACCTAGTAAAAAGAGAAATCTGTCGAATGTTTGATATAAACGAAGAAGTGACACTTAGAAAGTTGAAGCTTTGGCTGAAAACTAACAACGACATTGAAATATCAAAAACTTCATTATGGAAAATATTAAGAAGTGCAGGCTTCACCTTTAGAAAGTATGCTGGTGGAAAAAACATTATTTGTGAGAAGCCACATCTATTAGCTCTTAGAAGCAAGTATTTACGTGAAGTGAAGGAAATGCGCGAAAATGATTATGATATTGTTTATTTAGATGAAACTTGGATCAACGCTCATCATACAAATGAAAAGGAATGGCAGTTAGCAGATGGAAGTATTAAAAGATCAGTACCAAGCAGTAAAGGGCAACGTTTGATAGTTGCACATGCAGGTAGCAGACATAATGGGTTGTTGCAGAATGCTCATCTCGTTTTCATTTCAAAATCCATAGACAATAGAGACTACCACTCCGAAATGAATGGGCACATATTTAAAGACTGGATCGAGAAAAGTATCCTTCCAATATTAGATCGACCTTCTTGTCTGATAATGGACAATGCTTCATACCATAACGTAGTTAACGTAGAAGATAGAATCCCAACATCATCAAGTACAAAAGATGCAATCAAAACGTGGCTCATAAAAGAACACATACAAATTAACGACAGCTACTTGAAACCCGAATTGCTTAGCCTTGTAAAACAGACACAACGTACAAAGATATTTAAAATAGACAATTTAATTCAAGAACATGGCCATAGATGTTTGAGACTACCTCCATATCATGCGCACTTAAATCCTATAGAACTAGTTTGGGCAAAAGTTAAAGGACACGTAGCATATACAAATAAAACTTTCAAATTATGCGATGTTGAGACACTTACAAATCAGGCTCTATCAAATATAAATAAAGACTACTGGGTAAAATGTGAGGATCATGTGTTACGACAAGAAGAGGAATATTGGAAAAAGGATGGTTTGTTGTTTGTTCAGCCGAAAGCAGTAATCGACCTATTTGACTCGTCTGATTCTGAATGATCATTACTCTGATTAAGTCTACAGATAAATAATTTGATTTGCAAAATTTCCTAGTTGATTTGTTAAACAGTTTATTGTTCAAGACCACCCAAGCAATCAAAAATATGTTATAAGCAAACCAACAACCATTACTTTGAATGGAAGCCTGCTTGAGTCAGTACAGAAGTTCAGCTATCTTGGATCCACTATTACAGCCACACTTTCCTTAGATGAGGAACTAAATGTACGTATTTGAAAGGCAGCGACAACATTTGGGAAACTCACACCAAGAGCATGGAACTATATCAAATTGACTCTACGAACAAAAGTTCTATATATAATTTAAAATTTGTATACTTGCCACCAAGTAAAATTTTATGGACACGCCTATGGGTCATCGTTGCACTAGATTACTGTAAAACATTTTGATTAGGGTCAAAATAATAGTTACATGGGCAAAGATCAAAGGAATTCGCCGCTTTAAGAAAACCGTTATAGCTAGACATCGAGTAACACATATGTTCTCGTGACATGGACATTTTAACACCGTATGCCAAAAATCATGTGAAATCATCAAGAACTTTTTGAATTATAAATCATAACATCTCGGCAAACGAATCTGAACGGACTATAGAAGGTAAACTGCTGATATGATTTCATGCTAGAAGGTCAACTTCTGATATGATTTCATGCTAGAAGGTCAACCACTGATATGATTTCATACTAGAAGGTCAACCACCATACTAGAACATAGAGAATGGACAACAATCGCATCCCCAAGTAAATATTGTTTAGGGAACATAGAGATAGGACAACAATCGCATCCCCAAGTAAATATTGTTTAGGGAACATAGAGAATGGACAACAATCGCATCCCCAAGTAAATATTGTTTAGGAAACACAAAGAATGAACAACAATCGCATCCATAACCAAATATTGTTTTGTAAACATATAGAATGGGTAACAATCGCATCCCCAAGTAAATACTGTTTAGTAAACATATAGAATGAGCAACAATCGCATCCACAACCAAATAGTGTTTAGTAAACATATAGAATGAGCAACAATCGCATCCACAACCAAATAGTGTTTAGTAAACATATAGAATGGAAAGTGTGGGCAGACCAAAAATGAGAAACAAAATGTCTGGAAGGAATCTCTAGTAGAAAACACAATCAGTGACAAAAACTGGAAAGGCTGTAGATGGTCGTATCACATGGAGAGATATACAAAGAGCAATATGCTAACATTTGTTAAGTCACAGTTATAAGGTTAAAGATGATCCCCCGATATAAAGCTGTCTTGTTCATTCTGCCGCCGAAACTTCCATTTCCAGAATGAAAGATCAATCACGAGAGATAATGTTCGACAAAATAGCGATGGCCGAAAGCTGAAATACCTCCAAAAAAAAATAAAGGTTTAGGAAAGTGCAAGAAATGTTGGCACAGCACACGATGGTGTAAATACTATTACGGATTATTGAAGAGGTCGGGTGTGTCACTGAAGTATTGAGGTAGAGTTTTCTTCTTTTAGTATTTACCTTTTCCAGTGATAATATATTCTCAAAAGGGGGGGGGGGGGGTAGTGCGTTTTGTCAAAGCATCATCTCCATGTTATTGGCCTAGGCATAGCAAGCAAGTTGAAATGGCAGTTCCATCCTCGTTAGGACACAGCAGAGGGAAGACATAATCTCTTATACTCAGCACATGGAACGTTAGAACCACGTGTCCTGGATTAAATAACACCAACCTCACGAATGTAGAAAACATCAAGAAAACAGCCGTCATCGACATGGAGCTGCAGAGACTCGGTTCTGTGGTCACAACCAATGTCTCCCTTGAAGAAGAAATACATTCCCGAATCGGAAAGGCAGCTTCCACATTTGACAAACTTAAAGATAGAGCATGGGTCAACACTAATTTAACACTCAGGACCAAGATTCAAGTTGTGTGCTTAGTACACTTCTATACGGATCAGAAACTTGGACTACCTATGCAGGGCAGGAGAAAAGGTTAAACAGCTTTTATGTACGTTGCCTTCGCAAGATTATGAACATCAAATGGCAAGACAAAGTAACTAACTCTAATGTCTTACAATGAGCCAAACTCCCATCGATCATGGCAACACTTAGGATTTGTAGACTAAGGTGGCTGGGCCATGTAAGAAGAATGGCAAGCAACCGTATTCCCAAACAAATATTGTATGGCGAACTTAAGGACGGAAAGAGACCAAAGGGCAGACCAGTGCTGAGATATAGGGATGTTTGCAGGGCTTCCTTGAGGGAATTTTCTATACGTGAAAGGAACTGGGAAGATGTGGCTGCGGATCGTAGCACATGGAGAGCAAAAAAATTGAATTTGAAAGCATACAAATTAGAGTCAAGAGTCTACCCAACTGAACACGTTCTATTATGCAGTTAGAAGAAGAAATAAAATTGAGCTGATGAACTCTTCACTCTAACAGAGTTGTAGCTCAACTCTTGAACCTGCTCTACAACATTGTCTCGACAACTGTAGGTCTTATTGAATGTTTTTATGGAGTGAAGCAGAGAGTGGCCGAATCGACAACTTGTCGGGATCTAAACCAGGAGAAAGTCAGTTCGTACTCCGGCAGGGTCAAACGTTTTTTTTATATCGGGGGTGAAATAAAAACTCAGATTCGAACACCTCGTGGCAACTGCCCTGAACAAGTGGCCTTTACTCTTTGGTCCTATAAGTCATCCCGGCAGTCCCCTGAAATAGGAAAATGTCGTAGAGATAAATAGAAGCAAACTCTAGACTATAAAAGAGTTAATGCAGAAACACTGAGACCGTTATATCAATTATGAGAAAGTGTGCTTTGAAATATGATATACTAATCAATGCCTTCGAGGGAAAACAATCTATATGAGTGATACAGTCTTGTGTAATATCACATATGTAACTGCACTTATATATGGATACAAGTAAATAGCCATAAAACTAGAATTCTTCAGCTTAGCGAATAAGACAAGAAGCTAAGTAGTAAAGTTCTTCGTTGATTTAATTTTTGTGTGAATTGTAACGGTGGTCCTGCCTAATCACTATCATCATTTTAAAGAACTTTTAATTCTAAAGAGTAATTATTTAGTTTTCTCTTATCAACAATTATACCTTTTACAATGATTTGTTTTGTTATCTACACTAGTTTTGTCACCACCTATGTGGTTTCCATATTTGTTTTGTTATCTACATTGGTTTTGTCACCACCTATGTGGTTTCCATATTTGTTTTGTTATCTACACTGGTTTTGTCACCACCTATGTGGTTTCCATATGTGTTTTGTTATCTACACTGGTTTTGTCACCTCCTATGTGGTTTTCATTTTCATACAGCGCTGAAGTATACGGATTTATTTATAGCATGGAGATATAGTGCTGTCACTGCAATATTTGAAATGATGAAATGTGAACTAACGCTAACGGAGCTAAATTTGATGATCTTTGTAAGTGATCCATGTAATATATCCGTGTTCCACTTGACACGCCAGAGAAATAGATACGACCAAGCAATTACAAGAAATACAAGTCGACCATTTCTTTTAGTTTATTATTTTGTGGACATCCTGTAATTGTTTCCTCCACCACAAAATAACCATTATATATTACTTTGAAATGAACGGTGGTTCAAACACAGTCTTATTGAAGTTCTCCCAGTCGACTCAGCTGATTACGGATTGTGTACCTGACTAACATGTTCAAGGAAAAAAATGCGACATCAACAAAAAGAACTGGCCACCTCACATCAAATTTATGTGGCCGTGTATGATAACATTTCAAATTTCACTCGCAACCCTTTCTTCATAACATGATACATGTAACGGAAACTGATACTGCTACATGGAAATAAACTTTGTGGACACCTTGTGCCTGTGTTCTTCACCACAAAATAACAAGTTGTTAAAACCAAAAACTTATATTTTACTTAAAAACTATGCTTTGTGAACACCCTGTATTTGTTTTCTCTTAAAAAAAATAACGGTTCGTTTTTATAAATGAACTATTCTAAAAAAACGTCTCAAGGAAATATTCTGTGTGCCCCTTCTTCTCTCGACCACTAACTTATAACTACATCAATGATTTATTTGACGAAGTAACTATTATAAATTACTTTGCTGAATTAATGCAAATTTAGCTCTTGATAAAATGCAAAATAAAAAAATGTACGAATCTGGACTAAGGAAAGTAAAGAGTGCTACAATCATCAGAGAATGGTATCCTGCCTAAGAAATTTCGCATTTGTCATTATTATGCGCTGAAAGCTGAGTCGTAGACAGCTCTGGCGGACGGAATCTTCTCGCAGAGATTATGGCATGTGCAAATGACGGTTCCCTGCCTGATGAAAGGGGATGGCGTATTGATTGTCAGTTGAATTTAAAAAAAATAAAATAAAAATAAGCCACCACTATACAGACAGAACCATAAACATAAGATTTGATAAATATAAGGTTTTCAAAAGAGATGTTTATTATCATTATCGTCTTTGTTGTCTAATCTTTTCTAAAAGCGACCATAAACACCCAATTATGATTATTTTCCTAATCTGTTTCCTTTGTAGCTTCTTATTTTTTCCTCTTCTTTCTTTTACATCTTTTCTCTTTAAAGTTCATAGTCATGAACAAAGAATACAGATAAAAAGAGATTAAAGACAAGACAAATAATCTCCTTCTTCTTTCCTTCCTCGTTTCCCTTTAAGCGTCGAGACGAGATAGAGTTTGCGGTATTTTTCACCTCTGTTGGCCTCTGTTGCTTATACATTTCATTGTCTTTCTAATATTCCGTCAATCCATCTTTTTCCTGGTCGGCGCTTAAGCCTGGTGTTCTCACCACGTTTATTGAAGGCTCGTTGTATAGTGTTTGGTATTTCTATCTTATCACGTGGCCACAACATTGCATCTATTGTTTCTTTATGTATTCTATGGCGGGAATTATTCCTAGCATTTTTCAAAGCTCTTCATTTCTGATATTGTCTCTCAGGCTATTTATCTAACCCATTTCATCTATAAAAAAATGTAAAGTACCCCCGTCACGCCAAGTGGCGTATAGGGAATATAGTGTTAGTGACCATAAATTTTACAGACCTTCAGCACATGATTTTTGGGGTAATGTGGTCGGTATTACGCCCGTGCCGCTTTACTTTCCCAGAAAAAATCCGGTACCTATTAAAGGCTGGGTGAACCGGAGCCGTCGGTTGGGATCGAACACTACCTCTTGTCCTTTGTAGTCCAGTTCACTAACCACTGAGCTATCGCGGCTCCCCTATTTCATCTCGGTAATGTTTATTGTTCTTTTTGCTTGTGTATCTAGGGGCCAAGTTTAACATTGGTAGGACAACTTTGGAATGATGATTGTTTTGTACGGTACCTGTTTTGCCTCTAATTGTCGTTTGTCACTAGACTTCCTAGTTATTTGCTTGCTTGCTTACGTTCGCCCGATGACTAAAGTATTCTAGAGTATTCGTAGACTGTAGAATTCCTCTTCGTCATCCGCCCTTAAAAGGACGTTAAGTGGACGTGTCTGCGTTGTGTTGTGGTTTGCAGTATAATTGTTATAAATTATAGTTATTTAAATTATTATTTAATGATTTAATTGTCTGCTGTCTGTCATGTTGATGTTAAGTTTCTCTTTTGCGATATTCATGACATCTGTTTTGTTGATGTTGATTGTCTTGCTGTATTGCGTGCCTCAACTGTTAACTCTATAAACAAATTCTTGTAGGTATTTTCATGAATTAAGCCATGAATTGAAATCATTACCTTGAAGAATAACATATAAAGATAAAGGTATGTCTACCTGCGTCACGCACAGTCATAGTAATCAGTCGCTGTTGCCAAATACACGAGAAAACAAACAGAAATTGTTAGTTGTCTAAAAAACAGAAAAAAAACAAATATAAATTATATTTTGCATAAAATACAGGAGAAGACAAATAGAAATTGCATGTTGCCTAAAATACAGGAGAAAACACAAAGAGATTGAACGACTCATAAAGTGGGAGGATGTAGGGACACAAAGAAATTAAATTGTGTGTAGAGTAAACTAAAGCGGAAAGGAGGGAATAGATAAACTGTAATTGTGTAGAGCACATGTATGAAGACATATCATCCGTGGTAAGATGGGTTGATGCAAACAGCTTTCCTGTTTGAAGACATATCATCCGTGGTAAGATGGGTTGATGCAAACAGCTTTAATGTATGAAGACATAACATCCGTGGTAAGATGGGTTGATGCAAACAGCTTTAATGTATGAAGACATAACATCCGTGGTAAGATGGGTTGATGCAAACAGCTTTACTGTATGAAGACATAACATCCGTGGTAAGATGGGTTGTTGCAAACAGCTTTACTGTATGAAGACATAACATCCGTGGTAAGATGGGTTGATGCAAACAGCTTTACTGTTGGCCTCCCCTGCTGTTATGTTTCTAGTGTTTCTAAAATTCTTAGGCTGCAGGTATAGAAACAGAGAATTTATGTTTTACCCTTTCATCACGCAGTATCCTCGTTTTACTTCGAGGTTCTGTTGCATCAAGTAAGAGAAACACATAAGTTTTTGCATAGAAATTGTGTTACCTAAGATACTGCAGTCAAAATGCTACACAAGTCTGGTGTTTTCTTATTCTTAGTAACATACACTATTCTACGTGCAACGTTCTTTGGTGACATCTAATAATATGTGTTCTCGCAGCGATTGGTGAAGGCTACGTATGATATATATATATATATATATATATATATATATATATATATATATATATATATATATTAATGTGAATCATTGACAAAAGGACAAGAAAATCACTGGAGGCTGTAGAAATGTGGATTTACAGAAAAATGCTGAGAATGCCATGGACAGCTAAGAAGAATAATGAAAACGTCATGAAAGAGGCCAAAGCAAAAAGAGAGCTAATATCTAATATTAGGAAGAAACAATCATCACTTTTTGTTCATGTAATGAGAAGGAAACAGCTGGTATGTATTGGGACAACTGGGAAAACTGAAGGACGAAGAGATAGAGGGAAGCAAAGAGACGATCCCAGACAGCTTAAGAGAATGGTTTGGCAGAAGGTGAGCAACAGAAACGATAAATAGCTGTCGAGATCAAAAGTTGTGGAGAGACATGCTCTGTTTCAAAAGTATTCCTTGTTATAGTTTCCTCATATCCCTAGTCCAAAGATGTACTCTGTGATCAACTAGCAGATGGCTAAAGAACTAGGGGGCGCCCAAAACTTAGATTTGTAGACATGTATAAACGTGACATGAAGACTCTGAACATAAACCCTGCAGCCTGGCAAGAAATAGCTGTAGACCGCAATCTTTGGAAACACACTCTAAAGGTCATAAAAGTGACAAATCTGTAACAAGTGCAAAGCGTCAAATAAATGAATCTCCTAAGAAACAATCGACATTTCAGACACATGCGAAGAGGAATGTTGGAATACTTGTTTACAACTTACAAAATACAGGGAAAGATAGATCGCAGTCGACAGAGAGAAGACACTAGATGGTTTGGTATCTTGGCATGAAAAACAGTCAGCAACAGAACTGATACGATGTACAGTCGACAGAGAGAAGATACTAAATAGCTTGGTATCATGGCATGGAAAACAGTCAACAACAGAACTGATACGATGTACAGTAGACAGAGAGAAGATACTAGATAGTTTGGTATCTTGGCATGGAAAACAGTCAACAACAGAACTGATACGATGTACAGTCGACAGAGAGAAGATACTAAATAGCTTGGTATCTTGGCATGAAAAACAGTCAGCAACAGAACTGATACGATGTACAGTCGACAGAGAGAAGATACTAGATAGTTTGGTATCTTGGCATGGAAAACAGTCAACAACAGAACTGATACGATGTACAGTCGACAGAGAGAAGATACTAAATAGCTTGGTATCTTGGCATGGAAAACAGTCAACAACAGAACTGATACGATGTACAGTCGACAGAGAGAAGATACTAGATAGCTTGGTATCTTGGCATGGAAAACAGTCAACAACAGAACTGATAGGATGTACAGTCGACAGAGAGAAGATACTAGATAGCTTGGTATCTTGGCATGGAAAACAGTCAACAACAGAACTGATACGATGTACAATCGACAGAAAGAAGATACTAGATAGCTTGGTATCTTGGCATGGAAAACAGTCAGCAACAGAACTGATACGATGTACAGTCGACAGAGAGAAGATACTAGATAGTTTGGTATCTTGGCATGGAAAACAGTCAACAACAGAACTGATACGATGTACAGTCGACAGAGAGAAGATACTAGATAGCTTGGTATCTTGGCATGGAAAACAGTCAACAACAGAACTGATACGATGTACAGTCGACAGAGAGAAGATACTAGATAGCTTGGTATCTTGGCGTGGAAAACAGTCAACAACAGAACTGATAGGATGTACAGTCGACAGAGAGAAGATACTAGATAGCTTGGTATCTTGGCATGGAAAACAGTCAACAACAGAACTGATACGATGTACAATCGACAGAGAGAAGATACTAGATAGCTTGGTATCTTGGCATGGAAAACAGTCAACAACAGAACTGATACGATGTACAGTCGACAGAGAGAAGATACTAGATAGCTTGGTATCTTGGCATGGTAAACAGTCAACAACAGAACTGATACAATGTACAGTCGACAGAACATTGTGGAAGTACATAATCGCCCACATTAATTCTGATCAGTACTGCTTATGTTGTTGATGACAATGATAGTTCATACCGCAACGGATGGGTGTTAAATGCTTGCACCATAAAAAACTTTCGTTTTTTTTTATCAAAAGCAGAAATGCAATATTTGAATCGACCATATTTTTCCCCCAGATTTTTCCTAGATCTTTTTATTCCTTATATGTTCTAAATATAAAGTAACCAGCATCTTAGATCTCACCTTAGGTATGTGAGTGTTCCACTGTAATTTTATTTGGTTAAAATTCTATATTTAATAGCGATTAAGTAAAAAAGTAAAGTACCCCCGTCACGCCAAGTGGCGTATAGGGAATATGGTGTTAGTGACCATACATTTTACAGACCTTCGGCACATGATTTTTGGGGTAATGTGGTCGGTATTACGCCCGTGCCGCTTTACTTTCCAAGAAAAAAATCCGGTACCCATTAAAGGCTGGGTGAACCGGTAGCCGTTGGTTGGGATCGAACCGTACCTCTTGTCCTTTGTAGTCCAGTTCACTAACCACTGAGCTATCGCGGCTCCCTAATAGCGATTAAGGCTACAGACGAAATGAAAGATTCCAACAATCTATTTTTACATCTAATCCTGATGATGTTATTTTCAAATATATTTTTATCACGGTCAGCTGTGGTTTGTGCCAGTCTTGAAAGCGTCCCAGATTTTGAATTGCAAGCTGAAACAATCTAATCCTGGTTTAAAATTCAATCAAATTATAATAAGTCCTGCTGCTTCTAGGAAATGTCCTCTACATTTTATGAATGTGGATGTGATTATTTGTCCATTATTGTATGTCATGGCCACGAGAACATCATCATTATCATCATCATCAAGTACCGGGCCTACTGGCGTAGGTGATCATGTCTCTCCACAATTTTCGATCTCAACAGTTATTTATCATTTCTGTTGTTGACCTTCTGCCAAGCCATTCTCTTAAGATGTCTGGTATGTTTTCTCTTTGCCTCCCTCTATCTCTTATTCCATCAATTTTCTCAGTTGTTACAATATATTCCAGTTGTTTTCTTCTCATTACATGGCCAAAAAATGATGATTACGAGAGCATATATGTTTTTATTTATCTCTAGTTGTATGTCATTGCCACGTGAATGTGGTTGTGTTGTATGTCATTGTCACGTGAATGTGGTTGTGTTGTATGTCATTGTCACGTGAATGTGGATGTGTTTATTATCTCTAATTGTATATCAGTGCTACGTGAATCTGGATGTTTTTATTTATCAATAATTGTACGTCATTGTCACGTGAATGTGATTGTGTTGTATGTCATTGTCACGTGAATGTCTTTATTTACCTCTAATTGTTTGTCATTGCCACGTGAATGTGGATGAGTTTATTTATCCATAAGTGTTTGTCATTGCCACGTGAATGTGGATGCGAATGACACGTTAACGTGAAGCCATGGGGTGTGGCTGTACAAGATCTCAACAGTTGTAGTGGGGAGCAATTGCAAAGCAAAGCTTTAAAAGAAGTAAAAAATAAAGTAGGCACCAACTTGACTAAAGAACAAGATAAACAACAGATAATTGATAAGATATTCTAACATACTTCTTTCTTTGAATTGATTCGCTGATTATAGCCTCCGAAGTTTTCCTCTAAAATAATATTCATTTATTATTATTTTTTGGGAGCCGCGATAGCTCAGTGGTTAGTGAACTGGACTACAAAGGACAAGAAATAGGATTCGATCCCAACCGACGGGGTCCGGTTCACCCAGCCTTTTATGGGTACAGGATATTTTTCTGGGAAACTAAAGCGGCACGGGCGTAATACCGACCACATTACCTCAAAAATCATGTGCTGAAGGTCTTTAAATTGATGGTCACTAACACTATATTCCCTATACGCCACTTGGCGTGACGGGGGTACTTTACTATTATTATTATTTGTCTACAGTCATTTGTTGTGAAGCAACAGATACGTGTATGACCAGATAAGCTTTTTATAACGCGCAATGTTTGCTGACGTGTTACGCTCTCTCTCTCTCTCTCTCTCTCTCTCTGTCTCTCTCTGTCTCTCTTCACTTCGCTTCCACTTAAACCCCTTCATAAGTCAAGGGAGATAACAGTTCTAGTTCCATCTCTTACGTCAACTTCAGTCATTGTCAGAAGATGTTGTATTTCTCAGATGTTCTCAACCCATTTACCTCCATGGCTACCACCGACGTCAGTGTTTAGTGAACTGGGCTAGAAAGGGTTGGGTTCGATCTTGATCGACGGCTTCCGGGTTCACACTGGGTGCCGGATTTTTTTCTTGTAAAGTAAAGCGGCACGGGCGTAATACCAACCACATTACCCCCAAAAATATGTGCTAAAAAATGTAAAGAACCCCGTCACGCCAAGTGACGTAAAGGGTATATGGTGTTAGTGACCATACATTTTTAAAGACCTTCAGCACATGATTTTTGGGGTAATGTGGTCGGTATTACGCTCGTGTCGCTTTACTTTCCCAGAAAAAAAAAAATCCGGTACCCATTTAAGGCTGGGTGAATCTGACAGCCATCGAACAGGATCGAACCCGGCCTCTTGTCCTTTGAAGTCCAGTTCACTAACCACTGAGCTATCGCGGCTCTATGTGCCGAAGGTCTACAAAATTTATGATCACTAACACAATATTCCCTATACACCACTTAGCGTGACAGTGACTCTTTACTTTCTTTACTACCACATACTCTTCCTCTATCCTCTCTTTTAATTTATGTATTGGATGGTATAGACTCTATGCATTCTTTCCAGATGAGCAATTCATTTGTTGTGTCTAATTTAGTTCAGAATTAATTCAGTGCCAAATATGTTTGTGCCTTTCCGAGATATGCCCGCTTAGTCAAAACAGAGTCTGATCTGCTGTTGTTGTTGTTGTTGTTGTTGTTGTTGTTGTTGCGTTCGCCAGCTTTCAACTCTGACGAAGTCCCTAGAGACTAGGAACTGAGTTTTGCGTGTTAATCCATTTTTCCCTGACAGCCGTGTGCACAGGGGTCCCTCGCCACACAGGCAGATAACTCCGACTTCGGAGGTACTCATATTTTTTTTCCGTCGATGAGTAACTGATGTTTCAAGCCGGGCCTCGCTGCTGAGACCAGGGGTGGTTGTCGCAGAGAGAAATCATAAATAAAAATCCCAACCGGTGTAGCCGAGATTTGAACCCACAACCTCTCTATCCCGAGACTGGCATCTTGCCTCGAGTCTAACCAGTCCCCCATGGACTTGGAATATGAGGAAACTACAACAAGGAACACTTTTCATGCATATGCCTGCAAAGGTTCCTGCCGCCTATCCACCATATACCAGAAGTTCACGTCCTCCCGAAAGTGATGATCGTCATATTTATTTTAAAATGTATAGCGCTTGATGATGTTAGGCCATCGTTGTTGACTCCAATTTCGAACATATAAACACACAGTTAGTCGTCAGATTATCCCCGTCGCACATCAAACAACAGACCGTAAGATTAGCGAGCGGCAGGTCTTGGGATTTACGATGAGCCATTACAATGACGTAGCACACATAACAATGCAAGCACAGCAATGATGCGCCCTTTAGATTCTTGATTACTCTAGTGAATGTAGCCTACGACGAACAGAACACGGTGCAAATTCCCTATAGAGATCAAACTGCGGCTGACGAAGCAGTTCACATTTAATGAGAACATATAAATAACTTGCGTCAAGCAAATCCATTAACGGTCATGAACAGCACCAATGTGACGTAAAGCGCAGAACAAGCCTAGACGATGGAAGGTCGCATTCACAACACTTGATTTGTCGAAAATGAAATATTGCTGGCGTACGACATTATTTTAGCAGCACAGATGTAATAAGTAGATCATCATCTTGATTTTAACGCATAGGAGTGCAAATTAGAACCGAAATTAATCAGACATCGAATGGACTTTCTGCAGCCATCGAGAGAACGTGGACTAGATCCGCCATCTTAGAAACGGAAGTCATCGGGAGTCTAATCTGAATTGCGTTATATTAAAATGTTTTAAGAGCCAAGCAGGCCTATAATATATATCACATGGGAGAAGTGAAGTATTAAACTTCAGTAAAGAAAGTTATTAAAGCATTTCACAGCCTCAGAGAATTTAATAATGCATAGGGTACTCTTTAATACTCGTTAGCTTACTTTTATCGTTATTGATCGTCATTACGAATACCTTAGATGTTTTAATAAGACGCTCAATTAGATCTACGTGATTAACTCCTGCTCATTATTGGTTTATCTATCCGTGTCGACTGCAAATCGAGGGTTATAAATAAACTATTAACATCTATACACAAATAAAGAACAAACAATATATATTGAGTTATGCTTTTTTAATTTAAAATGTCATTAAACACCCACTAATTATGTTAACACTTCATAGGAGCACATTAATTATTTAAAACGGCGTCATGGCATATCTGTCATCGCTCTTAATATCAGCAAAAAAAAAATTAAGACATAGTGATAACCATAAGCTAACATCCAATAACACAAGGAAACAGTCATCACTTTTAGTCAAAGTTAAGAGGAGAGAATAGCTCAAGTTTAGTGACAGGAAAAATAGAGGGAAGAAAAAATAGAAGGAAGAAGAAAAAGAGGGAACAGGGATAAAGATACACGTCATTCTATGAGAGTAGTTGGGAGGAAATAAAGAAGAGAATTAATAAACAGTTAGTTGTGGAGAGACATAATCACCTTGGTACTCGATGATGATGATGATGTTTACCCTACGTTCACTTGTGAGTGATGTAAGCCGGATCTGTTCGAGGTTTTTTTTTGTCAAATTTGATTGTAACAAAATTAATGATCAAATTTAATTATAGTAAAATTATTGTATCAAATTTGATTGTAGCAAAATTAATTAATGAATAAAATTTGATTGTAACAAAATTAATGTATCAAATTTGATTGCAACTAAATTAATGTATCAAATTTGATTGTCTTAAAATTAATTATCAAATGTGACAGTAGCAAAAATAATTTGTCAATTTTATCTGTAAAAAAGCTAGTATCTGCACAGCTACATTCGAGTTTCAGAACCAATACTTGTTACATACAGTAACGTGGTCTGTATTACTTCAGGCCGCCGACCTATGTGGCATTCTTAACCTAACTGACCAAATAGTTGTCACGTTAAATATTCGATGCGGCTGTTGTTGACTTACAAAGATTACATGTTGTATACGTGTTTTTTTTTGTTTTATATATATATATATATATATATATATATGGGTGTCAGGTCGGGTAATTTTACCTGCTACTGTATGCAGCAAATAGTACAACCTGTGGCTGCACTGCTGCCTTGCAGGTAAGCTCGGGAGAGTAAAAGGCTAAGGGAGGGTACCCCGAAGTAAAACAACCCCACTACCTTGTGGGTGAGACTTTTTAGTCAAAGGCTAGAGGAGCCAAACGTAAACAAACCGACGCAAGGCAACAGAAAACCACCGTCGTAACTTCTTTGTACAATCATGAATCGCCACAACAATAGAAATCACTACAACAACGTTAAGGGGGATTCCAATGGAAAACCCTCGTTCTGTAGGGGACATTATGTGCTACAGGTGATACCCGATCGTCATGAAGCTACTGTAAGCAAAATAAAGATAAAACAAACTCTAAAGATAGGTAATTGGGATGTGAGAACACTCATGCAGAAGGGTAAACTAGAAAACATCATACAAGAAATGAAAAGAATGGGTTTACAATTACTGGGACTTTGCGAAATGAGATACACCGGATCAGGGGAGATGTATTCTGATAAACATAAATCACCGGAGTCTGTAGAAATGTGGTTTTACAGAAGAATGTTGTGAATACCATAGACAGCAATGAAGAGTAATGAAAATGTTCTGAAAGATGTCAAAGCAAAACGAGAGCTAATTTCAAATATTAGGAAGAAACAATCATCATTTTTTGGCCATGTAATGATAAGGGAACAGCTGGAATATATTTTAACAACTGGACAAATTGAGGGACGAAGAAATGGAGGGAAGCAAAGAGAAAAAATACCAGCTAAAGATCACCTACGTTAGCATGCCCAGTACTTGATGAAGATGATGATGATGATGATATATATATTTATATATATATATATATATATATATATATATATATATATATATAATCTATCTAGACAGTCAGACTACCGTCAAATAGGTAGACACACAGACATGCGTTATACATATTATCAGATAAAATTATAGACACACAAACAAGTAGGTAGCTATACTAACAACAACAAAAAAAAGAAAGATCGGTAAAGTGATGAATCAGTAGATTAAGAGACATTTAAGTGAGTATGTAGATACATAGATTTACGGGTACACTGTAATCAGAAAAAAAGACAACCCTAAACAGAAACACACACGCACACACAATATTAATATAAACTTTTAACTGAACCTCCTGCTTGCTTGAAAGCAACACTTTATTTTATAACCACACATAATGTCTTCATTTTCCCCCACACACGTCTACAAAGTCAAACCTTTATCTCACGATCTCCAACACATATCTACAAAGTTAAACGTTTATCGCACTATTTCAAACACTTTCACAAAGACAAACCTCTATCTCACTATCTCAAACACTTTCACAAAGACAAACCTTTATCTCACTCTCCCCAACACAAGTATACAATGTCAAACCTTTATCTTACTATCTCCAACACGTATCTGCAAAGTTAAACCTTTATCTCACTCTCCCCAACACAAGTCTACAAAGACAAACCTTTATCTCACTCTCCCCAACACAAGTCTACAATGTCAAACCTTTATCTCACTATCTCCAACACATATCTACAAAGTTAAACGTTTATCGCACTATTTCAAACACTTTCACAAAGACAAACCTCTACCTCACTCTCCCCAACACAAGTCTACAATGTCAAACCTTTATCTCACTCTCCCCAACACAAGTCTACAATGTCAAACCTTTATCTCACTATCTCAAACACTTTCACAAAGACAAAGCTTCCATGAAGACAGAGTAGACATTCCATGACGACAGAGTAGACATTCCATGACGACAGAGTAGACATTCCATGACGACAGAGTAGACTTTCCATGACGACAGAGTACACATTCCATGACGACAAAGTACACATTCCATGACGACAGAGTAGACATTCCATGACGACAGAGTAGCCATTCCATGACGACAGAGTAGACATTCCATGACGACAGAGTACACATTCCATGACGACAGAGTACACATTCCATGACGACAAAGTACACATTCCATGACGACAGAGTAGACATTCCATGACGACAGAGTACACATTCCATGACGACTGAGTACACATTCCATGACGACAAAGTACACATTCCATGACGACAGAGTACACATTCCATGACGACAGAGTACACATTCCATGACGACAGAGTACACATTCCATGACGACAGAGTAGACATTCCATGACGACAGAGTACACATTCCATGACGACAGAGTACACATTCCAAGTAAATAGAAGAGACTATTCTTTTCGATTTAATTTAAAAACGTTTTTCAGTAAAAAAAAATATGGCATATTCTAACCCGGAAGTACTTTTTCAAAGATTTACGAAATCTTTGATGTTTTTGTTTTGATCATTAACTACTAAAATACTATCTATACATAGGTTATTTACTTTAGCTGGGAACCTTCTTTTTTTGTCTGTAGTGTCACAAATTGAAATCACGTCTATAAACAGAGTGTCAGAAAATGATTAAACTCTTTTTTTTTTTATTCTTTATTTTTTTCTTTCTGATGACCAGTGTTAGCAGGTACTTATAAGAAGCACCGATTGTAACTGAAACAATAAAGTTTAAGTTGACATACCCGCCGTTCACATAGACACAGATTTTTTTTTTCCCAAGATGTCGCCCTCAAAACAACAGAAAGCATTTTGTGTTGTAGAATACGCGTCGAGTATGGAGTGTAATAGACTAGACATCTGCCTGCCAGGATCGCCGCCAATATTGAATCCTTGTAAGTAGGACAAAAAAAAAACTTTGAGATATTCCATTACCTTTGATATTAAAAAAATCCTCATATCACACCAGGTGGGCTTACAATAATTGATTGGAAAAGGTACATATTTTTCGGGCATACTTTCATATATTCATATTGAGTTATTGAGTTATTTGCGGGTCATCTTCATTGCACTCCGAACACGTCCATAGGTGCTCAGATTCCCCCCTCAGCAATTCCCTCAGTGTCCAGCGACTGACGACTCCAGTTCTATGTTGGTTGATAAGTCTTCTTACACGGCCACTAAGTTTTTTCATTTCTGGCTGTGCCCATCTTAACTCCCATTTCCATCATCCAAAGAAGTGACGTGGATCTGTGTTTGTCGAAGTCCTGTGCTCTTCCCACATCTCGGAGGGCATTGATGATGTCCGCCCGATCCATTGGTTGCCCGTCCTCAATGACAGCGCAGCTAGCCAACCTGTCCGTTCTTTCATTTCCCCGTACTCCCGCATGTCCAGGGACATAGACAAAGGTGACCTTACGTATTTTGGACTCCTGCAACGACTCTACCCATTGCATGCGTCCAGAGCCCGCCTCCACTTTTTTAATCATGCTCATCGAATCACTCAGTATACATGCGTGGGTGTAGTCTTGTGACTCTAACCATTTGAATGCCTTGGTCACTGCCATCACCTCCATTGTCATGCTACTCGTGGTCATGGCGTATGCACCTCTGTCTTCTTTGACTATTCTGCCTGCCGAGCGTGCTGTAAATATATGTGAATGTATGTTCATATATAATAATCAAGTACCAAGCCTGCTGGCGTAGGTGATTATGTCTCTCCACAACTTTTCGATTACGATAGTTATTTATCATTTCTGTTGTTCACCTTCCGACAAGCCATTCTCTTAAGCTGCCTGATATCTTTTCTCTTTGCTTCCCTCTATCTCTCGGTCCCTCAATTTTCCCAGTTGTTACAATATATTCCAGCTGTTATATTCTCATTACATAGCCAAAGAATGATAATTGTTTCTTCCTAATATTGGAAATTAGCTCTCTTTTACTTTGGCCTCTTTCAGAACGTTTTCATTACTCTTCTTAGCTATCCATGGTATTCTCAACATTCTTCTGTAAAACCACATTTCTACAGATTCCAGTGATTTTCTTGTCTGTTGTCCTATTGTCCACGATTCACATCCATATGTTAAGACTGGCTCTACATAACATTTAACTCTTTATCTTGTTTCTATTGTCAAAAATGGATTGCAAGGTATCTTCCTCATTTTTAAGAAAGCTGCTTTTGCCTGAGCCGTTCTGCATCTCACCTCTGTATATTCCGTCTGAGGTTAACAAAGTTCCCAAATATTTAAATCCATTTACCTGTTTTAATATTGTTCCACTTGTCTTTATTTTGCACTGATGTGATGTCTTTTTCTTTGTTGTTACCGTTACTTCTGTCTTTTTGCTGTTAAGGCTGAGTCCTTTATTTTTGCTTTCTTTTACTACAATGTCTAACATTTCTTGTAACTCATTTTCACTCTTAGCGATTAAGACTGTATCATCAGCATACCTTAGATTATTTATATTATGATCTCCGATTGTTATTCCAGGCATGCCCCTTAGTAAACAACAAAAAGTAAAGTACCCCCGTCACGCCAAGTGGCGTATAGGGAATATGGTGTTAGTGGCCATACATTTTACAGGCCTTCGGCACATGATTTTTGGGGTAATATGGTCGGTATTACGCCCGTGCCGTTTACTTTCCCAGAAAAAAATCCGGTACCCATTAAAGGCCGGGTGAACCGGAGCCGTCGGTTGAGATCGAACCCTACATCTGGTCCTTTGTAGTCCAGTTCACTTACCACTGAGCTATCGCGGCTCCCAAGGCATGCCCCTTATGGATCTTAAAATAATCTCACTATAAATGTTAAACAAATCTGGTGACAGCACACATCCTTGTCTAACACCCTGTTTTCATATATGTATATATATATATATATATATATATATATATATATATATATATATATATATATATATATATATATATAAATTTCATTCATGAAATTGTTATTGTACTAGGCTCAGGACATCTTCAACCATAAACGATATCGAATATTTTCAATATTAGAAGTAAACTTCAACTTTGAGATGACAGAGAAGAGCCGTGAAAGTACCAGGGATAAAGTCTGGCCCAGATCCACTTGAAAACTTGTCATTTTCCAGCGTGTCTACACTGTATACGTCATCAGTCCGTTAATTTCGTAATAGCCGTCTTGTTTGGCAGTTCACTTCTCGAGGTTTTTGTATTCATTTAATGTTTTTGTAAACTTAATCGTGAACAGGAAATGCAAAAAAAATAGCCTGGGCTCGAAAAGGAAGCAATAAAGAAATTATGAAGGTGATGTAGAATCTTGATCACTTCTAGTTCGCTACCACTGATGCAGCAGCCAACTATCAGTCGCTGACTACATTCAGTTCAAGAGTTCATAGACGTGATCAAACTAAACATTTGATGTGGTTAAAAAACCTTTCATTTTTAGTTGTTGTTTTCTTTCTTTTCTATCTCCATCATCTTCTACTTTCTCTTTTTCTTCCTTTTCCTTCTTCTTCTCCCTCCTTTATATTTTGACCTCTAAAAAGGCTGTCAAAGTAAGCATGGACTGACATAACGTATAGCATTTTGTAAGGATACAATCTCTCTACTTTACTCGGATCACGTTTATGCTTCACAGCGTGCCCAACGTGTTGTGCACGTCTATCTCCGTCTTTATTCTACCAGGTTTTGTACGACTGACGTGCTCACATCATCTATTTCCGTCTTTATTCTGCCAGGTCTTGTACGACTGACGTGCTCACATCATCTATTTCCGTCTTTATTCTACGAGACTTTGTACAACTGATGCTCTCACACCACCTATCTTCATCTTTATTCTACCAGGTTTTATACAACTGATGCTCTCACATAATCTTTTCAAAATCAACGGCAGTTCAGTTTCTGCGATATGGATTATAGTACGTGGCCTATACAACTCCACACTCTGCAAGTTTGTCCTGCATGCATTTGCACTTGGTTAGATCTTGCTGAGCAGCTCGTTGATGCTGACATTGTTTTATTAAACATTCTGAGATCGTTTCTCAAGCAATTGATTTCAAATTATAGCAGTCTTTGTGGTTTCTGTAATGTCGACAGGAAATTCTTCTCTTTTTCAAGTGTTTCTATATTTTACCTTTTTGACTCGCTACCGTCCAGACTAATGACTCCAAGGTGTGTGTTGTAGCTGATCCTTACATTCTACCTGCTAGAGTCATGACTCTAAGGTGTGTGTTGTAGCTGATCCTTACATTCTACCTGCTAGAGTCATGACTCCAAGGTGTGTGTTGTAGCTGATCATTACATTCTACCTGCTAGAGTCATGACTCTAAGGTGTGTGTTGTAGCTGATCCTTACATTCTACCTGCTAGAGTCATGACTCTAAGGTGTGTGTTGTAGCTGATCCTTACATTCTACCTGCTAGAGTCATGACTCTAAGGTGTGTGTTGTAGCTGATCCTTACATTCTACCTGCTAGAGTCATGACTCCAAGGTGTGTGTTGTAGCTGATCCTTACATTCTACCTGCTAGAGTCATGACTCTAAGGTGTGTGTTGTAGCTGATCCTTACATTCTACCTGCTAGAGTCATGACTCTAAGGTGTGTGCTGTAGCTGATCCTTACATTCTACCTGCTAGAGTCATGACTCCAAGGTGTGTGTTGTAGCTGATCCTTACATTCTACCTGCTAGAGTCATGACTCTAAGGTGTGTGCTGTAGCTGATCCTTACATTCTACCTGCTAGAGTCATGACTCCAAGGTGTGTGTTGTAGCTGATCCTTACATTCTACCTGCTAGAGTCATGACTCTAAGGTGTGTGCTGTAGCTGATCCTTACATTCTACCTGCTAGAGTCATGACTCCAAGGTGTGTGTTGTAGCTGATCCTTACATTCTACCTGCTAGAGTCATGACTCTAAGGTGTGTGTTGTAGCTGATCCTTACATTCTACCTGCTAGAGTCATGACTCCAATGTGTGTGTTGTAGCTGATCCTTACATTCTACCTGCTAGAGTCATGACTCCAAGGTGTGTCCTGTAGCTGATCCTTACACTCAACTGCTAGAGTCATGACTCCAAGGTGTGTGTTGTAGCTGATCCTTACATTCTACCTGCTAGAGTCATGACTCCAAGGTGTGTGTTGTAGCTGATCCTTACATTCTACCTGCTAGAGTCATGACTCCAAGGTGTGTGTTGTAGCTGATCCTTACATTCTACCTGCTAGAGTCATGACTCCAAGGTGTGTGTTGTAGCTGATCCTTACATTCTACCTGCTAGAGTCATGACTCCAAGGTGTGTGTTGTAGCTGATCCTTACATTCTACCTGCTAGAGTCATGACTCCAAGGTGTGTGTTGTAGCTGATCCTTACATTCTACCTGCTAGAGTCATGACTCCAAGGTGTGTGTTGTAGCTGATCCTTACATTCTACCTGCTAGAGTCATGACTCCAAGGTGTGTGTTGTAGCTGATCCTTACATTCTACCTGCTAGAGTCATGACTCCAAGGTGTGTGTTGTAGCTGATCCTTACATTCTACCTGCTAGAGTCATGACTCCAAGGTGTGTGTTGTAGCTGATCCTTACATTCTACCTGCTAGAGTCATGACTCCAAGGTGTGTGTTGTAGCTGATCCTTACATTCTACCTGCTAGAGTCATGACTCCAAGGTGTGTGTTGTAGCTGATCCTTACATTCTACCTGCTAGAGTCATGACTCCAAGGTGTGTGTTGTAGCTGATCCTTACACTCTACCTGCTAGAGTCATGACTCCAAGGTGTGTGCTGTAGCTGATCCTTACATTCTACCTGCTAGAGTCATGACTCTAAGGTGTGTGTTGTAGCTGATCCTTACACTCTACCTGCTAGAGTCATGGCTCCAAGGTGTGTGTTGTAGCTGATCCTTACACTCTACCTGCTAGAGTCATGGCTCCAAGGTGTGTGTTGTAGCTGATCCTTATACTCTACCTGCTAGAGTCATGGCTCCCTGACGTGTGCTGTTGCTGCTCCTTACACTCTACCTTCTAGAGTCATGACTCCCAGACGAATCCTTTAGCTTCTCGATTCTCTACCTGCCAGAGTCATGACTCCCAGGTGTCAGCCTCCTGCTGCGGTTAAACCTGAAAACTCGACATTACGCACCCAGATCGCCGTGTAGCTGGCGGACACAAGCTGACTTGAAGAAATGACTACATTTCGTGATCCTTGCCTGGTTGCTGTTGCAAATGTTCGCTGGAAAAACAAAACAACAACGTTATGCAGCTGGTAGAAATCTACAGTTTGTTTTATATATTGTAATGCCGAGAGCACTGGCCACGATGGAGTGAGCGAATCACGATCACGAAGAGAGGAGAGGATGGGATAAAAAAAAAAACGAAAGGAATCCTCAAATGCTATTTACATAAACAAAACCCATTGTGACTACTTTCATTCCTTCGTTTAGCAGTAAACAAAAGTTCAATAAAAATGGCCAACAGCGAAGCAAAACTGCATTGTAAATGAAAATATAAAAGATACAATAAAACATGTAATAACAAGCGCAACAATCATGTAGGAATCGACTGTAGTAAATGATGTCTGGTGTAGATTAGAAGGACAGTGATCATGACCAGTGATTCTTAATCTGATACAAGTTTGGATCCCTTTGTACGAGTGTAACAGTCAAGTTATCTATCACGTATTTTTAGAACAGCTACGTAATCTATGATGTTTTCAAAAAAATGACCAGGTATATGGCACATTTTGTTATAGCAGCTATATAATCTGAAGAAAGTTCATTGGTGCTATATAGAACCAATTCTGACTGATGGAAGCGAATCATGGGCAGTAGACAAACGAACAAAAAAGACGACTAGAGGTCATAGAGATGGGAATTCCAAAAGTATGTTGAGAGCTCCCTGGACAGCTAAAAAGACCAACCAGAACATTCTCAGAGGCCAACAAAAAAAAGGGAACTCTTAAAATTATCAGAAACGAACAATCGACATTTTTGAACACACCATGAGAAGAGGAAATAGGAATACAAGGAAAGAGAGATTGCGGAAGACAGAAAGAAGATACTAAACAGCTTGGTGTCATGGCATGGAAAACAGTCAACAACACAGTTGATACGGTGCACTGTTAATACAGAATTGTGAAAGAACATGATCACCTACGCCAACCGGTTGTCACCATCAAATTGTTGACAAAAATCGCATTTGTCTTTTTTGAATTGTATTTAGTAGTTCTCTTATAATTTTCCGTTATTTTAAGACTTCATCGTTTGTTTTCTTTTCATTCAATCCAATTCTACCTATTCTTCTACTATCCACATTTCAAAGGCTTCAATTTTCTGTTCTATTTTCTTGTCTAATGTCCATGTTTCAGCACCATACGAATATTGAGAAGATGTAACATTTTCATATTCTTAGTTTTAGCCCTGGTGTTATTTGTTTTGATGTTAGTATATTTTTCATGACATTACAATTACTTTTTGCCGTTCCTATTCTTTTGTTTATTTCAGTTGTACATTTTCCATCACTGGTTATAGTATGTCCAAGGTTGTTGTAGTTCTGAACTGTCTCCAGGTCTATTCCTTCAATTTTGATATCCACATGTGGGTTTACCTTCTTTTACTGTAGCCAAATAATTTGCTATAATTAAATAAATAGGCGAGTAACTTGCCATAATACTCAGTTGACATGACTTTTTGCGTTTAATGCGTTGAAACAATTATGTGATATTTCATGCAAAAAAAAAATAACTGAAAAATAAGATCCGCGACCTTATCATAAAACACTCGGCAACCTCTTTTGGGAGTCACGGCTCACCGGTTGAGAACCTTTGTGAAGGACATTTAAAATGAGCCGATAGGGACATAAAATAAACATTGGGAATAGAAAGCAATTCGATGAGACAGCGATGTCACTGATAATATAAACGTTATGGAAAGCAATCCCAGACTATCACGAGATAAGAATCTGTCAGAAGAAATGGAAGACTAGTAAAATATACATCATGAAATGCGTATACGAGATAGTGGAGAGAAGGAAACAGGGCTGGAAACGATAAGACCAAATTGAGAACTTAAATATTAGGTGTTTGAGCTCATTTTATCCATGACTATCGCACATTTATTGGGTGATGTCGGCATCAATGCCAAACCGCCTTATTGTCCTAGAGATATATTCTGACCTTCACCTTCTTTGTCATAGCATAACCCCCCAGAGATCGTAGAGTCACCATCGATTGACGTCGTAGTCACCAGCGATAGACGTCGTAGTCACCATCGATAGACGTCGTAGAGTCACCATCGATAGACGTCGTAGAGTCACCATCGATAGACGTCGTAGAGTCACCAGCGATAGACGTCGTAGTCACCATCGATAGACGTCGTAGAGTCACCATCGATAGACGTCGTAGTCACCATCGATAGACGTCGTAGAGTCACCATCGATAGACGTCGTAGTCACCATCGATAGACGTCGTAGAGTCACCATCGATAGACGTCGTAGTCACCATCGATAGACGTCGTAGTCACCAGCGATAGACGTCGTAGTCACCATCGATAGACGTCGTAGTCACCATCGATAGACGTCGTAGAGTCACCATCGATAGACGTCGTAAAGTCACCATCGATAGACGTCGCAGAGTCACCATCGATAGACGTCGTAGAGTCACCAGCGATAGACGTCGTAGAGTCACCATCGATAGACGTCGTAGAGTCACCATCGATAGACGTCGTAGAGTCACCATCGATAGACGTCGTAGTCACCATCGATAGACGTCGTAGAGTAACCATCGATAGATGTCGTAGTCACCAGCGATAGAATTCGTAGAGTAACCATCGATAGATGTCGTAGTCACCAGCGATAGACGTCGTAGAGTCACCATCGATAGACATCGTAGAGTCACCATCGATAGACGTCGTAGTCACCAGCGATAGACGTCGTAGAGTCACCATCGATAGACGTCGTAGAGTCACCATCGATAGACGTCGTAGTCACCATCGACAGACGTCGTAGAGTCACCATCGATAGACGTCGTAGTCACCATCGATAGACGTCGTAGTCACCAGCGATAGACGTCGTAGAGTCACCATCGATAGACGTCGGAGAGTCACCATCGATAGACGTCTTAGTCACCATCGGCAGACGTCGTAGGGTCACCATCGATAGACGTCGTAGAGTCACCATCGGCAGACGTCGTAGAGTCACCATCGACAGACGTCGTAGGGTCACCATCGATAGACGTCGTAGAGTCACCATCGACAGACGTCGTAGAGTCACCATCGATAGACGTCGTAGAGTCACCATCGGCAGACGTCGTAGGGTCACCATCGGCTGACGTCGTAGGGTCACCACCATCAGACGTCGTGATCTCCACCATCTCTCGTTATCTTCAGTCAGTCTTTGAGGCTCTGTAAATGCGATGCCTGTCCCTTATTTGATGTTGCTTACCGTATCTCTGTCTAACTCTGCATCTCGTCTCTGTCACAGTTCCTTACAGAATAGTCTTTGTATTCTTGTCTCAATGTTTTGACATATTCCATGTATTTTATGTGATTATTTTCTTGTTTGTCTTATTTTGTGCATTATTATTCCATTCGTCCATTTGTCGCACTTCTTCTTGTGAACAACAAATGGCGAGTTCTTTGATAATCCGGGCAGCGATCGATCCGGTATGGGATCGGAGAGTCTGTCTGTTATTAATGTCAGAAGTGTTAAAATAACCCAGTGGGGTCCAATCCTTTCCAGAGCGACAGGGACTATAGCAATTGGAGATCGCAGTCATTGGTTTTGCAGTTGAGATGTTCTGTCTGTCGTTGTGGAGTGGACACAGTAACCGGGATCACTTGTTCACTGCTCCCCGTCCTACATTTAGCCACCTGCTCACACACACGATCAACCGTCTGATCCCAGACACCACCAACCACTTGCACACACACACCATTAGCCACCAGCTTTAATACACCATCAACTGCCAGCTTTAACACATCATCTGTTCTCACACACCACCTATTTCCACACACCACATGCTCCCACACATCGCTTGCATCCACACGTCACCTACTTTCATACACCACCTGCTCCCATACATCACCTGCTTCCACACATCACCTGCTCCTACACACAAATACTCCCACACATCACATGTCTCCATACATCACCTGCTCTCACACATCATCTGCTTCCACATATCACCTGCTCCCAGTACCCCCTTTTCCCACTCATCACCTGCGCCCACGTACCACATGCTCCTACACATCACCTGCTTTCACACACCACCTGCTCCCATACATCACCTGCCCCCATACATCACCTGCTCCCACACATCACCTGCTCAAACACACACCACGCTCCCACACATCACCTGTTTCCATACGATACACCACTTTCTCACACGTGCCATCCATCGCATTGTGTCTTCCATATATTCTCTGCATCTCTGCTCCAACTAGTCATATCCAAATATATTTTAGACTCCCTCTTTGTCTCCACACCTGGAGATTCCAAAAAAGGGCTTGTCGTGTAATACTCTCAGTTTGCTTGCGCAGTTTGTGTCCTTTCCTTGGGCACAGTCTTTGTTTTATATCTTTGTCCACTTGTTTTTGATTGGTACATTCTAATAATTCTATATTAGTGATTTTGGTGGGAAAGACGTCGACCCAGAGAGACACTGAGAAGAACATTGATCAGAGAGGTAAGAGCAGCAGGAATCAGCCCCCTCAATGAGATAGAGTTGCTTGCACAGAACAGAGACAAATGGCGAGTTTTTATAAAATATCTTTAGGATTGAAAACTGACTAGAATAAAAATTCAGATAAGAGAAAGAGTATCTGAGTCTATGCCCTATGGGTCGGCTATTGCTCGACAGGTTGATAGACAGACAGACAGACAGACAGACATACAGACAGACAGACAGACAGAGGCAGGCAGGCAGGCAGGCAGGCAGGCAGGCAGGCAGGCAGGCAGACAGACAGACAGACAGACAGACAGACAGACAAATAGACAGATAGATAGATAGATAGATAGATAGATAGATAGATAGATAGATAGATAGATAGATAGATAGATAGATAGATAGATAGATAGATAGATAGATAGATAGATAGATAGATAGATAGATAGATAGATAGATAGATAGATAGATAGATAGATAGATCGATAGATAGATAGATAGATAGATAGATAGATAGATAGATAGATAGATAGATAGATAGATAGATAGATAGATAAATTTTGCCCTACCATTCCTTATTTCCATTATATTTAATTAGCCACATATCAACTGCACTCACGTTTTATTAATGTGTGGTATTCAAGACATTCACAGGTCATTTACTTCAAGCATTCAATTACGAGCAAGAGGAAGCAATAAAATAGAACTCACAACAATGACTTTGAGTTGCACCAACGAACAGTTAGAATATGGCAAGTAAACAACTGTGTGTGAACAAAAAAAAAAATCACCTTACACGCTGAGTTTTAAAATTATACTAAAAATAGACTAGTGGGCGGCAACAAACAGAGCCAGTGAGGAATACGTAAAGCTGAAGGGATGAATCAAGTACAAGAACACATGTGACTTGGGTTGAATTATTAATACAAGACAGTCTTTTAGTCGACTCGGGCAGGGTTGAAAGAATTGGACTTTGCTGTAACTTTTTTAGACGTTTCTGTTGCAACGGTTTGAAACCATATGGATCTTCTTCTTCTTTCTGCTTCTTCTACTTCTTCTTCTTCTTCCTCTTCTTCTTCTCCTTCTACCTTTTCAGCTCCCAGTGGAGCATAGGTCTTCAACAAACACTTTCCAAGTCGTTCTGTTTTTTGCATTCTTTTAAGATCATTCCATGTTTTCCCCATCATCTTCATCTCTGCTTCTATCTGTCTTCTCCAATAATTCCTTGGTCTTCCTCTTTGTCTTTTCCCCTGGGGATTCCAAAAAGGGCCTGTTGTGTAATACCCTCAGTTGGCTTCCGTAGTGTGTGTCCATATGGATCTTAGTCGAACGTATTTGAAGTCTCAAGATAAGCTCGCCGATGTTTTGACTAACTCCATCGTTATCAGAGTCAATTAGTGCTTGTTCAAAAATTTACTATTGAAGATGGAACTAAACATAATTAAGATATATATCACCACCAAGTATCATGTCTGCTGTCGTAGGTGATCATGTCTCTCCATAACTTTTGATCATGACAGTTATTTATCATTTTTGTTGTTGACCTTCTGCCAAGTCATTCTCGTAAGCTGTCTGGTATCTTTTCACTTTGCTTCCCTATATCTCTTTGTCCCTCCATTTTTCCAGTTATTACAATATTTTCCAGCTGTTCCCTTCACATTACATGGTCAAAAAATGATGATTGTTTCTTCCTAGTATTGGAAATTAGCTCTCTTTTTGCTTTGACCTCTTTCAGAATGTTTTCAATATTCTTCTTAGCTGTCCATGTTATACTCAACATTCTTCTGTAAAACCACATTTCTACAGCCTCCTGTGATTTTCTTGTCTGTTGTCCTATTGTCTATGATTCACATCCATATGTTAAGACTGGCTCTACATAAGATTTAAGAACTCGTTTTCTAGTTTCTATTGAAACATAAAGACATAATATATACATATATGCAGATGGAAATAAAACAACTCATAAATAATTGGACATCAAAGAACGTATGTGGATGTTAAATATGATTTTCTGGTTTAAAGTACACAAAATAATTGTATATTTGAATGCCATTAAATAAAATGGGAGCCGCGATAGCTCAGTGGTTAGTGAACTGGACTATAAAGGACAAGAGGTAGGGTTCGATCCCAACCGACGGCTACAGTTCACCCAACCCTTAATGGGTCCGGGTTTTTTTCTGGGAAAGTAAAGCGGCACGGGCGTAATACCAACCACATTACCCCAAAAATCATGCGACGAAGGTCTGTAATATTTATGGTCACTAATACCAATCTATAAGACATTCCATCAGATAGCAGATCTATCTATCTATCTGTCTGTCTGTCTGTCTGTCTGTCTGTCTGTCTGTCTGTCTGTCTGTCTGTCTGTCTGTCTGTCTGTCTGTCTGTCTGTCTGTCTGTCTGTCTGTCTGTCTGTCTGTCTGTCTGTCTGTCTGTCTGCCTGCCTGCCTGCCTGCCTGCCTGCCTGCCTGCCTGCCTGCCTGCCTGCCTGCCTGCCTGCCTGCCTGCCTGCCTGCCTGCCTATCTATCTATCTATCTATCTATCTATCTATCTATCTATCTATCTATCTATCTATCTATCTATATATCTATCTATCTATCTATCTGCCTGCCTGCCTGCCTGCCTGCCTGCCTGCCTGCCTGTCTGTCTGTCTGCCTGTCTGTCTGTCTATTGTCCTTTCGAGACGAAGAGGTCACAAAGGGCAGAAACACAAACTCAAAAACAGAAACCTTGCGTGTCAAAATTGCACATATTGCAGAGATCGCTGAACTAAAATCTATGTATCTGTTTCCATAACAATACATTTTACAAAGACAGCTTGTCAAGCCATCGATTAATCTCCTTAGTCGCCTCTTACGACATGCCTGGAAGGTCACAGTGGCACTATTCTTTACTTCCCTCATGATGAGGCCCCGGTAACATACAGGATATGTATAGAAGAACGACACAAGAATGTATAGTATTGTTAATGTAAATGTCTCTTGCATTCCAGTAACACAGAGGAAAAAGTGCAGCCTGAAACAAGATTTGAAACCATACTCCTCAATTTCTATGGCTTATATCTAACTATACAGCTATCTTATATACGTCTGTGTAATTTATGCTTACCTTTCACCTCGGAGGGAGTCGCGATAGCTCAGTTGTTAGTGAACTGGGCTTCAAAAGACAAGGAGTAGGGTTCGATCCCAACCGATGGCTTCCGGTTCATCTTGCCTTAAATGGGTACCGGATTTTTTAAAATGGGAAAGTAAAGCGGCACGGGCGTAATGCCGACCACATTACCCCAAAAATCATGTGCCGAAGGTCTGTAAAATGTATGGTCACTAACACCATATTCCCTATACGCCACTTGGCGTGACGGGGCTCTTTACATTCTTTTTTTACTTTCGCCTCGGAGTTTATATTACAAATATATTTTTGTGTATTTATTATTACTGTCTTCAGATTGGAACCTTTAATAACAAATTAACAAGGAAAATATAATAGACATAAGCATATCACTCTGAAGCCTCGGTGGCTGAGTGGTTAGTGTGCTCGCTTCCTAACCAGAAGGGTCCGGTTTCGATCCCCAGCAGTGGCTGATTTTTTTTTCGGACTGACAAGATTCTCGGGTTAACACAGCCTCTAAAAATGGGTACCAAGTATTTGTGTGGTAAGTAAAGGCGGCCTGGTGTGATACCGACCACATCACCCAAAAATGTGCCGTGGTTATAGAAAAATATGGTCACAAACACCATATTCCCCATACAGGCGTAATGAAAGGCATGGGAAGAACCTTTAATTTACTTACTATATCATTACAGATGCTATGCTGAAGTCGGATGTATTGGGCCGAAAGGCACAAATATCACAGTTTTACTGGAAACCACAACACGACGTAGACACGCCCACTTAACGTCCTTTTAAGGGCAGCTGACGAAGAAATGTGATCCTTTAGTCATCGGCTGAACGCAAACGAATGAACCACAGATGCAAACAGTTGGTTCTGGTCATAAAGATATGTTCTCAGTAAACGGATTGTGAGGGTGGGAGGTGGGGGGGGGAAGACTTCGGTAGACTAGTTGGGAAAACCACAACTGGGCTACCAACATTCGGACAACCCGTGTTCGATTCCCGCTGGAAGCAGTGTGAGTTGTACTCGTGGTTAGAAAAAAAAATACTTCCACGGTCCACCCGGCCGCTAGCAGAAATGGGTACCAGGGTAGTACTCTGGGAAGGTTAGGACTGATCCCTCGCATCGTGAGTTTCGATGCTTAAAGCGACTCTATCCTAAAGTCTCCGAACACTTCTGGATAGGTGGCCGAGAACATATGGGTGAAAACTCGGTTGCTAAGACGCCGATTCAAGTCTCGTACTTTACCTTTACCTTAACGAACAAAATGTAAACTGTTCAACTCCTGTGTGATTCCATGGCTAACAGTTGGATGTGAGAAGTGGAAATGCATTGAGACTTTAAATAGGAAATTAAATGCCCTTGAATACAATGGTAGGATGTTAAATATAAACTGGAAAGTGTACATTTCATATGAATAGATAAGAGACGAAACGAAACAAGAATATGTGACGACCTTTATAAGAAAATGGTGTTGTAAATACATCGGTCATGTGCTGAGAATGAGTGAAGAAAGATTTCCGTGTCAGGCATTCGTGTGGAAACCATCTGGCAAAAGAAAAACACGTTAGAGCAAGAGAATCGCTAAGCAGAACAATTATTATGGAAGGCTCAAGCATGGGAGTAAAATGCAACCAAGAACTGCAAGAACGAGCAGCAGATTGTCAATCGTGGAGAACTATGACGTCCGCTCTATGTACCGTCTTCGACTCGAGAAGAAAATGAATTAAAATATAAATACTCTCATGTGATGATACCACGTAACTCTGTTCTAATGGATTCATGTTTATTTGTTTATATCAGACCTGAAGTTCGTGTTTTTTTTTCTATTAAGAATGTTAAAGAAACATGAATGTATTAATTATGATAGGATATTCTGAGACTGATGACATTAAATGGAACAAAGCGTGCATTATTACTGTACAGAACATGCATAACCTTTATACATTTAATGTCAATAATATACTGCCGTTTATCCGCACTTCCTTAAAATAATTTTTCAGATTCTGACATACTAAAACGAAAAGCCGTTGAAACAGAGAGTCTTAGAGGAATAGTTAATTAACTTTAGATGACACATTTAGATGTTCTAAAGATAAAGAGAAGGGTTAACGCGCTGTTTTGAGAGTTCGATGACCAATAAGTCACAGTGACTGGTTACCTAACAGGGTACAGCTATCACCAACATACACCAGTACAGCTATCACCAACATACACCAGTACAGCTATCACCAACATACACCAGTACAGCTATCACCAACATACACCAGTACAGCTATCACCAACATACACCAGTACAGCTATCACCAACATACACCAGTACAGCTATCACCAACATACACCAGTACAGCTATCACCAACATACACCAGTACAGCTATCACCAATATACACCAGTACAGCTATCACCAACATACACCAGTACAGCTATCACCAACATACACCAGTACAGCTATCACCAACATTCACCAGTACAGCTATCACCAACATACACCACAAGCAATCTCATGAGAAAACGACAGCAAAGAATAACTGCACCACCCTTCTCTTATTTTCCGTAATAAAGGGACAAAACATGAAAATATTAAATACTATACATTTATAAGTATTTTAAAAAATACAATGTAGGGCTGGACATTTTATGACCTAAAAAATGTCAAATATGACCTAAAATCATAAAAATAATTTTGCTTTTATGCCGTAAAATTTTATATGTGACCAGAAATAAAAAAAAATTGACCGAAATATGATAGAAATTAATTATTTTATATTTCAAATGACGTTGATTTTATTCGCTAAGACGTCAACGTGATTAAATAAATACAGGGTCAAAGTGTTCAGGAAGGCATGAAATATGTTGACATTAGCTTGAATTTCAAAATACATGTCAGGGAAAAATATGACATGTTCTAAAATCCGAGCCCTATTAATCAAAATTTACAAGAAAAATATCAAATGTCACACAAATTGCAATGTTATGAAGCAATGCACAGATTTCTGTCAAAATCACATATTTTACTCTGTGATGAGAGACAGAGATGAGAGAAAAGGACGAATAAGGAAGAGAGTAGATTTTGGCTGCTATTTCAAAAGAAGAGAATAGATTTTTATTGCAATTTCAAGAGAAGGGAAGAGATTTTTGTTGCTATTTAAAGAGAAGAGAGTAGATTTGTGTTCCTATTTCAAGGTAAGAAAGAACATTTTTATTCCTATTTCAAGGTAAGAGAGTAGATTTGTGTTGCTATTTCAAGGTAAGAGAGTAGATTTGTGTTGCTGTTTATAGGTAAGAGAGTAGATTTTTGTTGCTATTTCTAGGTAAGAGAGTAGATTTTTGTTGCTATTTCAAGGGAAGAGAGTAGATTTGTGTAGCTATTTCTAAGTAAGAGAGTAGATTTGTGTAGCTATTTCTAGGTAAGAGAGTAGATTTGTGTTGCTATTTCTAGGTAAGAGAGTAGATTTGTGTAGCTATTTCTAGGTAAGAGAGTAGATTTGTGTTGCTATTTCAAGGTAAGAGCGTAGATTTGTGTTGCTATTTCTAGGTAAGAGAGTAGATTTTTGTTGCTATTTCAAGGGAAGAGAGTAGATTTGTGTAGCTATTTCTAGGTAAGAGCGTAGATTTGTGTTGCTATTTCTAGAGAAGAGAGTAGATTTTTGTTTATAGTTCAAGGGAATAGAGTAAATGTGTGTTGCTATTTCAAGGAAAGAGAGTAAATTTGTGTTGCTATTTCAAGGGAATAGAGTAAATTTGTGTTGCTATTTCAAGGAAAGAGAGTAAATTTGTGTTGCTATTTCAAGGGAATAGAGTAAATTTGTGTTGCTATTTCAAGGAAAGAGAGTACATTTGTGTTGCTATTTCAAGGAAAGAGAGTACATTTGTGTTGCTATTTCAAGGAAAGAGAGTAAATTTTGGTTCTTACTTCAAGAGAATAGAGTAGATTTGTGATGCTATTTCAAGGAAAGAGAGTAAATTTGTGTTGCTATTTCAAGGAAAGAGAGTAAATTTGTGTTGCTATTTCAAGGAAAGAGAGTAAATTTTGGTTCTTATTTCAAGAGAATAGAGTAGATTTGTGATGCTATTTCAAGGAAAGAGAGTAAATTTGTGTTGCTATTTCAAGGAAAGAGAGTACATTTGTGTTGCTATTTCAAGGAAAGAGAGTAAATTTTGGTTCTTATTTCAAGAGAATAGAGTAGATTTGTGATGCTATTTCAAGGAAAGAGAGTAAATTTGTGTTGCTATTTCAAGGAAAGAGAGTAAATTTGTGTTGCTATTTCAAGGAAAGAGAGTAAATTTTGGTTCTTATTTCAAGAGAATAGAGTAGATTTGTGATGCTATTTCAAGGAAAGAGAGTAAATTTGTGTTGCTATTTCAAGGAAAGAGAGTAAATTTGTGTTGCTATTTCAAGGAAAGAGAGTAAATTTTGGTTCTTATTTCAAGAGAATAGAGTAGATTTGTGATGCTATTTCAAGGAAAGAGAGTAAATTTGTGTTGCTATTTCAAGGAAAGAGAGTAAATTTTGGTTCTTATTTAAAGAGAACAGAGTAGATTTGTGATGCTATTTCAAGGGAAGTTAGTCACTACCTCCAGCATAAACGCTGGACTCTGGTAATTAGCTCGATGATCACTTAAAGTAAAGTGCAAGAACCAACAGACTAAATTCACGGATTCAAGTAGACGGCAATCAGTGGGATTATCTGAGGCTAAAATAGAGACAATATCATGAGACGATGTGAGTATTAAGTGTCCTTCAGCATTGTTTTGGAGTCTTACAGACTTCGAAAGTGACTTCCCATATGACCTATGAGCGGTAAAATAACAAAATAGAGGTTGAAGTACAACGAGAAATAAAGCTAGCAGTTTTCCCTTGGTCCAGATAACTAGTGGCAAGGAATTGTTACTCTTCTTACTTGAAACACCTATTTTGCAACTACTGTAAACAAAACGACTTACTATTGTGACGTTAATTGATTATGAAAAAAAATCGTTCATTTAATAAGCAATTAATGGAGTGGGAATTGTTTAGTGCGCTAACTTTAGCATGTACAGGGAACAAATGTGACAGACACATTTTATTAGCAGGTAATTCTAGACGGTGACTTTGGCTTGTAGTAATTAATTCATTGTGATACGTGTAAACGTCACATAATCCGGCAAACTTATTGTGTTTTAGTCCATCTTTGTGCAATAGTTACATCTCTTACCTAACACAGTAATTTATCAAAGATATTTAAGTTGAATTGCACATTTGGGGAAAGTAACCTGATTTCGATATGTAACTTTGCATTAATTCCCCTATTTCAATATAGTTTTTCTGACTTCAGTAGTAAGTGAACAATCTAAATTAAGTTTAAAACTTTTCCATACATGTCATACTTAATTTAGAATGATTAAAATATGAACCAAATGAAAGAGAGACTACTACACAACATGAGGGGCATGATATTAATGCTTAGTCCTACTCACTTTGTTGGTGGATCAACAACCGTGACCAGACTACACGAGAAACTGCATGTCAAGATATGGACACTGTTAGAACAGGCAGAACTGTTCCTGCAATGGATACCAATACACTGTGGCATCCCTTGAAACGAGAAAACAGATAAGCTTGCATAAACAGTTGAGAACCTTGAACAGCCCAACAAGATTCAGAGCCTCGCAGAAATGAAATTAAGACAATCCTGAAACAAGCTAGGAAAAACAAAATGGGGAGTTGTATGGAAAATATGTGACAGGACACGACAGCTTGAACAATCTAAGCAGACATTGGCAGACCTAGGTATTTTATTTCAGAACAGGACACTGTGGCATCAGAACACGCCTACGCAAGATAGGACTCAGTGATTTTGCAACGTGCAACTGCGGAGCACCCATACAAACTCCAGAACACATCCTACAGGGCTGCAGCAATTTCAAAACAGGAGCAACCAGACACACTCCAGAACACATCCTACAGGGCTGCAGCACTTTCAAGACAGGAGCATCCAGACAAACTCCAGAACACATCATACAGGGCTGCAACACTTTCAACACAGGAGCATCCAGACAAACTACAGAACACATCCTACAGAGCAGCATCACTTTCAAAACCATAACAACGCAAATATTGCACACAGAAGGAAGACATGTTATCGGGACACTGGACAACAAGCTATCAGGACACTGGACGACACATTATCAGGACACTGGACAACAAGTTATCAGGACACTGGACAACAAGTTATCAGGACACTGGACGACACATTATCAGGACACTGGACAACAAGTTATCAGGACACTGGACGACACGTTATCAGGACACTGGACAACAAGTTATCAGGACACTGGACGACACATTATCAGGACACTGGACAACAAGTTATCAGGACACTGGACGACACATTATCAGGACACTGGACAACAAGTTATCAAGACATTGGACAACAAGTTATCAGGACACTGGACAACAAGTTATCAGGACACTGGACGACACATTATCAGGAGACTGGACAACAAGTTATCAGGACACTGGACGACACGTTATCAGGAGACTGGACAACAAGTTATCAGGACACTGGACGACACGTTATCAGGACACTGGACGACATATTATCAGGAGACTGGACAACAAGTTATCAGGACACTGGACGACACGTTATCAGGACACTGGACGACACGTTATCAGGAGACTGGACAACAAGTTATCAGGACACTGGACAACAAGTTATCAGGACACTGGACGACACATTATCAGGAGACTGGACAACAAGTTATCAGGACACTGGACGACACGTTATCAGGACACTGAACAACAAGTAATCAAGACTTTGGACAACAAGTTATCAGGACAATGGACGACACGTTATCAGGACACTGGTCGACACATTATCAGGACACTGGACAACAAGTTATCAGAACACTGGACAACAAGTTATCAGGACACTGGACGACACATTATCAGGACACTGGACAACAAGTTATCAGGACACTGGACAACAAGTTATCGGGACACTGGACAACAAGTTATCGGGACACTGGAAGACAAGTTATCAAGACATTGGACAACAAGTTATCGGGACACTGGCCAAGAAGTTATTGGGAGACTGGACAACAAGTTATCAGGAATCGATGAAGACCTCAATCGCACCGTCATAGTCGTGACCATGTTGGCCCGAACGTTTAGCAGTAATCTCTCAACGGCATGTCGAGAGAGTTATTGTCCGACGCTATGTGGATGACATTAGAAGACAGGACAATCAACACACAACCGATGTCTTCAGTCGTTTCACGCTGCGAGATTTTCTGAAGAGGAGATCCAAGTACTTATTGTTTGATGTGCACTGGTGATAACCTGACAACTAACAATGAACTAATTTTGATTGACCTGAAGCGTTGCTAGGTTGGGTTTATTCCAATAAAGAACGACATTTAAACAAGTGTTTAGAATACGTTACACTTTGATAAGACTATCAGCTGTGATGAGAAATATAATATATCACACCAAATATGTCAATTTAGCTCAACTTTGAAATGAATTTTATTTTTTATTCTTATAAATCATTAAAGTACTATCTATTGACCTTTCGAGCCGTAGCCGGCCTAAATGGCATAGACCCAGATACTCTTTCTCTTATCTACATTTTTATTTCTAGCAGTTTTCAATCCTTCTAAAGATATTTTATAAAATCTCGTCATTTGCCTCGGTTCTGTGCAAGCAACTCTATCTCATTGAGGGAGCCGATTCCTGCTGCTCTTGCCTCTCTGATCAAGATCAATCTTTAAAGTACAAACATTCCATTAATGCCATCACCTTGAACGCCAGGTATTTCATGTTTTTTTTATGCAATTTCACAAACGGTAACAACTTTAATAGAATATCAGATTTGCTCTAGACTGATTAGAGTGTAGCAGACTCGCTACACCTTCTCTTACAGCGGCTATACAATTTATAGAATGTAACGAAAAACACAACTTCAACATTAAAACAAACATCTGTGAAATGTATCAACATGCCTTGTGCCATTAATTACATAACAAAGTATTTACAACAAAAATATAAAGTATGATGCATGTTCTAAGACGACCTGAAACAAAAAAAAACAATAGTTAGAAGGGAATACATAAGAAAAAAACCACAGAAAATATAGTAAACAACAATTGATTATATAGATATAATTCGATTAGATGTCACACATTTGATAGGTTTTAGAGCTACAAGTGTGGTTTTCATGTATTATTCAAGTATAACTGACGTCAGAGATTTCGTTCATAATGTTTACGTCATTGAAGATGTGTTCCCAGTGTGCTTGGCACACGCAATGGGTTTAGAACACTTGACACACTTGGTGTGATGAGAGTACCACGTACTCTTGACAGGCTTAGAGTACTTTGCACACATGACGAGATTAAAGTACTTGGTAGAAGTTGTGTGAGTAAAGTACTGAATAAACGATGCTGGGTTAAAGTGCGTGTCTCATATTACATGTTGAGAGTACTTGGCGAACCTGATTGGTTGAGTTAACTTCGCCGATTGGCCCGATTTAAAGTACTCGGATTTCTAGACGAGCTATGTGCTCTATGGAAATATTCATGGCTTAGAATACTTGATGCACACGGCCTAGAATACTTGATACGCATGGCTTAGAATACTTGATAAACAAGACCTAGAATACCTGATACACATGGCTTAGAATACTTGATACACACGACCTAGAATACTTGATACACACGGCCGTATTAAAGTACTTGATGGATCTAGAACACTAATCACTCTGAGCAGCTTAATTTGCTTTGGGTACTGTACAGGAACGGTACAAGGACACCATGAAAGATGGTGGCCGGCTCCGTGAATTTGTTAAAGCGCTTAGTTTATCTGATGGATTATTATTATTAGATATTATTATATTAGATGACAACCACAGTGGAAATTAAATTGTGCCAGAAAAGCGAGTCCTTCTGTCTGAACCTGACTTCATACAGTTTGATCGCATTCATTATTAATCTTGGCACGCACTTTGTTCATTGTGGTACTATTTTATTGGCTATCGGCAGTGACAAATAGACTTCGCTCCGCCCCTTACGTCTTCTAGAATCAGTGGGAGACTTTGAAGGCATCTTGCAATTATTGTTGATAACGTTTGATGAAATGACGCACGATCTAACCAGAAGTTAAGTCTCAGAGCCACACCATCGAATAGTTGGTTGTAGAAGAATGTATTCACTGTCTTTACAAGCCTCTTCGCAAGACTGTCCAAAACTTCCCCGCTTTGTTGCCAATATCTGTTTATTTCTCTTTTTGCTATGATGCACTTTGTAAGGTACTGTATTACTAAGAACACTCATGAAGTTGTGATCCCCAGCATTATTTAAGTTCATAACTACACATTTGTCTTGTGCCGTTTGCCCTACCTCTCTACACTTCATTTGAGGGCACTTCTTCAGCGAAGATCTTGCCGGCGTTGTGAAACCATTCTCTAAACTTCGTTTATTATTAATTCCATTGTATCTACCCCCATTCTGATATGAAAACTCATCCCCACTGTTCACGTTATCACAACTATCGATAACTTTCGTATTATCAAAATCAGCGAAAGTTCTGCCTTCAACGCTTCCGTTGACGCCCGTATGTACATTTCTGTCTGCGTCTAATAAAGTTTGTTCTTTCTTCTCAACCTCTCCAACAGCGTCACTGCTGACAGAACTGCTCTGCCGGTCAGTAACACGCTTAGCCAGTATCATATCATTGGACCCCACGGTTAAGACAGAATTGGAAGTCTTCCTTTGGGAGTGATAGCTTGAATGGTCGCCCTGGGTTTGGGTTGGGCGATGAGGTTTAAGGCATCTAAGTAGATCCAAGATCTGTTGTCTGAACTTGTTGCCTGTGGCGCAGTAGAGAAAGAAGTTAATGGAATGGTTCGTGTACATCAGAAGTTCTGTAATGGCCATCACCAGCTTAAACCGAGCCATTCCATGCACAGCTGCCTCCATCTCTTCCTGTGAGAGCTGTGGATGAGAAAACAAAAGCGGTTAAAATGCTAATTACGAATTATGTACATCCATTCATTCAAATCAGCCATCCGTTAAATTCACCTATCTACCTACATACCTATATATCCATCCGTCCGTCCGTTCGCCCGTCCGTCCATCCATCTGTCTGTCCGTCCGTCCGTCCGTCCGCCTGCCTGCCTGTCTGCCTGTCTGTCTATCAGACTATCTATTTGCCTGCTTTCGGTTCAGTTATTTGTCTGTCTATCTGCCAAGTTAGTCTGTCTGTCTATCTGTTTTGTCTTTACGAGACGACTACGACATGTGGAGCAGAATTTCTACTCTCCACTTCCGATGATCTTTGTTATCAAGTGTCAGACCGTGTATATTGTACTCGCCACACGTCCCTGTTCTGGGCGAGCCTCTGAACCTCGGCAAGGAAGCTAATGCCTGCTGTTATTACTTCTCTTGTGATCTTTTAATGTTTGTATGGGGCGTAATACCGACCACATTACCCCAAAAATCATGCGCTGAAGGTCTGTGAAATTTATGGTCACTAACACCATATTCCCTATACGCCACTTAGCGTGACGGGGGCTCTTTACTTTTCTTTTTTACTTTTGTATGGGTTGGCCTTTTTTTTTAATCCTCTGGTTCCCATTTGAGGGCTTGATTTGAGATTCTGTTATCGTCTTATCTCATCTCATGACCAGCATATACAAACCTTCTTCTCTTGATCGTAGTTGATATTTTGAACACGAATTAGTAACGTCTAAATACAACAAACCACGTGACACTACGTAAAAGAAAAGGAATGGCAGAAAGTAATTTTAATGCAATGAAAAATATACTAACATCAAAATAAATAACACCAGGGTTAAAACTAAGAATAGCAAAATATTATATCTTCTCAACATTACTGTATGGTGATAAAAGATGGACATTTGACAAGAAAACAGAACAGAAAATTGAAGCCTTTGAAATGTGGATGTATAGAAGAATAGAAAAAAATGGATAGAAAATAAGAAAACAAAGGTGAAGTCTTAAAACAACTAAACATGAAAAGAGACCTACTAAACACAATAAAATACAATACCATTGAGAATTTTGAGGCATGATAAAAGACACAGCAGCCTACTAAATGTAATCTCCGAATGGAAAATACAAGGTAAAAAAGGCAGGGGCAGACCAAAACTGCCATGGACGAGTAACATCAAAAGATGGACAAACCAGCCTATGACAACCTGCACCATCAAAGCAAGAGACAGAGCAGAATGGTGCGCCATGGTAGCCAAACTTCGATGCGGAGACGCCACAGAGTGATGAACGTAATACTCATGTGTAAAGTTAGACTCGTATGTTACAGTGACTATTCTGATAAGATTTTGCATTTATAAGAATAAAGAAAGATGTGAGAGAAAGGCAGATATGTTGTCAGAGAAAGTAAAAAGAAGGAAATATTAAGAAGGCAAGAAACTAAAAGAAAGAAGGAAAGAAAGAAAGACAGAATGAAAGAAAGAATGCAAGAAAGAAAGAACAAGATTTTGAAAATTAATAAAAACAAACTAAAGTGAGAAAGAGAGAGAGAGAGAGAGAGAGAGAGAGAGAGAGAGAGAGATGGAAAGAGAGAGAGAGAGAGAGTGAGAACTGAAAGAAAAAAAAACTGAGCAATAACTGTCAGCAATAATAATTCTTGTGTCTGTCTCGTACTTGATCAAATCAATATTTTTTAATATCAGAAAGAAGATCAAAAGGTGCCATTGCTATGAGCGATATGAGAACAGACTTCGCGTTTACAAGACGTATTTTTGACAAGACAACCAGGTCAGTAATGAACTGACCAAACTGGCAATATCGAGTTATCTTGATTTATATCTCAGAGGAGTTGATTACTCAAAGACAAGAGTGTTAAGAAATGTATAGATTATTATTACTATTACTATTACTATTATTATTATTATTACTGTTATTATTATTACTATTACTATTATTATTATTACTGTTATTGTTATTATTATTACTATTACTATTACTGTTATTATTATTACTATTACTATTATTATTATTACTGTTATTATTATTACTATTACTACTATTATTACTATTATTATTACTATTATTATTACTATTACTATTATTATTACTTTTATTATTACTATTATTATTATTATTACTATTATTACTAATATTTTTATTACAAATATTATTATTACCATTATTACCATTATTACTACTATTATTATTATTATCACTATTATTATTATTATCACTATTATTATTATTACTATTATTATTACTATTATTATTACGCCAAAATTGTGAGGAAAAGGCTTGCCAAACCTATTGCAGTTTATCGGCCTGATACATCCGACGATTTATTTTTGGCACGTGATTTTTCTTCAATCTTCGATTTTTATTCACATCTCTAGGTTAACTGCTGTTGATAGCGCAAAGGTTTTTAAATACAGAAGCGAGAAAACTATCTTTACGTCATTATGCCATCACTGGGGTCTGCCGGAGAGATATTTTGAACTGGAGAATATAGGCCGCATGTCCTGAGCAGTTGTCACGAGGTGTTTGTTGCGAAGTGATTATTACACCCCCAATTATTTTTAATTTAATATTTTTCTTCTCCCCCCCCCCTTTCCCCGTAAACGAACACAACTTAGATCGTTCAACTCCTGTGATGCCAATGCTAAGATAAGGATGTGAAAGTTGGAATCCACCAAGTCTTTAGAGAGGAAATTAAATGCTTTTGAAAACAAATGACTTCGTAGGATCTCAAACATAAGATGGAAAGAATACAGTTCAAACAAACATAAGAGAAGAGACGGAGCTAAACAAGAATACGTGTCGAGCTATTAAGAAGGCTTTGTGGATACATCGGTCAATGGCTGAGAATGAATGAAGAAAGACCTTCCCCGTCAGGCATTCATGTGGAAACTATTCGGTAAAATAAAACTAGGCAGACCAAAAGAAGCGCTGTCTAGAACAATTACTAGGGAAGGCTCAAGCATGGGACTAAGAAGCAACCTAGACCTACACAAACTAGAAGCAAATCGTTAATCATGGATAAATATGACTTCCGCCCTGAGTGCTGTCTTCGGTCCGAGAGGAAAATAAATGAATGAATTATTTTTCTAAATTGAAAAAAAAAATCTGGCACAGTCTATCTTTACAAATGGTTGGTTATTGATATAACAATGGTCATCTTTCCGCTGTGATGTAACACCGGATCTCTCAGGACTGTAACCTCTTCTTGACTTCTGATATAGACGTCACAGACTTGGACAAACAGTCATAGACAACAAGATATATTCGTGGACAGCGACACCAATGACAACCCCATGTAACATTTCTAGAAATTGACTCCACTGGCCACACTGTCCAGTACTCCAACATGTTTATTAGCATGTAACATCGTAGGTCAACAATTACAAAGACCCACAATCACAAAATACTCACACACTCTATACTGAAATACACAAACCAATAAATGCGACTCAGTTACACTATCTCTAACAACCTTTTTGTAGCACAGGCTACTGTCAAGGTCTCTCTTTCCATATATATATATATATATATATATATATATATATATATATATATATATATATATAAAGTAAAGTACCCTCGTCACGCCAAGTGGCGTATAGGGAAATATGGTGTTAGTGACCCTATATTTTACAGACCTTTCAGCATATGATTTTTGGGGTAGTGTGGTCAGTGTAACGCCCGTGCTGTTTCACTTTCCCAAAAAAAATCCGGTACCCATTTAAGGCTTGGTGAACCCGGAAGCCGTCGGTTGCGATCGAACCCTACCCCTTGTCCGTGGTGGTCCAGTTCACTAACCACTGAGCTGAATATTGTTTTAGTGACCATAAATTTTACAGACTTTCGGCGCATGATTTTTGGGATAATGTGGTCGGTATTACGCCCGTGCTGCTTTACTTTACCATAAAATCCGGTACCCATGTGTGTCCCCTCCAAGATTACTTTTAGTAGTCTGTTGTGTCTTTAACATGGCCCAACAATCGTATTTGTCATGTTTGAATTGTGTTTAGTAGTTCTCTTTTAATTTTTTTTATTGTTTTAAGACTTCATCGTTTGTTTTCTTTTCTTTTCATTCAATTCTACGTATTTTTCTATATATCCACATTTCAAAGGCTTCAGTTCTCTGTATGCAGAGATCATAAACGATATTTATTTTTAAAAGAGTTAATTTTTGTGAAAGATGGCAGGAATTTTATTTTCATTATTATAATTTCACTGGGACAGCGGCATATGGCATATTTTACAATTTTGTCGTGGGTTCTTTTTACGTGCTCATACTAAACAGTCAACAACAGAACTGATACGATGCACTGTAGATAGAAGATTGTGGAGGGACATGATCACCTACGCCAACCGGTATGGCACATGATGATGATACTAAACAGGGAAAAACATATTATATTATATCTAGTTTTATCGTCTCCCATAAAAACTAGATATTCCTGGTCATCTACTTTGAGACCTAAGATCATTGTGGTTCAAATCTGACACCTTTTGGTTGTGAGATGATCGCCTAACATCAACACCATCATACAAGATGATCGCCTAACATCAACACCATCATACAAGATGATCTCCTAACATCAACACCATCATACAAGATGATCGCCTAACATCAACACCATCATACAAGATGATCTCCTAACATCAACACCATCATACAAGATGATCTCCTAACATCAACACCATCATACAAGATGATCTCCTAACATCAACACCATCATACAAGATGATCGCCTAACATCAACACCATCATACAAGATGATCTCCTAACATCAACACCATCATACAAGATGATCTCCTAACATCAACACCATCATACAAGATGATCTCCATACATCAACACCATCATACAAGATGATCTCCTAACATCAACACCATCATACAAGATGATCGACTAACATCAACACCATCATACAAGATGATCTCCTAACATCAACACCATCATACAAGATGATCGACTAACATCAACACCATCATACAAGATGATCTCCTAACATCAACACCATCATACAAGATGATCTCCTAACATCAACACCATCATACAAGATGATCTCCTAACATCAACACCATCATACAAGATGATCTCCTAACATCAACACCATCATACAAGATGATCTCCTAACATCAACACCATCATACAAGATGATCTCCTAACATCAACACCATCATACAAGATGATCGACTAACATCAACACCATCATACAAGATGATCGACTAACATCAATACCATCATACAAGATGATCGACTAACATCAACACCATCATACAAGATGATCGACTAACATCAACACCATCATACAAGATGATCTCCTAACATCAACACCATCATACAAGATGATCTCCTAACATCAACACCATCATACAAGATGATCTCCTAACATCAACACCATCATACAAGATGATCTCCTAACATCAACACCATCATACAAGATGATCTCCTAACATCAACACCATCATACAAGATGATCTCCTAACATCAACAACATCATACAAGATGATCTCCTAACATCAACACCATCATACAAGATGATCTCCTAACATCAACACCATCATACAAGATGATCTCCTAACATCAACACCATCATACAAGATGATCTCCTAACATCAACACCATCATACAAGATGATCGACTAACATCAAACCATCATACAAGATGATCGACTAACATCAATACCATCATACAAGATGATCGACTAACATCAACACCATCATACAAGATGATCTCCTAACATCAACACCATCATACAAGATGATCTCCTAACATCAACACCATCATACAAGATGATCTCCTAACATCAACACCATCATACAAGATGATCTCCTAACATCAACACCATCATACAAGATGATCTCCTAACATCAACACCATCATACAAGATGATCTCCTAACATCAACACCATCATACAAGATGATCTCCTAACATCAACACCATCATACAAGATGATCTCCTAACATCAACACCATCATACTGTGACGATGAACGACGATTCTGGCACGGCGCGGAACGATATCAAGATGTATAATACACTTGTGACATGTCCGCGTCACATAAAAATATGACCCGTCACCAAAGAACACTTGAAAAATATGAATGTTTGCAAGAAAACATTAGAATAACAAGGATCATTTCACAAAGACATATTTGGAGTGAGTTTATTAGAAGAAAAAAACATAAATAAAAACGCAAAAGTGCGCACTGCATTTATTAGTTCTAAAATTCAAGCTCTTGCCACATTTATAAACATATCATCATCATCATTGAGTGCCGTCTCCGCATCGTAGGTTGGGTACCATTCAGCTCTGTCTTTTGCTTTGATGGTGCAGGTTGTCATAGACTGATTTGTCCATCTTTTGATGTTACTTGTCCATATTAGTTCTCGTCTGCCTCTACCTCTTTTACCGTATATTTTCCCTTTTATGATCACTTTTAGTATGCTGTTGTGTCTTTTAAAGAAGCCACAAAAATATCATTTGTCTTGTTTGAATTGTAATTTTTTTTCGATCCAAGTCTTCTTATTTTATAAATCTACATTTCAAAGGTTTCAATTTTCTGTTCTGTTTACTTGTCTATTGTCCATGTTTCTGCACCATACAGGAATATTGAGAAGATATAACATTTTGCTATTCTTATAAGTAATTAGATTTGGTTAAATGTGGATGGATTATAGTTAGAAGTTGTTGTTGTTGTTGCGTTCGCCAGCTTTCAACTCTGACGAAGTCCCTAGAGACTAGGAACTGAATTTTGCGCGTTAATCCATTTTTCCCGGCAGCCGTGTGCACAGGGGTCCCTCGTCGCACAGGCAGATAACTCCGACTTCGGAGGTACTCATGTTTTTTTTTTCCGTCGATGAGTAACTGACGTTTCAAGCCGGGTCTCACTGCTGAGACCAGAGGTGGTTGCCACAGAGAGAAATCATAAATAAAAATCCCAACCGGTGTAGCCGAGATTTGAACCTACAACCTCTCTGTCCCGAGGTCGGCGTCTTGCCTCTAGACCAACCAGTCCCCCCATGGACTGGGAATATGAGGAAACTGCAACATGGAACACTTTTCATGCCTAGCCTTTAATGATTCCTGCCGCCTTTCCACCATATACCCCGAGGTTCACGTCCGCCTGAAAATGATGATCGTCATATTTTTAAAAAAATGTATAGCGCTTTATGATGTTAGACCATTGTTGTTGACTCCAATTCCGAATAAACACACAGTTCATATAAATACACAGTTAGTCGTCAGATTATCCCCGTCGCACATCAAACAACAGACCGTAAGATTAGAGTATGGCCGGTCTATGGATTTACGATGAGCCATTAAGATGACGTAGCACACACAACAATGTCGCACGCACAGCAATTACATTTGCTCTTACAATTACACAGCTCTTTGGATACATTTATTTCTTTCATCATCATCATTGGGTGCCATCTTCGCATCGAAGGTTGGCTAACATGGGCGCCATTCCACTCTGTTTCCTGCTTTGATGGTGCAGATTGTCATAGGATGACTTGTCCATCTTTTGATGTTACTCGTCCATGTTAGTCTTGGTCTGCCTCTGCCTCTTTTACCTTGTATTTTCCCTTCCAATATTACTTTTATTAGGCTGTTGTGTCTTTTAACATGCCCCAAAAATTTCATTTGTCTTGTTCTAATTGTGTTTATTAGTTCTCTTTTAATTTTTAGTTGATTTAAAATTTCATCGTTTGTTTTCTTTTCTTTCCATCCAATTCTACCTATTCTTCTATATATCCACATTTCAAAGGCTTCAATTTTCTGTTCTGTTTTCTGGTCTAATGTCCATGTTTCTGCACCATACAGGAATATTGAGAAGATGTAACATTTTGCTATTCTTAGTTTTCGTCCTGGTGTAATTTGTTTTGATGTTAGTATAATTTTCATGGCATTAAAATTACTTTTTGCCGTACCTATTCTTTTGTTTATTTCGTATGTACATTTTTCATCACTGGTTATAGTATGTCCCAGGTAGTTGTAGCTCTGAACTGTCTCCAGATGTATTCCTTCAACTTTGATATTTAATTGTAGGCCTTGAGAATTGTCTTTGTTTATTATCATAGTTTTATTATTTCCATAACAAATATGTATTGCTTGTTCCAATTATTTCAATTTATAATTTATTCACAGTGTTGCTATATATCTGATGCAGTAACATTCTTATTCCATTGAAAATGTCTGAAGAAAGTATCTCTAAATATCTGTCTGTATTTTGAACTCATTTTGTAATACAAGAAAATATTGACGCTGGAATTGATGTTCTCTAACAAGATGGCGAACGACCACAAACTGTAGCAGAGGTTGTGGTAGTTTCCATTAATTGAGAATTCTGGCTCTAGAAATGTAGCAAGGCATAAAATAACAGCCGGCGTGTAGCACAGCACCAAAATACCAGCAATGAGGACAACCATAGTTATGGCAGCTCTGTCTCGTTTAGAAGCACTTTTCGATTGGTCAATGTTCACAGTTTGCCGCCAAGCACGTTTTTGTCTTAAACTGTATATCAAAATCAAGGTAAATACCAGAACAAGCAGAAAACCTAGTGACGTGAATACTCCGTGCAAAAGATACACAATCGCTTCAGCTGCGCCATGATTACTGGTGACGCCAATTCCCAGAAGTGTTCTGTTTGAAGCCGGGTTAAACTTCCAAGTATAGTAGGACGTCAAGAAAATTGGATATGCTGATAATAAAGTACCAGTAAAAATAACAATGATTAACGTGGAAGTTATCTTAGGGGTGACAATTCTTTTGACATGAAGAGGATAAACTACACCCAGGCATCGTTCAACTGTGATAAAGGCGGTTATCAGGCACGTGATTCTTGCAAACATTTCTCTATTCACGCCGGTGGTTATGTACTGAAAGTCATTGTAGACAATAGGTAGATCTAAGTCCAAAAACAGCGGGTTAATGTAGATGTTGTACATCTGCTGTAGAATTAACCCACACAGATCAGAAACGGCGAGCGAGAAGAAGCTGATGTTTATGGTTGTGTTCAGACCTTGCCTGTGAAATATCAGCATGTTGATAATGTTAGCTAGACACCCAAACAGACTGATAATTCCACACAAGATAACGTAATTTGTAAACGCGATCAATTGTCTCTGATCATCAGTGATAACCTGCCCTCTATGTTTGAACTCTTCCGGCAACATACCTTTTTATTATTTCACAGACAAGAAAAAAAAAAAGTGAAGATTCACTCCACGTCTTGCTGGGTGTAAGTGAAATATGGTGTTAGAGACAAAAAGAGCAGTATGTGATTATACATATTATTTTCACGTTGTAATCTGCTATCAACGTATCAACTCTAAATTCACTTTTGTTTGACATGAAATAAATCAAAAGACGTTACAACATCTAGCAATATATTTACTACGTTTATTCTCAATATTATTGATTGTATATGCCACCATGATTTTAAATTGAAATTCGAGTGCAAATATTTGTATACGTATCATCACTATTGTAATACAACACCGACATATGGACATTTGACAAATATATATCTATTGACCTTTCGAGCCGTAACCGGCCCATAGGGCGTAGACCAAGATACACCTTCACCTATATGAATTTTTGTTCTAGCAGTTTTCTTTTAAAGATATTTTATCAAATCTCGCCATCTGTCTCTGTTCTGTGCAAGCAGTTCTATCTCATTGAGGGAGCCGATTCCTGCTGCTCTTGCCTCTCTCATCAATGTTCTTCTCAGTGTCTCCCTGGGTCTTCCTCTTTTTCTTTTACCTGTTGTTTCCCATATGAGGGCTTGCTTTGCTATTCGATTATTATCTCTTCTCATCACATGTCCAACGTATGACCATCGTCTTTTCTTTATTACTGAAGATATTAGTGGTTGATTGGCGATTTCTCTAATTTCCTCGTTTGTTTTGAATTCGTTCCATTCTATACCAAGTATTTTCCTTAGACATTTATTTTCGAATGCGTTCAACTTTGTTTCAATATCTCTTGTTGTTTTCCAGCTTTCACACGCATACGTAAGGGTTGATAGTACATTTGATTTGAATAGCCTAAGTTTTGTGTTTGTGCTAATGAGTTTTGATTTCCACAACTTTTCAAGGCTTCTGAAAGACATTGCTGCTTTAGCCAGTCTGATTCTAATTTCTTTGCTCGTATCCCCTTCTCGATCAATGTGACTTCCAAGATAGATGAAGTGATCGATCTCTTCTACTGGTTTGTTTTCCATGTATATTTTGTCACTTGTTGGAATTAAACTTTTCATGACTTTAGTCTTTTCATGATTGACCTCAAGCCCAATTTTGCTGGCTATTGATGATAGTTCATTTGTGTTTTCCTGCATCGTTTTTATCTGATTGCTGATGAGAACTATGTCATCAGCAAAGTCCAGGTCCTCCAAATGGTCTCCTTGTATCCATTCGATGCCTTTATTACCAGTGCAGCATTTCTTCATTATGAAGTCCATAACAATTCCAAATAACAAGGGCGATAAAATACATCCTTGTTTAACCCCAGTTTCTATTGGGAAACATTCGCTCAGTCCTTCCTCTGTTCGAACTGCACATGTGTAACCATCATACATGTCTTTGATAATATTTATGATTTTTGATGGTAAGCCATATTGCTTCAGAATTTTCCACAAAGAATCTCTATGAATACTATCAAATGCTTTTTTGAAGTCGATGAAGTTAAGTACAAAAGGTTTTTGCTTTTCAATGTGTTCCTCCAATATAAGTCGTAGAGTGAAAATGTGGTCAAGACAGCTTCTCCCTTTTCTAAACCCAGCCTGTTCTTCACGCATTACTGTATCTATTGAATCCTTTATTCTATTTAGGATGATTTTACAGAATAATTTTGAGGCAACTGACAAAAGTGTCACGCCTCTCCAATTGTTACAATCTCTAAGATTGCCCTTTTTTGGGATCTTAACAATGATTCCTTTTTTCCATTTATGAGGCGTCTTCTCTGTTTTCCAAATGATGTTGAACATTTTTTGGAGATGTATTAAATTATGGCTATCAATTGCCTTGAGGATCTCAGCTGTTAACTTATCCTCTCCAGCAGCCTTGTTATTGGTCATTAGCTTTAAGGTGGTTTCTATTTCACTCAAGGTGAAGTCATCTAAATTTACATCTAATTCTGCTGCTGGTGTTTCAGCTTCAAAATCTATTAAACTGTGAGGTAGTGGACGGTTAAGAATTTCTTTGAAGTGTTCCGCCCAACGGGCTTTTATGTCTGCGCTTGTTGTTAGCATTAATCCAGATTTGTCTAGAATTGGTGTTCCACTGGATGTATAGGTGTTTGTCAGCATTTTTTGTACAGTATAAAGAGTTCTGCTGTCTCCTGTAATTGCAGCTGTCTCTGCTTTCTCTGCCAAGTTGTCTATATAAGCTCTTGTATCTCTTCTTGCCGAACTTTTCACTTTGTTGTCTAATTCTTTGTATGTTGCTTTTGCCAGAACCTTTCCAAGATCTGTCTTTACATTAGTCATGGCTCTCTTCGCTTCTCTTCTTTCTTTGATGTATTTCCATGTGGTGTCTGAGATCCAAGCTCGTTTTTCCATTTTCTTCAGTCCAGCACTTGCTTCTGCTGCTGTCATTAGTATTTTGCTCTGTGAGTCCCACATTTCATTGATATCTAAGTCTATTTCACCAAGTGCTGAATAACAATTACTTAGCTCTATGTTAAACTTTTCCTTTATTGCTTCATCTTTCAGTTTATGACTATCAATTTTATGTGTAATTGACCTCTTCTGTTGGTTTCTAAATTTTAATCTTATTTTCCCAATGCACAGGTTGTGGTCACTATTAACATCAGCACCTCTGTATGCTCTTACATCTATTAATGATGATCTGAATTGTTGTTTAATACATAGGTGGTCAATTTGATTTGATGTTCTATCATCAGGAGATATCCATGTTGTTTTGTGGATATTTTTATGTGGAAATAATGTCCCACCTATAACTAAATTTTCTATTAAACATAATTCTATTAATCTTTCTCCATTCTGACTTGTTGTATTACAGCCTTCTCTCCCCATCACATGTTCCACTCCTGCGTTATCTTGTCCTACTTTGGCCCTAAAATATCTAGATCGTATCTGTCCATCTCGCTCGCGACCTGTGCATGTTTCGTCGGAGCGGCCATTGTTCGCACATTCCAGAATCCTATTTTTGTTGTTGTTTTAGGGCCGAAAAAACTATCACTACTATCTACTGCTAATTTACACATTCTGTATCAGGTCTACGTTTCATTAACAACATCGTTTTTACGATAGCGGCTTGTTAAACCTCTGATCAACGGTTCTATACCAAGCCGGAGAAAAATAATTCCTCCATTTTGGAAACAACCGGAAACGGTTGTTTTTTTTTCAATATGTGGCTGATTCTTTCAACATATATTAATATACTAACTACAATCTGTATTCCTGACGAACTCATTTTGACCGTACTTAACTGATCAGAATTTATCTGCACATTTTCCTCTCATGGCCAGCATGCATGCTTAGTTCGTTACTATATGGTTGTTTTCTTGACCAAAATAAATGTAAAAACAGATGAACTCCAAAATGGCATAATATCGAACCGCACTTGAGCAAAAAAGTTAGTTTAAAAATACAAATATTTGTTAGATAATTGTAATCGTTTGGCATTAACAGATAAACGTAACATTTTAAGATGAAATATAATGTCATAAATGTTAAGATAATTTGTTTAATATCAGGCAATAAACTTTAATTTAAATTGAATTATAAATGATGTTACCTGCCTGTGAGTCAAGCACCGCAACGGAAATCATTTCATTATAAAATAAATATGTATAATTTATGTACCAGTTGGTTGACAGCACGGCTGAGAATATGTGACACTACGAGGGTCGACTCTAAATTGCTATGATTATTTATTTCATTATGAAAATCATTATCAACGTTATGTGAGATTTATAAATTATTTTATATTTAGGAAGGTTGGGAATTATACCTGGAGGCCTGACCCAGATTATGTTTGACACGACAGTATGGTTGAGACCAAAATCGATCACTCAAAGCAACATGGATTGATAAATTTGTTGAGTATGATGGACCTAGTATGTGAACCGTTATTTCGGCCTTAGGTGCACGGTGTTTGCTTTTGGGTCCATTGTTCGGTTTCAGGGACATATGTTCTTTGGTTATGGAAGGCCCGGGTATCACTGCAAACGAATTGAAATCAATAATTGCTCAACTGCCCGTGCCAGTGGAATCATCCGAATTACTAACTCATCTCCCAAACAAAGAAGGGCAGCTGTAGTCCCCATCATAGCAGTCTCAGCACATGTCAAAAGACATACGGTAAAACCGCACAGAAAGTGAACACGGCCAACTGTTCCCTGCCATACGATATCATCATTCATCGTAAACAATTGAAATATCGAAACATGATCAAAACGGATGATACTGCTCACGGTGTGCACAGAGCACCTAACCCAGTAGCTACTGCAACAAGACGAAATTACATACGCATGATTGTTTAGAATGGGATGTAGGTTGGGGGTGGGGGGGGGGGGTAAATAGTAGCGCCATCTGGTAGTAGCGCCAGCTGATTTAGTAAAAAATGGTAGCGTCACACAGCAGGTAAAAGAGATAAAGAAACTGTATTGAGACATCAAGTGGATAAATGATTTAGAGAAAGCAAGTAGCGACATACAGCAGGTAAAAGAGATAAAGAAACTGTATTGAGACATCAAGTGGATAAATGATTTAGAGAAAGCAAGTAGCGACATACAGCAGGTAAAAGAGATAAAGAAACTGTATTGAGACATCAAGTGGATAAATGATTTAGAGAAAGCAAGTAGCGACATACAGCAGGTAAAAGAGATAAAGAAACTGTATTGAGACATCAAGTGGATAAATGATTTAGAGAAAGCAAGTAGCGACATACAGCAGGAAACATCATTTGACGCACCTTTAAAAAAAACAGAGGAACGTAAATTTGCTGATGGAAGATCAGCCTGGGGAAAGTAAGTTTCGAATTAATATCATCACCTGTCGGCAAAAAAATTGTGTATATTGTAGCGCCACCTGGCTGAAAGAGAGCTTGTAGATTGTAGCGATACCTGACGGAAAGAAAGCTTGTAGATTGTAGCGATACCTGACGGAAAAAAAGCTTGTAGATTGTAGCGATACTTGACGGAAAGAAAGCTTGTAGATTGTAGCGATACTTGACGGAAAGAAAGCTTGTAGATTGTAGCGATACTTGACGGAAAGAAAGCTTGTAGATTGTAGCGATACTTGACGGAAAGAAAGCTTGTAGATTGTAGCGATACTTGACGGAAAGAAAGCTTGTAGATTGTAGCGATACCTGACGGAAAGAAAGTTTGTAGATTGTAGCGATACCTGGCGGAAAGAAAGCTTGTAGATTGTAGCGCCACCTGGCGAAAGAAAGCTTGTAGATTGTAGCGCCACCTGACGAAAAGAAAGCTTGTAGATTGTAGCGCCACCTGGCGGAAAGAAAGCTTGTAGATTGTAGCGCCACCTGGCGGAAAGAAAGCTTGTAGATTGTAGCGATACCTGATCGAAAAAAAAACTTGTAGATTGTAGCGATATCTGGCGGAAAGAAAGCTTGTAGATTGTAGCGCCACCTGGCGGAAAGAAAGCTTGTAGATTGTAGCGATACCTGATGGAAAAAAAAAGCTTGTAGATTGTAGCGATATCTGGCGGAAAGAAAGCTTGTAGATTGTAGCGCCACCTGGCGGAAAGAAAGTTTGTAGATTGTAGCGATACCTAGCGGGAAGAAAGCTTGTAGATTGTAGCGATACCTGACGGGAAGAAAGCTTGTAGATTGTAGCGATACCTGACGAGAGAGGTATTTGTCGTTTGTAGCACCACCTGATGAGAAGCATGTTTGTAGATCGTAACGCCATCTGACGGGAAACAAGTTTGGAGAAGGTAGAGCCACATTGAGGGAGCATTTTGATTGACATAGAAGATATAGTCTGAGGTTAAACACATAACGCCTAACCAAAAGAAAGCAAAATGAATGCGCAGCAGATTTCCAATATACACGCAAAAAAGGAGGAATACAAATCCTTTTTATGAATTCTTCAATTTGGGTTGCCATCTTTACACTCCTGTGACAATACTTTGCTTTTCTACACTGTACACTAATTTACAAAGTATTCCTTACATTATTAATAACATTGGTAATACATTATTAAAAGACTTAAACATTAAAACATTTATTTTACAAAGAGGTTCATTCAACAGAGAAAATTAAAGTACTATGGCTACATTAAAATACACAGCTAACTGGGAAAAACAATAATTGAAGTTATGGTTCATGTGCGACAAATCAGGAGCAGACCAAGAAGACGGTGATTTCAAAACATCACATAATCACTCAACATGACAATAGAAAAAAATGGAAGGTCTTACAGAAAACAGATATTCTTTTAGACGGTCTGTGGTCAACGTTCTACAAAGGGCACGCAACCTGATGATGATATAGTTGACAATACTGCAAAAGTACAGAAAATGGTCCGATGTCTGGAACTGGTGTTATTATATTAAAGTTACCTTTTTTATTAAACCTTGTCTTGTATCACTTTATTTGTCTCTTCTTATTATTTTCATATCATTGATTATAATTAACAATGTGACGTTCCCATTAAAAGAAAACCGTTTTCTTAATTCATCTTTAAAATCCAGATTATGCAACAATCTGGTAATAAATCAAACATTTATGTCACAATTTCCAGAAACAATGATTTGCAACTCTGTAAAAATAAAGTCATGCAATTTGTTATTTCATTAATCCTGAGTTAACTAGACCACAGCGCTCTGTTTGCTTGTCATTATGTTATATTATTTTCATAAAATGTACTGTGTGTAGGTGTCTGTGGAATAAAGGTAGTTAACTTGGTTTCACAACCTCGAGGTTTGGAGAACGAGTCCCGATCAGCGCGGTTTTTGTAGAAATCGCGACTCATGGGATTACCGTCCTCAGGACTGCGCCTACAGTCAGAAGACAATGGCAAACCACTGACGTATAATGCATAAGCAATTACACAGCCAACAATTCCAACAATGAAATGAGGAAACAATGTCAAAGACCCAAATCATAATTTACATAGTAAAGTTAGTAAGGGCATAGCCATCATATTGTTTTATCACAGTCAACAATTGACTTCCGGTTCTATGATGGTGGAATGAAGTTCATGTTCTCTCGACCGCTGCAGGATTTGCATTTGGGGACTGATTAATTTCAACAGCCCAATGCAGATTTATGCATTAAAGTCAACCTGATTTTCCACTTAACGGATTTGTGCTGGTGCTGCTGAGTCTTGCACATGGCAATATTCCACTTTGACAAGTGAAGTGTTGTGAATGCAACCTGCCCCGGTCTTGGAGTTGATATGTGGTTTACGGTAACACATTGAGTGCTGTTCAATGGCCGTCGTTGGAATTGTTTAGCACCAATTATTTACAAGTTACAACTCATTGTTAAGGACTGCTCTACCAAGTCAACTGAAGGTTTCACTTTAGGAATTTTGCACCATCAGTACGGTGTTTCGTGCGTTCTTGGCTTGCATTCACTTGATTATTCGGTCGTTTGTGGGCGCATCTATTGTTGTGTGTTCTACGTCATGCCTGATCAAATACCCCTAAACCGGCCGTACGCTTCTAATGAAGGGCGAAATGACGGAGTTTTGTTCATGACTTTTCAGCCTCGGTGTGACTTCCGGAGTTTCATGTTGGTCAGGAGGGATATTGTCTAGATTCAAGAGGGCTACTGTGAGATCGAGGGTAGACTGAACTGATTTATTATTTCACAAATTCACATTGTAGAGATCTTACGGTCTGTTGTTCGATGTACCATGATGATAATCCGACGTCTAACAGTGTTTCATATGTTCGGATTTGGAGACAAAACCGATGTCCTAACATCATCAAGCTCTATACATTAAAAAAATATAACGATCATCAATTTCAGGAGGACGTGAACTTCCGGTCAATATGGCGGATAGGCGGCAGGAACCGTTAAAGGCTGTTTTTGAAAGTGTTAATTCATGCAGTTTCCTAATATTCCAAGTCTGACTTACTGCCGGAGCTACTGAGTTAAGTGCTCTGTGCAAACCATGAGCTGTGCATTTAATCGTTTTTTTTTAAATTTTTTTTTATCGTATTTCGATATTCCGATTGCTCCCGATGAATGATGATACGGATCACGGATTCGAATTTTGACAAATTCACACCGACTGAGGTGGGTATCGAACCCGGAACTTTCTTGTCCAGACGCCGAGGCCCAACCTCTAGAAAACACAGAACAGTCCTCCCCCCCCCCCAACCCACCATCCCCTTAGTTTAAAAATTTGCTAAACCAAATTATTGGATTTAGATTTCACATTTTAAAAACTCTGATCGACATTTATTTTTTTTTACTTCACAACTTATTGAAATAATATATTCTTCTTCTTCTACCTTTCAGCTCCCTGTGGAACTTCAACAATCACATTCCAAGTCGTTCTGTTTCTTGCCATTCCTTTAAGATCATTCCATGTCGTCCCCATCATCTTCATTTCTGCTTCTATCTGTCTTCTCCAAGAATTCCTTGGTCTTCCTCTTTGTCTTTTTCCCTGGGGATTCCAAAAAAGGGCCTGTTGTGTAATACTAATAGTTGTCTTTCGCAGTGTGTGTCTTATCCAGCGCTATCGTCTTCGCTGTATCTCTTTATCCACTGGTATTTGGTATATTTCCATAATTCTATGTTAGTGATTTTGTCCTGCCATTACCATCCTTTTATTCTGCGTAAGCACCCATTAATTAAAGTCTGTATCTTCATGATTGTCAATTTGGCTTTTCTCCATGTTTCACAGCCATATAATTGGACTGACTTAGCATTGGAGTTGAAAATTTTATAATAATATATAATATATACTTATATAATATTGTATTATTATATGATATACTTATTGTAATAAATAATAAATTCATTGGGGCTATATTAAGAGCTAATTTTGACCTATGAAAGTGAAGCTTAGACTATAGACAAACAAATGAAGAGACGACTAGAAGCCACAGATGAGATTTTTCAAAAATTTTTTGAGAGTTCCCTGTTGAGATAAAAAGACCATCGATGAAGTTTTCAGTGAGACTTGAACTAGACTTTAACGAGACTTGCAATAAAAGAGAGCTTAAAAAAAAAAACATCAGAGACAACAATTCTATACTTTTTCGGGGATATTATCACGATTATGAGAGCATGAAAATTGAAATTCTTTGTTACAGTTAGCAAAATACAGAGAAAGAGAGCACCGTTGATAACAAAGATAAGATACTCGATAACTTGGAGACAACTAGTAATATATGAATATTATCAGGACGGGAGCCGCGATAGCTCAGTGGTTAGTGAACTGGACTACAAAGGACAAGAGGTAGGGTTCAATCCCAACCGACGGCTCCGGGTTCACCCAGCCTTAAATGGGTACCAGATTTTTATTTCTGGAAAAGTACAGCGGCTGGGGTGTAATACCGACCATATTACCCCAAAATAATGTGCTGAAGGTCTGTAAAAGTTATGGCCACTATTACCATGTTCCCTATACGCCACCATGCTGGACGTGGCTCTTTACTTTTTTTACTTTTTATTATCAGGAACGGACATTTTCCGAAGGCGATAGAGAAACGAATCATTTCAAGGGAAGAGGTGTGCTTACAACACTCAGGAAAAAATTCACAAATAATCAACAACAGAAATAAACAAAGATTAATAGAAAGCACGAAGCAGGTTCGAAACCTTGCGCCTCAACACGGCGTCTTGTCGCAAATAAAGCCTGCGTTAGATCACACTGCCAACTAAGCAACCAGATGAGATAGCTTGGTATGATAAACAGCCAACAACAGAATTGATAAAATGTATCCAGGGCAGAAAATTGGGATAGGGCATTACTGCCTACGCCAACCGGTATGACACATGATGATGATGATGATGGTGATGGGTTTATAAATTTATAATTTTTGAATGTGTTTCTGCTTATATTTTAAATTTATTCTAGAATAATTAGAATGAAACATTATCTCATTAATTATGTTTTATATTGGTATAAATAAACAAAATCACTCGAGAACTTAGTGACGAACTATGTGTTTTGATGGAGGTAATGGTACGAATTATGCCATACACAACATAAGATCTTTAGTAGAAAGAGCTATAGAGGTGAAAACAGATCTATATCTATGTTTCATAGATTATACCAAAGCATCTGACAAAGTAAAGCACCAAGATATAATCACAATTTTAGAAGGTATAAACGTGGACAGCAAAGATCTAAGAATAATAAATAACATGAACTGGCAACAAACAGCGGCCATAAGAACTGGAAATCAGTTGGGAATGTTTCAACAAATAAAACAGGGTGTTAGGCAAGGTTGTGTGCTGTCACAATACTTATTTAATATGTATAGTGAGATTATTTTAAGATTCATAAGGGGCATACCTGGAATAACGATTGGAGGTTATAATATAAATAACCTCAGGTATGTCGATGGTAAAGCCGCGATAGCTCAGTGTCAGTGGTTAATGAACTGGACTACAAAGGACAAGAGGTAGGGTTCGATCCCAACAGACGGTTTCCGGGTTCACCCAGCAATAAATGGGTACCGTATTTTTTTCTGGGAAAGTAAAGCGGTACGGGCCTAATACCGAGCACATTACCCCAAAAATCACGTGCTGAAGGTTTGTAAAATGTATGGTCACTAACACCATATTCCCTATACGCCACTTGGCGTGACGGGGGTTCTTAACTTTTCTTTCTATGTTGATGGTACAGTCTTAATCGTTAAGAGGGAAAATGAGATACACTAGATGTTAGACATTATAGTGAAGTAAAGCAAAAGTAAAGTACTTAGCACCAATAGCAAAAATACAGAAGTAATGGTAGCAACAAAGAAAAAGACATCACTACAATGCACAATAATGACAAGTGGAGCAATATTAAAACAGGTAAATGAATTTAAATATCTGGGAACATTGTTAACTCAGATGGTAGATGTACAACAGAGGTGAGATGCAGAATGGCTCTGGCAAAAGCAGCTTTCCAAAAAGATGAGGAAGATACTGTGCAATCCTTTTTTGACAAAAGAAACAAGAAAATGAGTTCTTAAATGTTATGTAGTGCCAGTCTTTTTCGGGCACATCATGAGAAGAGGAAAGTTGGAATACTTGGTTACAACTGGTAAAATAAACGGAAAGAGAGATCGCGGACGACAAAGAGAGAAAATACTGGATCGCTTGGTGTCATGGCATGGAAAACATTCAACAACAGAACTGATGCGATGCACTGTAGATAGAAGATTGTGGAGGGACATGATCGCTTACGCCAACCGGTATGGCACATGATGATGAGAGCCAGTCTTGACATATTGATGTGAATCAATGGGAATATGTCAACGGAGAAGAACATCACCGAAGACTGCAGAGTTATGATTTTATAGAAAAATGTTGAGAATACCATGGACAGCTAAACGGGTAATATAAACGTTCTGAAAGAAGACAATGCTAAAAGGGAGCTAATTTCCAATATTAGGAAGAAACAATCATCACTTTTTGGCCATGTAATGAGAAGAGAACAACATAAGAGAATGGCTTGGCAGGTCAACAACAGAAATGATAAATAACTATCGAGATCAAAAGTGGTGGAGAGACATGATCACCTACACTAGCAGGCATGGAACTTGATGATGATAAATAGTTGATAAACGTTGTCACGACTCTTTTCGAGATAATTAAGTATACCTTTGTACAGCTATAATTTAGGAGCGAAAAAATGCGGAATATGAATTCTCACATTCCGTGCTGTTACTCATAATTTTCTCCCCGAAACCATTGTCTGATGCAAGAAGGAAAAACGCGGGAAAACATAACAGATAACTTGAAAATAAGAATATGTTATCAATGTCATTGCCACTTTAACATCAGCACAAGGGCTATAAATAAGTTAGAATCTGCTTATTTAATGTGAAACATCTAATTCGTCGTTACAAGATTAGACATTCTTAATTATATCCAATCATATTTGATTATTTTTACAGATTAGGAAATGAAGCACTCCAGAAAATGATCGTTCTGAAGCACAATGATCAATCGCACGTGTCCAAGCCCAATATCAACATTTTTATCTGTTCAGTTATCGGTGTCTTTCGCATCTCCCCTGGCGCCATAATCCGTCCCTTGTCATGTTAGGCTAGTCACGTCTTCTCGAGATATTCATTAACCGAGGAGGTTCGGAGGTCACACTGGCCATTGGATATTCCCAATGGTGGTGGAGAGATCAACCAGTTTTAGTGAAAATAGACAGGGAGATAATCTAATATCGTGCAGTTATGATGGTTCTGTGGGGGCCGCGATAGCTCTGTGGTTAGTGAACTGGACTACAAAGGACAAGAGTTGGGTTGGAATCTAACCGACGGCTCCGGTTCACCCAGCCTTTAATGGGTACCGAATTTTTTTGCTGGGAAAGTAAAGCGGTACGGGCGTAATACCGACTACATTACCCCAAAAATCATGTGCCGAAGGTCTGTAAAATTAATGGTCACTAACACCATATTCCCTATACGCCACTTGGCGTGACGGGGATACTTTACTTTTTTTTAAAAAAATGATAGTTCTGTGTGAAAAGAGGAAGCGTCGAACTCTAAAGTAAGAGAATCTTAACTTGATATTTAAAAAAGAAATCTAAACAAAATTACAGGGATACATGAGTATCAAGGATACGCAAACTGTTTATTTATTGGCCCGGACACTTAAATACCCATGACGTGTTTGACTCTCTTACTTAGATGGTGATTAGAGGGACTTGTTATATTAACATGAACAGGAAAAATATTGTAGAGTTTCAATAACGACTTTTTTTTTTTATAAACTAGTGCTGCAGCTAAAGAATGTCTAAACTCTGCTTTAAAGGGATGTATAATGTGGGCTTACGAGCTTGACACATTAATTGTAGTGTAAGTTGTACATTTTGTAATTGTGGGTCTTTCATTTCTTATATATATATATATATATATATATATATATATATATATATATATATATATATATATATATATATATATATTATATATATATATATATGTCACATTCATTGGTCTTCATTTCAATTTAATATTTACTGTTCTTCAAATAAACATCATGGTCATTGTTCTTCATTTGAATGTCATATTCACGCGTGTATACTCGTGTACAAATAACCTCTGATGAGATGAAGTGTGTGTGACGGATGACAGGAAACAGCATGAGAGACAAAATCAGAAATGTAGAACTGAGGGAAAAAGCTAGGAATAACCCCCGCAATATAAAGAAACAACAGATAAAATGGTTTGACTACATGACAAGGCAGAGTGATCAAAAACACAACACAACTATCCCTCATTAAGCGTTGCGACGGTACCTGACCGAAGGGTCGACGACATAAAGATGGACTGGTGCAATATTAGAAGCACTAGGAAACATAACAGCAGCAGAAGCAAACAGAAGAGTAAAAGACCGCAAATTACATCTCACATCGACACTGAAAGGAAAATGAGGATGGAAAGAAGAAGAAGATTCGCCCATGTTCATCTTTTAAATGTCGTTTGCGTTTAGTTAAATTTGGTAAAACTTATTTTGGTTCAGTGCAACAACAAATCCAACATATACAAACAAACCTGTGTCACAGTGTGAGATATTTGATTATTTGATTCTGCAGAACAATAAGTTTCTTATTTCGGGAGATTATTTTTGTTTTTATCTGTGTTGATTTCAAGTCCTAATCTTTCCGCCACGGATGACAGGGTAAAGATGGTATTTGCATCAGAATATCTATTGTAGACATTTAAAGAGACTCGGTGGACCCAAATGGTCTTTTAGGTCGGAAAAACATGTTTGACTCTACTGGCATTTGAACCCTGAACATTCAGGTCAACAGGAGAGTGCACTAATCATATCGCAACCGGTCTCTATATGAGAGTGTGGTCATTAATAATAATGGCTGCCCTGCTAACACCCTAGCACATGATTTCCGTTTTGGAGATACTGATTGTTACACTGAATTCCCAAAAGTGAACGTAACAGTGAGTAAAAAAAAAAAAGAGAGAAAGTCCACCCGTCACGACAAATGGCGTATAGGGAATATGGTGTTAGTGACCATAAATTTTACAGACCTTCAGCACATGATTCTTGGGGTAATGTCGTCGATATTACGCCCGTGCCGCTTTTTTTTCCCAGAAAAAAAATTCGGTACCCATTAAAGGCTGGGTGAAATGGCAGCCGTCGGTGGGATCGAACCCACTTTATACGTCAATACATTTGTGTGCTAGACTTTCCGTTTCAGTAACAGTGGATGTTTTACGATGGTGGCTTGTTAGGCCGTAGATCAGCCATCCACTGCAAGAGTGGAGATATGCATATCATGTGAGACAAAACATTCATAACAACAGCGACATAGAAGTTCGTCACAACTAGGTACATATTTTTAATTTAGCAAGCTGCAGTACCTCTGCGTGTATGCCGTCATTTTAAGGTACTTTCCTGCTGGTAGAGTAGATGACATTACTGAGTTTGATTTCTGTTGGTAGTTCATCTAGTTCATGTATAACTGCAAGGATATTAGTTAGGGAGCCGCGATAGCTCAGTGGTTAGTGAACTGGACTACAAGGGACAAGAGGTAGGGTTCGATTCCAACCGACAGCGTCCGGTTCACCCAGCCTTTAATGGGTGCTTTACGGGGGTACTTTAGGGGGTACTTTACTTTTATTTTAAATATTATCTAGTTAAGCGCTGTACTAGTGTCAACAGTCACTGTTGAATACAACTCCGAATAATGTTCAACCAAGCGGTCCGTTTGTCTCCATGGATCTCTGATGTTCGGTTCTAATTGTATTTTGTGTGTGTGTGTGTGGGGGGGGGGGGTGCAACTTTTTAAAAAATAGAAAATGTCCAAGTTCTCTTGATATATCCACACATTCCACATTAATGAGTGGTGGATAAAAAAGCAGACTGTTTGTGCAAAGTTGTTGCCAGTAGTGGTTTTTGTGTAGCATCTCGCTGTTCTTTGAGCTGCAATTCTTTTCTAAATGAGGATAGTGTTGCCATATTTGGGGTCACAGTAGTGCTGTGCTTTTGTTGCCTATACAAGTTCCATTTTGTTAAGATTGGCTTGACACCAGTCTGCATTACGCTTGTCATGTTTACTGAATATTTTAAATGCTGAATTGCTTATAGTGTCTTTTATGTGGAACCTTATGGATTCTACACCATCCTTCGATGTAATTTGAAGTGTTGATCACGCGAGCTCATAAACGTATGAGCCAGTTCTGGATTAAAGGTGTTAGATGTGTTATCTTGTGGGTTTTTTTGTGTGTCTGAGTCTGTGTAATGTCTTGGTCTCAGTCTGACCTAGCTGTAGAACTCTCAGTGTCACAGACAGCACTAAGAATCAATGAAAGCTCCTAAGACGCTGGTGGCTTTGCCTCTTTGAGTAATAAACTCCAACTGATGGGAATACTGAGACCTTTGATGTTTTCAAGAAACTTTGTGAATGTGCCTCGCATTAAGAAATGTGTTTATTATGCGCATGGTGTAATATGTACACAGCTCTAGTAGTCCACCCCTATTTTCATTCATTTTCTCTAAACCGAATTGGTCTACATATAAGACCATCTTCAAGGATGAATCCAGTTAGGGAGCTTTCTGATGGCAGAGTCAAGATCTTCATAGAACCGGTCTTAGATATCTAGTGTGGCAGTGAGAGTACGAACATAGACACTGGAGAGTTGTGTTGGATATGTCGTAGTATGTGAGTAGATGGACAAGATATGGCCAGTGCCGTTTACTGGTAGTTCTACCGTGGGCTATATGTTTTTAACGATAAAAAACACTGTCTTATTTAACCTTGGTTCTTCTGCGCATTTGAAGTGGGAAAAAAAAACAACGTGTAACTTTGTTCTCTAAGTCACTCTAAGTTCACTGTCCACAAGACGTATTTCCTAAAGATTAATGACGTCAACATTATGACTTTTAAGTTCAATATGTATGGTGTCAGTTTTGTGGACGTCTCATCTGCTCAATTTCTTCGGAGAGACCGGGACTCAGTTTTCGCAACACTCCAGCTTGTAATTCAAAAAGCTGTAACATTCATGAGTTTAGGATTGTTTAGCTTCAGTGCTGAAGACGCTATTTTTGGCATTTTATTTGTCTGGGTGAACCCATTTTCAGTTATTGATGGGTGACCCTAGATATTCGAAACTGTTGGCATTTCGCTGATTTTTTTTTTTTTTTTTTTTTTTTGTCTTCTTCTTTAAAATGTTTGTTGTATTATTTGTTATGATCTTTGTCTCCTGAGATGACCTTTCTATAACACAAGACGGGAGAGGACCTTTCTATAACACAAGACGGGAGAGGACCTTTCTATAGCACAAGACGGGAGAGGACCCTTCTATAACACAAGACGGGAGAGGACCTTTCTATAGCACAAGACGGGAGAGGACCCTTCTATAACACAAGACGGGAGAGGACCTTTCTATAGCACAAGACGGGAGAGGACCTTTCTATAGCACAAGACGGGAGAGGACCCTTCTATAACACAAGACGGGAGAGGACCTTTCTATAGCACAAGACGGGAGAGAACCTTTCTATAGCACAAGACGGGAGAGAACCTTTCTATAGCACAAGACGGGAGAGAACCTTTCTATAGCACAAGACGGGAGAGAACCTTTCTATAGCACAAGACGGGAGAGAACCTTTCTATAACACAAGACGGGAGAGAACCTTTCTATAACACAAGACGGGAGAGAACCTTTCTATAGCACAAGACGGGAGAGGACCTTTCTATAGCACAAGACGGGAGAGAACCTTTCTATAACACAAGACGGGAGAGAACCTTTCTATAACACAAGACGGGAGAGGACCTTTCTATAACACAAGACGGGAGAGGACCTTTCTATAACACAAGACGGGAGAGAACCTTTCTATAACACAAGACGGGAGAGGACCTTTCTATAACACAAGACGGGAGAGGACCTTTCTATAACACAAGACGGGAGAGAACCTTTCTATAACACAAGACGGGAGAGAACCTTTCTATAACAGAAGACGGGAGAGGACCTTTCTATAACACAAGACGGGAGAGAACCTTTCTATAACACAAGACGGGAGAGGACCTTTCTATAACACAAGACGGGAGAGGACCTTTCTATAACACAAGACGGGAGAGAACCTTTCTATAACACAAGACGGGAGAGAACCTTTCTATAACACAAGACGGGAGAGGACCTTTCTATAACACAAGACGGGAGAGAACCTTTCTATAACACAAGACGGGAGAGAACCTTTCTATAACACAAGACGGGAGAGAACCTTTCTATAACACAAGACGGGAGAGGACCTTTCTATAACACAAGACGGGAGAGAACCTTTCTATAACACAAGACGGGAGAGGACCTTTCTATAACACAAGACGGGAGGGAGAGAACCTTTCTATAACACAAGACGGGAGAGGACCTTTCTATAACACAAGACGGGAGAGGACCTTTCTATAACACAAGACGGGAGAGGACCTTTCTATAACACAAGACGGGAGAGAACCTTTCTATAACACAAGACGGGAGAGAACCTTTCTATAACACAAGACGGGAGAGGACCTTTCTATAACACAAGACGGGAGAGAACCTTTCTATAACACAAGACGGGAGAGGACCTTTCTATAACACAAGACGGGAGAGGACCTTTCTATAACACAAGACGGGAGAGAACCTTTCTATAACACACGACGGGAGAGAACCTTTCTATAACACACGACGGGAGAGAACCTTTCTATAGCACAAGACGGGAGAGAACCTTTCTATAGCACAAGACGGGAGAGAACCTTTCTATAGCACAAGACGGGAGAGAACCTTTCTATAACACAAGACGGGAGAGAACCTTTCTATAGCACAAGACGGGAGAGAACCTTTCTATAACACAAGACGGGAGAGGACCTTTCTATAGCACAAGACGGGAGAGAACCTTTCTATAACACAAGACGGGAGAGGACCTTTCTATAGCACAAGACGGGAGAGAACCTTTCTATAACACAAGACGGGAGAGGACCTTTCTATAGCACAAGACGGGAGAGAACCTTTCTATAGCACAAGACGGGAGAGGACCTTTCTATATCACAAGACGGGAGAGGACCTTTCTATAACACAAGACGGGAGAGAACCTTTCTATAACACAAGACGGGAAAGGACCTTTCTATAGCACAAGACGGGAGAGAACCTTTCTATAGCACAAGACGGGAGAGAACCTTTCTATAACACACGACGGGAGAGAACCTTTCTATAACACAAGACGGGAGAGAACCTTTCTATAGCACAAGACGGGAGAGAACCTTTCTATAACACAAGACGGGAGAGGACCTTTCTATAGCACAAGACGGGAGAGAACCTTTCTATAACACAAGACGGGAGAGGACCTTTCTATAGCACAAGACGGGAGAGAACCTTTCTATAGCACAAGACGGGAGAGAACCTTTCTATAACACAAGACGGGAGAGGACCTTTCTATAACACAAGACGGGAAAGGACCTTTCTATAGCACAAGACGGGAGAGGACCTTTCTATAACACAAGACGGGAGAGAACCTTTCTATAACACAAGACGGGAAAGGACCTTTCTATAGCACAAGACGGGAGAGGACCTTTCTATAACACAAGACGGGAGAGGACCTTTCTATAGCACAGGACGGGAGAGAACCTTTCTATAGCACAGGACGGGAGAGGACCTTTCTATAACACAAGACGGGAAAGGACCTTTCTATAGCACAAGACGGGAGAGGACCTTTCTATAGCACAAGACGGGAGAGAACCTTTCTATAGCGCAAGACGGGAGAGGACCTTTCTATAGCACAAGACGGGAGAGGACCTTTCTATAGCACAAGACGGGAGAGGACCTTTCTATAACACAAGACGGGAGAGGACCTTTCTATAACACAAGACGGGAGAGGACCTTTCTATAACACAAGACGAGAGATGACCTTTCTATAGCACAAGACGGGAGATGACCTTTCTATAGCAAAAGACGGGAGACGACCTTTCTATAACACAAGACGGGAGAGGACCTTTCTATAGCAAAAGACGGGAGACGACCTTTCTATAACACAAGACGGGAGAGAACCTTTCTATAGAACAAGACGGGAGAGGACCTTTCTATAGCACAAGACGAGAGAGGACCTTTCTATAGCACAAGACGAGAGAGGACCTTTCTATAGCACAAGACGAGAGAGGACCTTTCTATAGCACAAGACGAGAGAGGACCTTTCTATAGCACAAGACGAGAGAGGACCTTTCTATAGCACAAGACGGGAGAGGACCTTTCTATAGCACAAGACGAGAGAGAACCTTTCTATAGCACAAGACGAGAGAGGACCTTTCTATAGCACAAGACGAGAGATGAGGTCTTGGAGAACGTTTGACAATTAAAAACGAAGACAAAGATCATAACAAATAATACAACAAACATTTTAAAGAAGAAGCCTAAAAAAAAAAAAAAAAAAAATCACCGAAATGCCAACAGTTTCGAATATCTAGGTTCACCATCAATAACTGAAAATGGGTTCACCCATCAATAACTGAAAATGGGTTCACCCATCAATAACTGAAAATGGGTTCACCCAGACAAATTAAATGCCAAAAATAATTAATATTCCGATGAAACTACACATGTGTTTTTAGTTCATAGTAAAGTAAAAAAAAAAAAGTAAAGAGCCCCCCGTCACGCCAAGTGGCGTATAGGGAATATGGTGTTAGTGACTATAAATTGTACAGACCTTCGGCACATGATTTGTTGGGGTAATGTGGTCGGTATTACGCCCGCACCGCTTTACTTTCCAAGAATTAAATCAGGTACCCATTTAAGGCTGAGTGAACCCGGAAGCCGTCGGTCAGGATCGAACCCTACCTCTTGTCCTTTGTAGTCCAGTTCACTAACCACTGAGCTATCGCGGCTCCCTTTTAGTTCATGTAAAGGATTAAATTTTATAATGAGATGACGTAACAGAGGGGTGAAAGATGAGGTGATCAATCTGAAATGAGAATGGTTCGTTCATATTGGCTCATAGTTTCTATATTGACCAATCAATAGGTGAACAATCTTCCCGTGGGGGGACTTGTGGGATAATTGCGATCTCTTAAACGTTAGTCGGTCCGTATCTTTTATTCGTAGGTGGTTCGGGGTCTGGTTCATTTCCGGCTCCGAGTTTCTTGAACAAACAACTAATGGTCAGCCTCTACTTTGTCTATTGCAACAGTGAACTGGGACATGGTGACAACTGGGAACATCCAGGGAAAGAGGCGATAGAAAGAATTATAAGGAATATCAATACATTAAATTTGTAGGGCCTGCAGGCATGCAGAGCCGTGGTAAAGCTTGTGTGAAATAAGGGGACATTAATCATATAAAAGATGTTTGCACTTTATGGATATATGACTAGAATCTGTAACAAATGTCTCGACTATAACGTTTTCATCAGTAGACAAAAACAGGATTACAACCAGTGAGGTGAATAAACAAGGATAGACACGAATTAGAGATTATATAATAATGGGAAACAGAGAAAATAAACAAGGATAGACACTAATTAGAGATTATATAGTAAAGAGAAACATAGAGTATAAACAAGGATAGACACGAATTAGAGAATATATAGTGAAACATCGAGTATAAACATGGATAGACATGAATTAGAGATTATATAATAGTGGGAAACAGAGAGAATAAACAAGGACAGACACTAATTAGAGATTATATAGTAAAGAGAAACATAGAATATAAACATGGATAGACATGAATTAGAGATTATACAATAGTGGGAAACAGAAAGAATAAACAAATACAGTTTAGAGGTTGACTTAGTGTTTCGTCAAGAGATGAAATTGTGAATGATTGTAGAGAAATAACGTTACGTAGAGTCATATAAGTCTACTTATTCTATAACAAAGTCTACTCCAGCTTCTATTGCACTTAAAGAAGATATAGCAGCCTCCGTCAGTCATAGTTGACTATGAATTTTTCAGCGCCCCTAGAAATGATATTTTTCTTTTCTTTTCTTTCGTCGTGTATTCTCTTTCTCTATGAATCTGTCTGCTTCTTGTTTGAAGTGAACCTTTAGAGTGTGTTTCCAGAGATTGCGATCTGCAGCTATGTCTTCCCATGCTGCAGGGTTTATGTCCACAGTCTTCATGTCGCGTTTAAACATATCTACAAATCGAAGTTTTTGGCACCCCTAGTTCTTTTACCATCTGCCAGTTGTCCGTAGAGTATATATTTGGTATGCGGCCATATTTCATACCGTGTACATGGCCAAGTCAGCGTAACCTACGTTGTTTGTGCAGCGTGTAGGTATTCGGGAGGCCTGTGCAAGTCATGACCTCACCGTTTGCTTCTTTATCCTTTCAGGTGATACCAAAATGGAGATACAATTCTGGAGTGTCCTCTCCAGGGCGCGAGCTTGGGCAGAAAAAAGAAAGAGACAAGTTGTTGTCCATGCAACATGTTTCTTCACTCCACGCAGCCGAGCCCATGCAACATGTTTCTTCACTTCACGCAGCCGAGCCCATGCAACATGTTTCTTCACTCCACGCAGCCGAGCCCATGCAACATGTTTCTTCACTTCACGCAGCCGAGCCCATGCAACATGTTTCTTCACTCCACGCAGCCGAGCCCATGCAACATGTTTCTTCACTCCACGCAGCCGAGCCCATGCAACATGTTTCTTCACTTCACGCAGCCGAGCCCATGCAACATGTTTCTTCACTCCACGCAGCCGAGCCCATGCAACATGTTTCTTCACTCCACGCAGCCGAGCCCATGCAACATGTTTCTTCACTCCACGCAGCCGAGCCCATGCAACATGTTTCTTCACTCCACGCAGCCGAGCCCATGCAACATGTTTCTTCACTTCACGCAGCCGAGCCCATGCAACATGTTTCTTCACTTCACGCAGCCGAGCCCATGCAACATGTTTCTTCACTTCACGCAGCCGAGCCCATGCAACATGTCTCTTCACTTCACGCAGCCGAGCCCATGCAACATGCTTCTGCACTTCACGCAGCCGAGCTCATGCAACATGCTTCTTCACTCCACGCAGCCGAGCCCATGCAACATGTTTCTTCACTCCACGCAGCCGAGCCCATGCAACATGCTTCTTCACTCCACGCAGCCGAGCCCATGCAACATGCTTCTTCACTCCACGCAGCCGAGCCCATGCAACATGTTTCTTCACTTCACGCAGCCGAGCCCATGCAACATGTTTCTTCACTCCACGCAGCCGAGCCCATGCAACATGTTTCTTCACTCCACGCAGCCGAGCCCATGCAACATGTTTCTTCACTCCACGCAGCGAGCCCATGCAACATGTTTCTTCACTCCACGCAGCCGAGCGATCCAAAGGTCTAGCAGGGCAAAAACAGTTTGGTGCCAACTGCGCCGCAGGAGTTGCCAGAGCAATGTTGAAATCAACACTGAACTGCCTTAGGGACTCCATCTTCGGATTTTTCCTCAGGGTTTACTCCCGAATTAAAGAAGATAATGAAGAGGATAACACGTTCTTTATGTGCTAACAGCTTCGGCTTTTGTTTTTCTGCTTTTATTGCAAATCGAAATCCAGCACCGAGCCGTTTGCATACTGCAGCTCTGAAATCAATTGCTGATTTATGCCTTCCTATGTGTCCACATGTGTGTATATATAGCCACTGTATGAAAGGACGCTGTTTTGTCATTTCTACTTTTGATATTCCTTAGAATTATGTGAATGCAGGAATGGGGGTTATAGAAAAATCATAACTGTAAAACATTGTTACATTGGTTTAACGATGTGCCAGCAATTTGGAAATACATCAAATAAGAGGTGAATTTAAACTTATGCTTTGGGCTAAAAGGGAAAAAAAAGGATTAATAAAAATAGCGCTTGCTACAATTTATATTAGTAAAAAACTTATCAAAGTAACAACACCAGTAGATCTTTTATTTTCAGGAAAGATATATGGCATAAACTAAAACATAAGAACATAAATCAAACATAAAGCTGCATTATCTGTTGATAAGTTTGGCGGCGGTTGTGGAAGTTACAAAGTACTAAAGGATATCACTGTAATGAAAATCTCATATTTGTTATATAGCGTAAGAGAGATCAGAAAGCTGGGAACAACATGTGAGGACTAAAGTTATAAAAAGGAAAAGTGTTCGTTGAGGTGAAGATATACCTCTTTAAGCGTTGCTTATAAAATAAGCTATGCTGTAGTTTGTTCACAACATCGTTATAACGTCTACATGGGTAAGGACGGACTGTGACTTTAGGAAAACAAACTTGATGACATCGGACGATGCTGATACTTGGGTTGCAAACACTAACGACTACCATGTTTGCCAGATAACAACCTCAACGGGTTGAGTTGAGCTGACGTAATGCCACGAGTTGATGCAGACAGGGTGCCTTTTGACTCATAAATGTTGCGGGTCGTAATGGCTTCCTTGACATTACCGGCTCTTACTGGAGAAGTTGGAGTTCGTCTATCCCAGACTATGCTGGGAAACTACTAGTCTAGTACAGAGGTACTGCAATACTGGGTCCTCTATATCAGTAACAGCCACCACTACAGGGAACACGGCGATCCTTGCTTCTATTAGCCAGCTTGTTTTGACGCAGACTGTTACCAGGGGAGATCACGAGGAGGTAGAACTACTAGGTCTTGGTCAGCTGATGGTCCGCTGACCCTGATATTGCAACCGCACGTCGCAGGCGCCTCTGCTCCCCCGTCTTCAACGGGGAAGAACCCAGCACGTTTAATCAATACAGGACAGGAACAATGAGCAGATGAAAACTTAAATGGTGTAGGAAGGGAGCTGGGAGCGGATATGGAAATGCCCCGATTACGATGACACCAGCCCAAACGAAAATCTAATGACTTACAACTGGTGTCTTCAGGGACGACGATAGCCGGTTCGCGTTGTTGAACATCGTAATGACACCTGCAGCTGTTTGCTCAAACTGACTATGTCTTCTTCACCAACTCATCCTTAGTGGGCACACTTCTTAACTACTTTTTTTTCTAAGCACTCTTCTGTTATGGAGTCGCGATAGCTCAGTGGTTAGTGAACTAGACTACAAAGGTCGAGTTGGATTGTAACAAACAGCTTCAGGGTTCACCCAGCCTTAAATGGGTACTAGAATTTTTTATGAAAAAGTAAAGCGGTACGGGCGTAATACCGACCACATTACCCCAAAAATCATGTGCTGAAGGTCTATAAAAAAATTATGGTCACTACCACCATATTCCCTATTCGCCACTTGGCAGGACGAAGCTCTTTCCTTTTTGTTAGTCTTCTTTTATGACATTTTCGTAAGATTATTTCATGCCTTTCCCATCTTGTTCCACCTGATTTCCAAGTATTTTGTGACCTTCTTCTTTGTCTCCTGACAAGAGGATTCACAAAAATAGCAAGTTGTGTACAACTTTTAGTTGACTTCCGCATGTTGTAAAGAATCCACTTCCATTGAATGTATTTCATTATAGATTCACTTAACAAATCGCTTCCATTTTCTTACATTTCGTTCTGCCCACTTTAACTTTCCCTCATTCCCAATTTGAGAATATATCCAGTTAGACTTTCAAGGTTTCATTTATTTCCTGTCAGCCTCCAGACCTATCAACATCTAAAAGCGTATTCTATCCATCTTGAAATGATTTATGTTTCAGCCACTACCGCCTTATTTCCTTCAATAAAAAACTCTGGCTGTAACGTGAGTTTTGTTAATGTCTCTCTGTACTACAAAACTATAACAAAACAGATTGAAAAGATGCTTGGTGCACACTAAGATGAATATAAATGAAGAATCTCTACCGAGCACAAAAAGGGGTTTTCATACTTTTCAATCACAATAATGCTTATCAATAAAGTTTGAAGAGATTGGCATTTTCTGTTACAAACTCTACAAATCATGTTTTCATTTATTTTTTAGCAATTCTCTAGTTTCAAATATTGGAGCAAAATTTCTCGAAAAAACAATTAATTAACGTCATAATATTTATTTAATATTTGTACATAAAAACAAACGGAAAATGTCACATTGTTTTACATTTAAGATGACCGCGGAAAAGGTAGGGTGGGGGTGGTATGGAGGTAGGACACCGGTGTCTTGACATGAGGGTCTCAATAGTTTGCAGTTTGTTCATCGAATTCGTGGTTCATTGGTGGATTTATCATCCCCTGGTCTCTGAATAGTTATGTCTGATATCTAGCCCTCATGAATACCCTCTTGTATAGTTATGTCTGATATCTAGCCCTCATGAATACCCTCTTGTATAGTTATCTCTGATATCTAGCCATCATGAATACCCTCTTGTATAGTTATGTCTGATATCTAGCCCTCGTGAATACCCTCTTGTATAGTTATCTCTGATATCTAGCCCTCATTAATACCCTCTTGTATAGTTATGTCTGATATCTTGCCCTCTTGAATAGTTATGTCTGATATCTAGACCTATTGAAAAGTTATGTCTGACATCTAGCCCTCTTTAATAGTTATCTCTGATATCTAGACCTCTTGACAAGTTATGTCTGATATCTAGACCTCTTGAAAAGTTATGTCTGATATCTAGCCCTCCTGAATAGTTATGTCTGATATCAAGCCGCCCTGAATAGTTATGTCTGATATCTAGCCCCCCTGAATAGTTATGTCTGATATCTAGACCTCTTGAAAAGTTATGTCTGATATCTAGCCCCTGAATAGTTATGTCTTATATCTAGACCTCTTGAATAGTTATGTCTGATATCTAAACCTCTTGAATAGTTATGTCTGATATCCAGACCTCTTGAATAGTTATGTCTGATATCTAGACCTCTTGAAAGTTATGTCTGATATCTAGACCTCTTGAATAGTTATGTCTGATATCCAGACCTCTTGAATAGTTATGTCTGATATCTAGACCTCTTGAATAGTTATGTCTGATATCTAGACCTCCTGAAAGTTATGTCTGATATCTAGACCTCGTGAATAGTTATGTCAGATATCTAGCCGCCCTGAATAGTTATGTCTGATATCAAGCCCCCCTGAATTGTTATGTCTGATATCTAGACCTCTTGAATAGTTATGTCTGATATCTAGACCTCTTGAATAGTTATGACTGATATATAGATCTCTTGAATAGTTATGTCAGATATCTAGCCGCTATGAATTTTTATGTCTGATATCTAGCCCCCCGGAATAGTTATGTCTGATATCTTGACCTCTTGAATAGTTATGTCTGATATCTTGACCTCTTGAATAGTTATTTCTGATATCTAGACCTCATGAATAGTTATGTCTGATATCTTGACCTCTTGAATAATTATGTCTGATATCTAGACCTCTTGAATAGTTATGTCTGATATCTAGACCTCTTGAATAGTTATGTCTCATATTCAGACCTCTTGAATAGTTATGTCTAATATCTAGACCTCTTGAATAGTTATGTCTGATATCTAGCCGCTCTGAATAGTTATGTCTGATATCCAGCCGCCCTGAATAGTTATGTCTGATATCTTGACCTCTTGAATAGTTATGTCTGATATCTTGACCTCTTGAATAGTTATGTCTGATATCTTGACCTCTTGAATAGTTATGTCTGATATCTTGACCTCTTGAATAGTTATGTCTGATATCTTGACCTCTTGAATAGTTATGTCTGATATCCAGACCTCTTGAATAGTTATGTCTGATATCTAGACCTCTTGAATAGTTATGTCAGATATCTAGCCGCTCTGAATAGTTATGCCTAATATCCAGCCGCACTGAATAGTTATGTCTGATATCTTGACCTCTTGAATAGTTATGTCTGATATCTTGACCTCTTGAATAGTTATGTCTGATATCTTGACCTCTTGAATAGTTATGTCTGATATCTTGACCTCTTGAATAGTTATGTCTGATATCTTGACCTCTTGAATAGTTATGTCTGATATCTTGACCTCCTGAATAATCCCCGTAAAAAGAGGAGGCAACGTTCCCGCTCTGCGCACGTTAAATAACCATTGGCAGTTAAAAGACGAAGATGAAGGTGAAAAACGTCACCGTTCAGGAAAACCTGATTAAATTAGAAATCTACACGTACCGAAGACGAACGTGTCGGGACGAAAGACGCAGATATCGCTGTTTACCGTAAGCTAGCGACTGAAGTAAACCACTCTCCCTCCTCCCTTAACATGTAAACACGAAGTAGAAGAAAAAAAAGAACACTTCAAACAATCGCTTTCAAACTTCAGTCGCTCTCAAGAAAAAGACCGCTTTCATTTGCAGCACTGTTTTCCTATACATATATATATATCTCCACACACAAACATATGCACGCACCCACCCACCAACCCGCACATACATACATACACACACACACACACACACACATACACAGGGCATACACAGGGCACACAAGAAACCAAATTGAAGACCATTAATTCTATTAATCTTGCCAAACTGCAGTTCTGTCCAAGTTAACTAATCAGTATGATATTCATTCATTAAATTTAAGGTAAAGTACGAGATTTGAACTTGCGTCTCAGCTCGCGAGTTTTCACCCATATGTGCTTGACCACCTATCCAGAAGTGTTCGGAGACTTCTGGATAGTGTCGCTTCAAGCATCGAAACTCATGATGCGTGGCGGCATTCCTCCCCTTCCCAGAATACACCCTGATACCCATTTCTACCAGCGGCTGGATCGATCGCATGGGAATTTTTTCCACCCACAAGTCCAACCCATACTGCTCCAGCGGGAATTGAACACGGGGTTGTCCGAACGTCGGTAGCCCAGTCGGGTGTTTTTCCAACTAGTCTACCGAGACGTTCGTTCACTGTTATGAACTATCAAAAAGCAAAACGGGTACGACATGGAAATGTGTTGTCAACCGATCTTTTGAAAACCATACACTTATATCAATTTTAGATTCATAAATGGTATGCCAAGCATATCAGCTTAATGTATTTAATGTTAACAACCCAAGATGTGTTCTTGACATAAACTTAATAGCAAAATGTGAAGAAGAACTACAGTCAGTGATTGGAACGAGATAATGAAAGAAAGGGAAGTTAAAAGATTTCGTATAAAAGCAAGAAAACAATGAAATGTTCAGCGCAATGTAAATGAATTCACTAATGTGCATCAGACAATAAGACAGGTTTTAAAGAAATTAATCAACTTTACACCAGGAGAATGTGGATTCATTTCTGAGATTAGATGCAAAATAGCCCAGACAAAGGCAGTTTTCATTAATGAAAAACATTTACTGAAACATTACTTTCTCAACAGAGTAAGAAAAAAAATTGTCAATAAAACGTATAATCATGTCAATAATGGAGCCGCGATAGCTCAGTGGTTAGTGAACTGGGCTACAAAGGACAAGGGGTAGGGTTCGATCCCAACCGACGGCTTCCGGGTTCACCCAGCCTTTAATGGGTACCGGATTTTTTTCTGGGAAAGTAAAGCGGCACGGGCGTAATACCGACCACATTACCCCCCCCCCCCACCCAAAAAAAAAAAAATCATGTGCCGATGTTCTGTAAAATTTATGGTCACTAACACCATATTCCCTATACGCCACTTGGCGTGGACGGGGGTACTTTACTTACTATGTCAATAATATATTATCATAAGCTTCTCATTTTGTTGTTCCGTGTGGCATTATTTGTCTGTTTTATCATTGTTTCGCTTCACATGGTGTCAACACACAATCCTGTTTTCTTTGACAGTAACTATTTTTTACATTGATAGTAAATAGAGGGTTAATATGAGCGCACATTTGGTCACTTCTTGTTTTCTTATTTCTGCATGTGGGCGGGTCAGTGTATTTAACATGTGGCGGGTCAGTGTCTTTTAACATGTGGGCGGGTCAGTGTCTTTAACATGTGGGGGGTCAGTGTCTTTAACATGTGGGCGTGTCAGTGTCTTTAACATGTGGCGGGTCAGTGTCTTTAACATGTGGGCGGGTCAGTGTCTTTAACATGTGGGCGGGTCAGTGTCTTTAACATGTGGGCGTGTCAGTGTCTTTAACATGTGGGCGTGTCAGTGTCTTTAACATGTGGGCGTGTCAGTGTCTTTAACATGTGGGCGTGTCAGTGTCTTTAACATGTGGGCGTGTCAGTGTCTATAACAAGAGAGCGGGTCAGTGTCTTTAACATGTGGGCGTGTCAGTGTCTTTAACAAGAGAGCGGGTTGCCGAATCGAGAAATGGTGGTGCTCCGAATCAGGACAATCTCGAATCATCAAAGGATCCGTGATTTTTTGTTTTCCTATCAATCGTGAAAAGATGGTTCTTTTCAAACAAAATGCTACAGATTTTGAAACAGAATGCTACAGATTTTGAAACAGAATGCTACAGATTTTGAAACAGAATGCTACAGATTTTTAAACAAAATGCTACAGATTGTTTAAACAGAATGCTACAGATTTTGAAACAGAATGCTACAGATTTTGAAACAGAATGCTACAGATTTTGAAACAGAATGCTACAGATTTTTAAACAGAATGCTACAGATTTTTAAACAAAATGCTACAGATTGTTTAAACAGAATGCTACAGATTTTTAAACAGAATGCTACAGATTTTGAAACAGAATGCTACAGATTTTTAAACAAAATGCTACAGATTTTGAAACAAAATGCTACAGATTTTGAAACAAAATGCTAAGGATTTTGAAACAAAATGCTACAGATTTTGAAACAAAATGCTACAGATTTTGAAACAAAATGCTACAGATTTTGAAACAAAATGCTACAGATTTTGAAACAAAATGCTACAGATTTTCAAACAAAATGCTACAGATTTTCAAACAAAATGCTACAGATTTTGAAACAAAATGCTACAGAAAAATTCTTAAGATGCTTTGCATAATGAAAAACATAAATGAAGACATTAAAAGATCGTTACTTTTTAGTTCTTAGTTCGGACTGGCGTCATCGCAATCGGTGCATTCTCATATCCGCTCTGTCACCCGTTCCAGCAACCATCAGAGTGTTCGTCTACTGATTGTCCCTGTCCTGCATTGATTGAATGTGTTCGTCTACTGATTGTCCCTGTCCTGCATTGATTGAATGTGTTCGTCTACTGATTGTCCCTGTCCTGCATTGATTGAATGTGTTCGTCTACTGATTGTCCCTGTCCTGATTTGATTGAATGTGTTCGTCTACTGATTGTCCCTGTCCTGCATTGATTGAATGTGTTCGTCTACTGATTGTCCCTGTCCTGCATTGATTGAATGTGTTCGTCTACTGATTGTCCCTGTCCTGCATTGATTGAATGTGTTCGTCTACTGATTGTCCCTGTCCTGATTTGATTGAATGTGTTCGTCTACTGATTGTCCCTGTCCTGCATTGATTGAACGTGTTCGTCTACTGATTGTCCCCGTCCTGCATGATTGAACGTGTTCGTCTACTGATTGTCCCCGTCCTGCATTGATTGAACGTGTTCGTCTACTGATTGTCCCCGTCCTGCATTGATTGAACGTATTCGTGTACTGATTGTCCCTGTCCTGCATTGATTGAACGTGTTCGTCTACTGATTGTCCCTGTCCTGCATTGATTGAACGTGTTCGTCTACTGATTGTTCCTGTCCTGTATTGATTAAAAGTGTTGCGTTCTTTGCCACTGAGGATGATTTTCCTGTTTTCATCCATCGCGGCGCCGTGCTCCACCATTCTTTTGACATGCGGATTATCTCAACTTCCGTGTTGCCATCTTGTGAGAGACGTTTTATAAAGCCAACAATGTCGTGTGTGCCAAATTTAAAGATCTAAATATTGGAAAGTGTAACTTGTTGCTGATCTCACTGTGCAGCTGCTGTTGATATATTGACTTTTAGTTAGGTTGATTAGATGTTGGCTTACTCCGTATGTTGTATCTCCCACAGTTGTTCTCTGTTTACTCGATCGAATACCTCTTTCTAGTCAATGAAACTATTGTGTCCTGTCGTCTTTTCGGTCAGCTGGTTATAGGGTGAATAGAGCGTCAGTACATCTGTGTTTCGAGACCCCATTTGAGAATCGCTAAACTGTAGTTCTGTTATTGGTCTCAGCCTTTTATCCACAATTTTGGTTTTCCTACATGGCTGAGAAGCGATATATTTCTATATTTTTTTGCAGTCTCTCTTGCTACCTTTAATTTTAGATGTCATCTTAAAAATGAACATTATGGGCCCAAAGACACAGACATAACTGCTTGAGTGAAACACAACACAGAGTACACTCACAGACGATTCCTGAACAGCTTAAGACATGAAGCTGCAAATTTGGATGAGCACAGAAGATGTAGAAGGGAAGAAAAAAAGAAAAATAGAAAGAAAGAAAAAAGAAAGAAAGAATGAAATAACAAGAGAGAGAGAATGACCGCAACTAGGGAGAGGTGGAGATCAATGTAGATGGGAGGAGTAGGAAAGAAATTTAGAAGAAGTATCGAAATCATGAACAATTTATTCTGTAGGAGTAGTTATTAAGACTCATCAATTACAATAAAAACACTTTAATAGTTTACGTGGACATAAATCGTAGTACTGAACTGATTGACTGCTATAAGACAGGATGGCAAAGACCAGCAATAATGGTAACGTTGATTCCTTCAACTCTCATCATCACGATGAAGCATGAGCGTATTTGTGCTGCTATTTCTCCTTCTTGTTTTAGTAAAAGTGTTGTATGTTTTATTTCTGTCTAAATACACATATAGTGTTTTGTACTCTGTAAGAAACACTTTATTTCCGAAAGCTTTTAGCTCATATAAAATGAACGCTTTGAATGAAAAAAAAAAAATTCGATTAATTTTAGCAAGATGTTTTTTTCTATCAACTTTTTAAAGTTATGAGCTATTTGTTAAATTTAAAACTATATTAAAGCATTATTCTATATAATGGGGGAGGGGGGCTGAATAACTGGAAGTAAAACTGCATGCACTTTAGAGTCGCCACATAATGTGCTGTTTACGGTGGTATTAATGACAATAAACATAGACTCATGACATATGGCTGTTGGCATTTGGTCGACGCTGCTCCCTGTTCTTCTGCGTTCATTTCCGTTACTATCAGCAACTCTGACCATCATTGTTTGTTATTGATCATTAAGTAACGAGAGGGAAGGCTACCTCCAACTGTCAAGGAAAGATCAGACTTCTCCTACCCACTGGCCACAACAAAATGAGAAACCACGTGTTCACCAAACTCAAAAGAGAAACTACCAGCCAATGACACTGTATCATAGACAACATGACAGCAAAACACATCCTACAGGACTGCTTCAGCACACAGCCCTGAAGAGCTCAATGTGGCCCACCCCTGCCACCCTGAATGAGAAACTATACGGGGCACCTGAATCACTGAAACAGGCATACGTCTTCATAAAAGAGTCCGGAATCCTAGTCTGAATGAGCCATGATCGTAGAAGAATAACATACTTTAGTTACTTTTTCCCATGTGCCTATCTATAAGGATAATCTACACATATTTGTATTATATATTCAAAGTGATTATAAGAAGCTGTATTTTAAAATTGAAAATAAATGTTTGTGGATAAACGTTTTATAGCATCCTCTGAAATACTCAAATTTGCCAATCTTCTTGTTACTAGCATTAACTACTAAAAGATTATTCATATAGAAACATTGACTTTAGCTAAAACGTTAACGTTATGTACGTGGTGTCAGAGATTGCAACAATTCCACACAATATCAATGTTAACAATGAAAGTAATGCACTAGTTTATGTGCTTCTTCATTAATAAACAATACCAAATTTCCAAAAGTACAACAAAAATATTAGGAAGAAACAATCATCATTTTTGGCCATGTAAGGAGAGGAGAACAACTGGAATATATTGTAACAACTGGGACAATTGAGACGAAGAGATAGAGGGAAGCAAAGAGAAGAAAAGATACAAAACGGTTTAAGAGAATGGCTTGGCAGAAGGTCAACAACAGGAATGATAAATAATTGTCAAGATCAAAAGTTGTTGAGAGACATGATCATCTACCCCAGCAGGCCCGGTACTTTATGATGATAACAAAAATGCAAAGTTAAAATGTAAACAAACAGCCAGCCTGTACCAAGTTTATAAGGATCCAGTTAGTGGATGCCACCCCCTTATATTGTCAAGGAACTGACGAACAGAAACACTTGTTTGACGTTGATTCTGATGATCAGGGAGCCGCAATATAGCAGAGATTAGTCAAATAAGACGTCGATGTCAGGTTCTATCCCGATGACAATTAATGGGTTCTTCAAGTCTTGTTCTTCATCCCATAATTGTCGTTGGGGCTCAACCAACATAATCCCTCACTCTTTGGAGCTCTGCAAAATAGGGGCGTGTCCATTTAGTATGTTATCTTCCCATATATCTCTCTGTTAACCTCTCCTTCTTGCTCCTTTCACAGGTCCTTGCAGAAGGAACTCACCAAGAATAAAAATAGGTACCTGACTTTCTGGGTTAGAAAGACGGCTCTGACATTATGATGACAACAATACCAAAAGATGTGTCCAACGTAAACAACATTACTCTGGCGTCTTGTTCCCTGTACACAACAGAACATTGGGGTGTTTTCCTATTTATGTTATTGGTGATTAGATTATTTCTCGTAACATACAAGAAAGGGGACACGAAGAAGATGAATGTTAAGAGGAAGAAGTACAAGAAAATGAAGAAGGCCGAGAAGATGAAAATGACAAGTTGAAGAAGAACAAAAAGATGAAGGAACAAGAAGTAGGAAAGAAAGAAGAAAATGTCAGTAAAAGGATAAGAAGAAAAAAAGAGCTAGAAGAAGAATCAGGACAAGAAGAACAAGAAAAAGGAACGAACGACGAAGAATGTCAAGAAGAGGAAGGACGAGGAGAAGAAAAAGGAAAGGAAGAAGAAGTACAAGGAGAAGAAGTACAAGGAGAAGTACAAGAAGAAGAAGTACAAGAAGAAGAAGTACAAGAAGAGAAGTACAAGGAGAAGAAGTACAAGGAGATGAAGTACAAGGAGAAGAAGTACAAGAAGAAGAAGTACAAGGAGAAGAAGTACAAGAAGAAGAAGTACAAGGAGAAGAAGTACAAGGAGAAGAAGTACAAGAAGAAGAAGTACAAGGAGAAGAAGTACAAGAGAAGAAGTACAAGGAGATGAAGTACAAGGAGAAGAAGTACAAGAAGAAGAAGTACAAGGAGAAGAAGTACAAGAAGAAGAAGTACAAGGAGAAGAAGTACAAGGAGAAGAAGTACAAGAAGAAGAAGTACAAGGAGAAGAAGTACAAGAAGAAGAAGTACAAGGAGAAGAAGTACAAGGAGAAGAAGTACAAGGAGAAGAAGTACAAGAAGAAGAAGTACAAGAAGAAGAAGTACAAGGAGAAGAAGTACAAGAAGAAGAAGTACAAGGAGAAGAAGTACAAGAAGAAGAAGTACAAGGAGAAGAAGTACAAGGAGAAGAAGTACAAGAAGAAGAAGTACAAGGAGAAGAAGTACAAGAAGAAGAAGTACAAGGAGAAGAAGTACAAGGAGAAGAAGTACAAGGAGAAGAAGTACAAGAAGAAGAAGTACAAGGAGAAGAAGTACAAGGAGATGAAGTACAAGGAGAAGAAGTACAAGTAGAAGAAGTACAAGTAGAAGAAGTACAAAAAGAAGAAGTACAAGGAGATGAAGTACAAGGAGAAGAAGTACAAGGAAAAGAAAGTACAAGGAGAAGAAGTACAAGGAGAAGAAGTACAAGAAGAAGAAGTACAAGGAGAAGAAGTACAAGGAGAAGAAGTACAAGGAAAAGAAAGTACAAGGAGAAAAGGTACAAGAAGAAGAAGTACAAGGAGAAGAAGTACAAGGAGAAGAAGTACAAGGAGAAGAAGTACAAGGAGAAGTAGTACAAGAAGCAGAAGTACAAGAAGAAGGACGAGGGGAAGAAAAAGGAAAGGAAGAAGAAGTACAAGAAGCAGAAGTACAAGAAGAAAAACGAGGAGAAGAAGAAGTACAAGAAGAAGAAGTACAAGAAGAAGAAGTACAAGGAGAAGAAGTACAAGATGAAGAAGTACAAGATGAAGAAGTACAAGGAGAAGAAGTACAAGAAGAAGAAGTACAAGATGAAGAAGTACAAGGAGAAGAAGTACAAGGAGAAGAAGTACAAGGAGAAGAAGTACAAGATGAAGAAGTACAAGGAGAAGAAGTACAAGGAGAAGAAGTACAAGGAGAAGAAGTAAGGAGAAGAAGTACAAGGAGAAGAAGTACAAGGAGATGAAGTACAAGGAGAAGAAGTACAAGGAGAAGAAGTACAAGAAGAAGAAGTACAAGGAGAAGAAGTACAAGGAGAAGAAGTACAAGGAGAAGAAGTACAAGAAGAAGAAGTACAAGTAGAAGAAGTACAAGGAGAAGAAGTACAAGGAAAAGAAGTACAAGGAGAAGAAGTACAAGGAGAAGAAGTACAAGAAGAAGAAGTACAAGAAGAAGAAGTACAAGATGAAGAAGTACACGATGAAGAAGTACAAGAAGAAAGACGAGGAGAAGAAAAAGGAAAGAAAGAAGAAGTACAGAAGATGAAGGACAAGAAGAACAAGAAAAGGAACGAACGACGAAGAATGTCAAGAAGAAGAAGGACGAGTAGAAGAAAAAGTAAAGGGAGAAGAAGTACAAGAAGAAGAAGTACAAGGAGAAGAAGTACAAGGAGAAGAAGTACAAGAAGAAGAAGTACAAGGAGAAGAAGTACAAGAAGAAGAAGTACAAGGAGATGAAGTACAAGGAGAAGAAGTACAAGAAGAAGAAGTACAAGGAGAAGAAGTACAAGAAGAAGAAGTACAAGGAGAAGAAGTACAAGGAGAAGAAGTACAAGGAGAAGAAGTACAAGAAGAAGAAGTACAAGGAGAAGAAGTACAAGAAGAAGAAGTACAAAGGAGAAGAAGAACAAGGAGAAGAAGTACAAGGAGAAGAAGTACAAGAAGAAGAAGTACAAGGAGAAGAAGTACAAGGAGAAGAAGTACAAGGAGAAGAAGTACAAGAAGAAGAAGTACAAGGAGAAGAAGTACAAGGAGATGAAGTACAAGGAGAAGAAGTACAAGTAGAAGAAGTACAAGTAGAAGAAGTACAAAAGAAGAAGTACAAGGAGATGAAGTACAAGGAGAAGAAGTACAAGGAAAGAAGTACAAGGAGAAGAAGTACAAGGAGAAGAAGTACAAGGAGAAGAAGTACAAGAAGAAGAAGTACAAGGAGAAGAAGTACAAGGAGAAGAAGTACAAGGAAAAGAAGTACAAGGAGAAGAGGTACAAGAAGAAGAAGTACAAGGAGAAGAAGTAAAGGAGAAGAAGTACAAGGAGAAGAAGTACAAGGAGAAGTAGTACAAGAAGCAGAAGTACAAGAAGAAGGACGAGGGGAAGAAAAAGGAAAGGGAGAAGAAGTACAAGAAGCAGAAGTACAAGAAGAAAGACGAGGAGAAGAAGAAGTACAAGAAGAAGAAGTACAAGGAGAAGAAGTACAAGGAGAAGAAGTACAAGATGAAGAAGTACAAGATGAAGAAGTACAAGGAGAAGAAGTACAAGAAGAAGAAGTACAAGATGAAGAAGTACAAGGAGAAGAAGTACAAGGAGAAGAAGTACAAGGAGAAGAAGTACAAGATGAAGAAGTACAAGGAGAAGAAGTACAAGGAGAAGAAGTACAAGGAGAAGAAGTACAAGGAGAAGAAGTACAAGGAGAAGAAGTACAAGGAGATGAAGTACAATGAGAAGAAGTACAAGGAGAAGAAGTACAAGAAGAAGAAGTACAAGATGAAGAAGTACAAGGAGAAGAAGTACAAGGAGAAGAAGTACAAGGAGAAGAAGTACAAGGAGAAGAAGTACAAGAAGAAAGAAGTACAAGTAGAAGAGTACAAGGAGAAGAAGTACAAGGAGAAGAAGTACAAGGAGAAGAAGTACAAGGAGAAGAAGTACAAGAAGAAGAAGTACAAGAAGAAGAAGTACAAGATGAAGAAGTACACGATGAAGAAGTACAAGAAGAAAGACGAGGAGAAGAAAAAAGGAAAGAAAGAAGAAGTACAAGAAGATGAAGGACAAGAAGAACAAGAAAAGGAACGAACGACGAAGAATGTCAAGAAGAAGAAGGACGAGTAGAAGAAAAAGTAAAGGGAGAAGAAGTACAAGAAGAAGGACAAGAAGAAGAAGAAAAAGAAGAAGCAGGAAAATAAGAAAAATGTCAACAAGAAGAAAGAAAGGCGAGGGAGGAGAAGAATGACAAGAAGTAGGAACGGAAAAAGAACAATGACAAGAAGCGGTTGAAGGATAAAAAGAGAAATGAAATGAAGAAAAAGAAAGACAGGATGTATAAGTGAAGGAAGAAGGCGAATGTGAAGAAGAAAAACAAGAAGAAAAGGAAAGAGCAAGACGGACAAGAAAAGTAAGTACAAGCAGAATACAAGAGGAGGAAGAACATGAAGAAGAAGGAAAGGAAGAAGAATAATATCAAGAAGAAGAATACAAGAAGAAGGAGAAGGAAAATTATGAAGGAGAAAAAGGGAAAGAAGGAAGAAGTAGGAAGAAGAAAAAGAAGAAGCATGTTCGGGTAAAGAAGAAAAGAAAAAGAAGAAGAAGAATAATGAATGAAAAAAAAAAGAAAATTACATCTAAAATATGAGCTAAGATATGAGGAACCAGTATTCTGAACTCATACATCTAACCTAATCAATCCAAAACTCTTAATATCATTTACTGTGTGCTACGAACATGACTAGCCCGGCTTGCATATTTGGCCTAATCTTCTATTCTGTTATGTTCTCCTGTGCCCCATAGCGCTAAGAGGAAACTGAGTGCTCTTGGCATATCTCTGTGGTCTGTTTCATACATAATAATTTGCGTGCCGCTTTGTATTTCGACAATCCATCTCTAGGCATGTCTTCTTTTTTTTCCAACCTTTGTTGTCCATCTAATCGTTAATGCTTCAGACAAGATGTTGTTTGCCTGTAGCCATGTTATGTGTCAAACCAAATTTCTTTTTTGTTTCTCGGTGTAACACATTTAGTTTCTCTCTCTCTCTCTCTCTCTCTCTCTCTCTCTCTCTCTCTTTATATATATATATATATATAATATATTATATATATATATATATATATATATATATATTCACTTCACATTTAATATCACACCCATATTTCTTCTAAAATATGGTTCATAATCACAGACAATCTCGCAAATAGCAAGTATGAAAATCGATTAATTCGAAATAAAATTCTACAGAAAAATCCTTAAGATACGTTGTCAATGAGATAGAGCAATGGAGACTTATTAAAACATTAAACATAAATGACTTTTAAACACAGTTTTACAGAGTAAATTAAAATACTGTGGCCACATCACAAGACACCGTGGGCTGAAAAGAGCAATAATTCAACGCGTGGTACAAGGACGGCGAGGCAGTTGCAAAGGTGGTTTCAAGACATCAGAGAGACATTGATCATGACAACTGAGGAAATGGGAGATCTAGCTAGAAACAGGAGATTCTTTCAGACAAGTTGTGGTGAATGCAACGTTCTGCAAACTACATAAAACCTGATGATGATAAAAAGTAAAAAAGAAAAAAGTAAAGTACCCCCGTCACGCCAAGTGGCGTATAGGGAATATGGTGTTAGTGACCTAAATTATACAGACCTTCGGCACATGATTTTTGGAGTAATGAGGTCGGTATTACGCCCATGATGATGATTTATTCTAATTGCTTCCTTCTTGATTATATTTCTTATTTGAATATTCTCTACAAAGACATCTTAATCATTAGCTACGATCTTTCCTAGGGAGCCGCGATAGTTCAGTGGTTAGTCAACTGTACTACAAAGGACAAGAGGTTGGGTTCGATCCTGGTCGACGGCTTCCGGGTTCACCCAGCCTTAAATAGGTACCGGATTTTTTTTTCTGGGAAAGTAAAGCAGCACGGGCGTAATACAGACCACATTAATTCTAAAAATCATGTGCCAAGGTTCTGTGAAAATTATGGTCACTAACACCATATTCCCTATACCCCACTTGGCGTGACGGGGCTCTTTACTTTTTCTTTTTTACTTACGATCTTTCCTACATCTTGTTTTGTATTTGTCAACGTTTAAAATTATCGACATTTTTGTCTGTGCTCATAGACTTGTCGTCCGGACTGGCGTCAACGCAGTTGGGTCGGATTCCCATATCCGCTCATAGACTTGTGTTGTTTACAGCTCTTTTAGCTTTACTCGTTGCATGTTTTATTTGTCATAACTGTTGCTGATCAATTAATCGTTACACGTGTTTTGTTCTTTGTTAATATAAAGTATAGGTTCCCTCCGAACCTTGTTAGGAGGGGCAAATAAAGTAAGCTTAAACTTAGAACATCGCAATCCGAGGAGGCCTCACATTTGTTTATGTTGTAATCTATGATATGGAATTTCTATGGTAATTTTTTAACATGTGGGCGGGTTCAAATTTTGTTTAACTTAGCCAGCTTATGGCCACACCCACCGGCCATGATTGACAGGCATTTTGGAAATATTGTGTTAATGACTATATTACAACAACTTAAATGGTTTGGCCACCTGGTCAGAATGAATCCTTACCAATCATCACCAAGGACGTTCTTCTCGAGAATGCATGGAAAAAGACCGAGAGGAAGACCTAGAAGAAGATGGATAGGTGCAGTGACAGAGACATGTAACAACAAAGGAAAATCACTAATTCAGACAGTTCGAGCAGCACAAGAACGATAAAAGATATAACCACGACACCTTTTAGGTATCAGTGAGAAATATAAAAGAAGAAGAAGAATGACAATATTTTAAAATGATCATGTTACGTTGTGAGTGATTTGGTCGGTATCACGCCAAGCCGCCGTTACTTCCCAGAAAAAAATCTTTGGTACCCATATTTCTATCTATCTATTGTCCTTTCGAGCCGAAGACGGCACATAGAGCAGAACCACAATCTCAAAAACAGAAACCTTGCGTGCCAAAATGGCACATATTGCAGAGATCACTGCTCTAAAATCTATGGTCTGTTTCCATAACAATGCTTTTTACAATGACAGCTTGTCAAGCCATCGATCAACCTCCTTAGTCGCCTCCTACGACATGCCTGGAAGGTCATAGTGTCTCTATTCTTTACTTCCCTCATAGTGAGGCCCCGGTAATACACGGGGGTACCCATATTTGGAGGCTGGGTAATTCCCAGTTGGTCTGAAAAACAAGTCTCTGAGATATGAACCTTGACTATTCTGATCAGAAAGCGAGCGCACCTTCTACTCAGCTGCCGGAATTTTTTCTTGTTAATAGGAAAAAAATAATAAATTGCATCTATAAAATAGTTCCTGATTGAGTTGGGTCTAGTACTATAGTTTCTAACATTGAGTTGGGTCTAGTACTATAGTTTCTAACATTGAGTTGGGTCTAGTACTATAGTTTCTCACATCGAGTTGGGTCTAGTACTATAGTTTCTAACATTGAGTTGGGTCTAGTACTATAGTTTCTAACATTGAGTTGGGTCTAGTACTATAGTTTCTAACATTGAGTTGGGTCTAGTACTATAGTTTCTAACATTGAGTTGGGTCTAGTACTATAGTTTCTCACATCGAGTTGGGTCTAGTACTATAGTTTCTAACATTGAGTTGGGTCTAGTACTATAGTTTCTAACATTGAGTTGGGTCTAGTACTATAGTTTCTAACATTGAGTTGGGTCTAGTACTATAGTTTCTCACATCGAGTTGGGTCTAGTACTATAGTTTCTAACATTGAGTTGGGTCTAGTACTATAGTTTCTAACATTGAGTTGGGTCTAGTACTATAGTTTCTAACATTGAGTTGGGTCTAGTACTATAGTTTCTAACATTGAGTTGGGTCTAGTACTATAGTTTCTCACATCGAGTTGGGTCTAGTACTATAGTTTCTAACATTGAGTTGGGTCTAGTACTATAGTTTCTCACATCGAGTTGGGTCTAGTACTATAGTTTCTAACATTGAGTTGGGTCTAGTACTATAGTTTCTAACATTGAGTTGGGTCTAGTACTATAGTTTCTCACATCGAGTTGGGTCTAGTACTATAGTTTCTAACATTGAGTTGGGTCTAGTACTATAGTTTCTAACATTGAGTTGGGTCTAGTACTATAGTTTCTCACATCGAGTTGGGTCTAGTACTATAGTTTCTCACATCGAGTTAGGTCTAGTACTATAGTTTCTAACATTGAGTTGGGTCTAGTACTATAGTTTCTAACATTGAGTTGGGTCTAGTACTATAGTTTCTAACATTGAGTTGGGTCTAGTACTATAGTTTCTAACATTAAGTTGGGTCTAGTACTATAGTTTCTAACATTGAGTTGGGTCTAGTACTATAGTTACTAACATTGAGTTGGGTCTAGTACTATAGTTTCTAACATTAAGTTGGGTCTAGTACTATAGTTTCTAACATTAAGTTGGGTCTAGTACTATAGTTACTAACATTGAGTTGGGTCTAGTACTATAGTTACTAACATTGAGTTGGGTCTAGTACTATAGTTTCTAACATTAAGTTGGGTCTAGTACTATAGTTTCTAACATTAAGTTGGGTCTAGTACTATAGTTACTAACATTGAGTTGGGTCTAGTACTATAGTTTCTAACATTGATTTGGGTTTAGTACTATAGTTTCTAACATTGAGTTGGGTCTAGTACTATAGTTTCTCACATCGAGTTGGGTCTAGTACTATAGTTTCTCACATCGAGTTAGGTCTAGTACTATAGTTACTAACATTGAGCTGTGTCTAGTACTATAGTTACTAACATTGAATTTATGAAAAAGAATACAAACCATCATGAGGCGCTGCTCGAAATTTAGTGTAGTGGTCGCGTGATCTGTTTAGAATTCTTAGCTTCACCACCGCCAGTGTATAGTTGACTCTGGCTTAACACTCTTGACAAGGTAATCTGTCGATAATTTCTGTTTAAACTTCTGCACGGTGGCCAAGAAGACAGAAGGGATTTAAAAAAAAAAAAGATAACGAGTAGACGCCTCTCTCAAAAAAATAACTGAAAAAAAAATTATGAAAATAAAAATGAATAAGATATTAATTCCCGCTGTATATCTTGTTTAGTTTCGTGTATTGTTTATAAATTATTGTTTTATTGGGCTTATCCGACAATTCTAAAATTCTGCTCTCGTTGAGTCGTACAGCGAAATGTGCAAGTGCTGACTTGACTGTATTGGACGTTAGTTGTAACAGTCTATCACTAATGGCTGAGTTGGGGTAGATGTACCCAGCTGGAGTTAGAGCGTCTGCCTTCTAGTTCAAAGACGTCTCGCTTGGTTTCATGCCTTCTATGTGCACATATGTCATTTCTCAGTAAATTATTATCTATATACGGGGATTGGGTGGTCTAGAGGAGAGACATCGATCTCTGGACATGAAAGTCCTAGACTCGTATCCTGCTATAGGAGGTAGGATTTGTATTTATGTCGTGGTTTCTACGTGGCTTTATCCTCCTCTGCTCTCTGAGTAGTGAGATCCAATGCTCCCCCCCCATCCTCCACAGCACCCTCACGGACAGCGGCGGAAAACAGTAGGTCCAGTGTGCACGAGGTGCACGTTAAAGAAACACATGAGACTATTAAAGGTTGAAAAGATTAGACCAAAGTGGCCGAAGCAAAGATTTCGAGCCAACCTATTCATGCTGAAGACGGATGTATCGATCCGAAAAGGGAAGATATCGTAGCTTTGTCGTAGATTAGCGATAGAAAGCACATATGGTCACTTAACGGGTCTACGCTAAGAAGAGGAAGAGGAATTATCCATATACTTTATTTCTATAAGAAGCTGTAGCTCAGTGGTTAGGGAACTGGACAACAAAGGACCAGGGGTAGGGTTCGATCCCAATCGACGGCTTTCGGTTCACCAGCCTTTAATGGGTACCGGATTTTTTTTCTGGAAAAGTAAAGCGGCACGGGCGTAATACCGACCACATTAATTCTAAAAATCATGTGCCAAGGTTCTGTAAAATTTATGGTCACTAACACCATATTCGCTATACGCCACTTGGCGCGACAGGGGTACTTTACTATTTTTTTTTTACTTTACTACTGCACTATTCATTTGACGTGGCGGTGGATACTTCACTGGGTTCAGCGTACAGAAACCTTGCCTTCTTATGAGTGTGAATTAATAACTTATGCAAAAGGAACCCAATCTACTGCTGTGTAAAGCTGATATCAGTTTGATTGTAGCTGTCAATTGAAAGACGTCACTAAAGAAATATGTCGGCGGGAGATGCCAGCGCTATGTCGGAATCCAAGGAAGACTTATCAACCAACACAACACCGGTGTCGTTAGTCGCTACACGTTGATGGGTGTACCTCGGAAGACATATGAGTTCGATGTGCAATGAGGATGACTTGTTGACTAAAGTAAAATGTTAAAGAAAGTAAAGAGCCCCCGTCACGCCAAGTGACGTATAGGGAATATGGTGTTAGTGACCATACATTTTAATGTAATCAATAATGTGGTCGGTATTACGCCCGTGCCGCTTTACTTTCCCAGAAAAAAATTCGGTACACATTAAAGGCTGGGTGAACCGAAAGCCGTCGGTTGGGATCGAACCCTACATCTTGTCCTTTGTAGTCCAGTTCACTAACCACTGAGCTATGGCAGCTCCCTGTTGACTAAAGTAAACTAAACTTATTGTAGCTGTAAGGTGAATCTAAAGAAAAATTTGATAACGGATGACACAGTTACTACCGCTCTGCACTAGATTTGTAAGACTGTTTCATGCTACCATTTATTATGTCAGATACTTATCCCATGCTTTATAGAGTCAAGGATGGATGATTTTGTCACCGGTTTACTGCACATTTGGAGGCGTAAAGGATAAAAAGTGGATCTACAATCATGTCACTGGAGTGTCCAAGCCAAAGACAGAACTGATATATTTGGTTTGTTGAAACTGTAGAGCTTCATATGAGAGTGAAATGAAATTATTTTCTGGCGTATCTCTTTCATTGTTATTCTGGAGCGTTATACCCTGATTCATGAGAGTAAAATTTGTAGTTTTGGAGAACATATTTCCAGATAAATCTAAATGTAGATGTGCTCAAGTTATATTTCCAAGTAAATTTAAGTGTAAATGTAGCAGAGTTATATTTCCAAGTAAATATTAATGTATGTGTGTCCAAGTTAAATTTCCGAAGTAAACATAATTGAAATGTGCCCGAGTTATATGCCCGTGTAAATTAAAGTGTAACTGTGATAGTGCTATATTTGCGTGTAAATCTAACTATAAACATGTCACAAGTTAGAATCTCAGAGTAAAATTGAATGTCATTGTGATCAAATGGGAATCTTTCAGTCAATTTGGTAACATATTTTTCTTTTCTTAGTCTTCTTCTCAATCCTCTGAACTTAGATAGAACCATAGAACACTCATAAGCCACTTTCATTCAGTCCAGCCTGCAGGCAACATTGACAACTCTCTCCAAAATCTGCCAGCCTCTTTCATTTCATCATGTATAGTTCGTGGCCATGTCCGTAATGGTCTACCTCTCCTTTGTTTACCGGGTGGTGTCCATGTTAATGCTGGTATCTGGCTCGCTCCATTCTGAGATCATCACTTAGCCATTTCCAACGTCTTCCTTCCCCTTCTTCATTGGCGTTGTTAACTCTTCCAGCGTGGAAGCTTTTTATCAATGCGACGGAAGAGATTTCAGAGACAACTTTTTCATGATTTTAAAAATCAATCTACATATTTATATTTATCTAATATATAACAAACATGTTATATATGATTGTTTAGATAATTGAACAAGGTACTAGATTTCACCAATACCAAGATGATACAAGACATGTAGAAAGAATATGGTTTGATGACGGTTCACACTAATGAAATTGAGAGTGACGCACTATGCGGCGAAACGTACGCAGCTGTAATCGGCTTGGCGCACAGTGCGTCGAAGCGTACGGAAATAGTTAATGCCTGATCTTCTTGCGACTTACTTGTTTTGTGATGATGCCTTCTATCTTATGGTTAATTCTCTGCTTTTCTGCTGTATATAAGTGTATCGATTATACATTTGAATTATAAATTCTAAACTCTTTGCTGAGATGGAGACTAGTTGAACGCCAAATGTTTCTAAATCCATTGCATGCCTGGGCTGACATGCCCATTCTAGTAAAGATCTCCTTCTCAATGTTGCTATTTGATGAAATATAGCTTCGCAGGTATTTAAGGTGATCCACTTCTTCTAGTCCCACTCTCTGAATGTTACTTTCTTTGTACTTTTGGCATTTACCCTCATAATTGTTTTCCTTAGTCACCATCTTTCTTATATCTCGGGGGACTGGTTGGTCTCGAGGCAAGAAGCCGGCCTCAAGACAGAGAGGTTGTGGGTTCAAATCCCGCCGGATACACCGGTTGGGATTTTTATTTATGATTTCTCTCTGCGGCAACCACCCCTGGTCTCAGCAGCGAGGCCCGGCCTGAAACGTCAATTACTTGTCGACGGAAAAAATATGAGTACCTCCGGATTCGGAGTTATCTGTCTGTGCGGCGAGGGACCCCTGTGCACACGGCTGCCAGGGAAAAAATTGATTAGCACGCAAAATTCAGTTCCTAGTCTCTAGGGACTTCGTCAGAGGTAAAAGCTGGCGAACGAAAAAAAAAATTTAATTAATTAAAAAAATAAATAAAAATCTCGATCACCGATTGCGTTATCCAGTAGTAACGCTCCTCTATCATTCCTCCGTCATGTCCACTAAAGCTATGCTTTCTTCAGCCATTGCTCGAATTCTAGCATAATTCAACGTTATTATATGGCGTCAGTATTACCTACACGTGTTTACATTTGACGGAACGAGAACAGATAGCCTCTCCTAATTACTCATCTCACTTATAACATTTGATAACGCTGTCCTTCTAATCTCAAACCACCAATTAATGTGATTGTCATAATATCCGTCCACACAGATGACTCTATCTATACGTCACGGAATATGACATAGATTAATTTGTATTTATTTATTCTCTTCATAACAGAAAATGACTAAGAGTAACATTTATCAACCCATATTTTCAATAACAGGATAGAACGTACAGCAACATTTATGAACTCGTTCTATATAATATTTTTGTTATAGATAAAATAATGCAGCCATTAATCAAACAACGCATATAAAACACTGTAGTCATTTATCAAACAACGCATATAAAACACTGTAGTCATTAATCAAACAACGCATATAAAACACTGTAGTCATTTATCAAACAACGCATATAAAACACTGTAGTCATTTATCAAACAACGCATATAAAACACTGTAGCTATTAATCAAACAACGCATATAAAACACTGTAGCCATTAATCAAACAACGCATATAAAACACTGTAGCTATTAATCAAACAACGCATATAAAACACTGTAGCTATTAATCAAACAACGCATATAAAACACAGTAGCTATTAATGAAATAACGCATATAAAACACTGTGGCCATAATGAGATACAGAAAGAACAACGGAAACCCATTTATATGAGAGCCAATTAGTTTAATTGGAAGATGATATTTTCTGGTACATTAGCTTTCTCATTATCTGTCCTACCCAAATAACTGTATTTTGTTACTTTACTTTTCTTGCCATCTTCAATTAAAACTGTTTAAATTCAACATTGCTATGTCAGCTCATTAGTAGATGGGTTTTCCTATTTAAGTAATGGGCGTGCACGTATGGAGCTGGTCATTTATTAAGCTTTCTTCTCTACTTTTAATGATCAAAAAAATGTGTTAAAAAAAGGTGCTGTAATACGCAGTTTCTATGTTTATAATTTGCCCGAGGCATTGTTCCCGTTAAAAGCGATCTGTTCCTTGCGTGATTGGTGTAATAACAGAATTTTATCATGTTCTTTGTGCGAAAATAATCTAAGAATATTGTATTACTTACCATTTCGAGATTTTGATACATAGTATGAAAAAAATGAACAGTGAAATATCAAACTCATTATTTTCACTCATTCTGTTAAATTATTTTTCGTGATTTTTTTTCGGCTGGAATCTAAAGAGAAGTCAAACAAGAGCTCTGTATAGGGAGCCTTTAAGGACAGCTGTTACAAAGAATAGACGAACTTTGGGGCGAACTGATATTCTGAAAGCCCTTTAGGATACAAGCCGAGTTAATTTTTCAATTGATAATTGTGGATCTGCAGATGTAACTAGACGGTAGAAGCAGGAAACAGAAAGGTGAGAAGCCGGATAAAAGTACTATGGGGGACCCAAAGAAACCCTGTAAACCAAATGAAGGTGATGTTTTTAAGATTATTCTAAACATTGGGGTTTGAGCACAAATAGGTGTGTTCTATATTCAATGAAGATGGCTAACCAGTCAACAAGCAAAACGACCAACAAACTAGAAAACTAAACATGGAACCAAACAATGTATACAAACAACCTATCAAATCTAAGGACAGCTTCAATTGGACCAAAGGGAGCCAAACAGTGACCAATTAGAAATGGGGTCTCATGAGGAAGAATGAAAAGAGGTGTCCCATCATCATCATATGCCATCATATGTTGGCGTAGGCGATCATGTCCTTCCACAATCTTCTATCCACATAGCATCGTATCAGTTCTGTTGTTGACTGTTTCCCATGCCATGACACCAAGCTATCCAGTATTTTCTCTCTTTGTCGTCTGCGATCTCTCTTTCCTCTTATTTTGCCAGTTGTAACCAAGTATTCCAACTTTCCACTTCTCATGATGTGCCAAAAAAATGTTGACTGTTTATTTCTGATGTTTCTTAGGAGTTCCCTTTTTGTGTTGGCCTCTTTGAGAACTTACTCATTGGTCTTTTTAGCTGTCCAGGGAACTTTCAACATTCTTCTGAGAAATCCCATCTCTGTGGCCTCTAATCGTCTTTTCATTTGTTTGTCTACTGTCCATGATTCGCTTCCATAGGTGAGAATTGGTTCTATATAGCAACGATGAACTCTCTTTCTGACTTCTACCCATAGGGTACGGTAAAAACGAGAGTATAGACAAGGAAAAGGGAGAGAAGATAGGGATGGCAAGAAGGATTAAAGGCAAAAGAAGTAATATTAAGAGGTTATTTAATTCAGGGGGATTAGGGATAGAGAACAGGAAAGAAAATGAGAGTAGACCAGTGATTAAAGAAATGAGTGAAAAGAGTTAAATCCTTTCGGTTGGAGATTGCCAAAACGGGTTATGAGCCAGTTCTCCAACGCCAACAGATTGTGGGTATTATCAGAGGAACAAATGATGATGCCAGTAACTCGGAAGTCCTCATAAGTTTTTTGTTTGGTGATCTGAAATGGGAGAAGACACGAGTGTCAGAATCGCGTTCGTTGTTATACAAGTGTTCAATGACTCTATCGACTAAACGACAGCCTGTTTGGTCGATATATGTTTTGAGGAGTTAGCAGTTGATGGTGTCTATCAGATTTCGGGATATACACGTGAAGCCTTCCCGATATTAAAGGGGCCATTCAGGAACAGGACTTGGTGAGTCTGTGATACGATCATGCACTATATGATCTGTTGTAGCAGGTTGTGCCCAGCATGTTTTGGCCATGGCTACAAAAGCGGCTCCTAACCAAAATGTTTTGAAGATTTCTATCGCGTTTAAAAGACAACAATGGTGGGTCGGAAAATGGAAGGCGAATGACAGGATCAGACTGGAGGACAGGTAAAAGTTGTTTCAGGAGCAGAGAGGATAGGCAGGTGTTGTTACAGGATCAGAGAGGATAGTTAGGTGTTGTTTCAGGATCAGAGAGGATAGGTAGGTGCTGTTTCAGGATCAGAGAGGATAGGCAGGTGTTGTTTTAGGATCAGAGAGGATAGGCAGGTGTTGTTACAGGATCAGAGAGGATAGTTAGGTGCTGTTTCAGGATCAGAGAGGATAGGTAGGTGCTGTTTCAGGATCAGAGAGGATAGGCAGGTGATGTTTCAGGATCAGAACGATAGGTCGGTGCTGTTTCAGGATCAGAGAGGATGGGTAGGTGATGTTTCAGGATCTGAGAGGATAGGTAGGTGTTGTTTTAGGATCTGAGAGGATAGGTAGGTGATGTTTCAGGATCTGAGAGGATAGGTAGGTGTTGTTTCAGGATCTGAGAGGATAGTTAGGTGTTGTTTCAGGATCTGAGAGGATAGGTAGGTGATGTTTCAGAAGCTGAGAGGATAGGTAGGTGTTGTTTCAGGATCTGAGAGGATAGGTAAGTGTTGTTTCAGGATCTGAGAGGATAGGTAGGTGATGTTTCAGAAGCCGAGAGGATTGGTAGGTGATGTTTCAGAATCAGAGAGGATAGGTAGGTGCTGTTTCAGGATCATAGAGGATAGGTAGGTGATGTTTCAGGATCAGGTGTGTGTATCCAAAGGGCGGTGGGTATGAGAAAGAACAGTTCTGTTCAAAGGAGAGCAGAGGGAGGGGTAAGAACTAGAGTGAGGGTAATGTGGAGAACTTTCTGGAGAGCTGATTGCAGGACAGATTCCGAGTAAAGACAGCAACGAAGGAATTCCAACATAAGGTAGGCCTGATGGAGAAAGTCATTGCCTTGGTCACAGAGGCGTCTAAGGTGTAGGAGTTGAGAAAAAGTACAGAATCACGACAGGTATGAGGGTGACAGGAGTAATAGTGGGGGTAGGTGTGGGCATCAGTCGGTTTATAACATATGGTGGTGTGTAAAGAGAGACTACTATCTTTCTATCTTTACGACACATAGTACCATTGCTGGTGTATGTCGGGGAGGGGGGGGGGGGGGCTCACGAAACCAGAGGGATAAAGGCCGCTTGGTGAAAGCAGTCGCCACGAAGTGTGAGATCAGGATTTTTATTTCACTTCCGGTTAGAAAAAATCTTTTCTGCCATCCGCGGGTTTCGAACACCGCATACCGGCTTTTCATCCAGCGAAACAATAGTTTTAGTCGCAAGACCACGCGCCGAAAGTGAGACTGATATGTCTAAAAAGGTAACCGAAGAGTTAATGATACGAAGGAGGTACGAAATTCGAATGAATGAGTGAAACGAGCATACAAAGTCCAGAAATTTGGCCAAGTCAGGTTCTGAAAGATCAGACACACCGAAACCGTTGTCGATGTACTGGTAATAAATGAGGGGAAGGTGGCTCCTAGTCTTTTGGTAGTGAGACTCTCTATTTAGGCCTCTCGAAACGGGCACAATAAAGAAGGTTCCGTGAACACTCGCGCCCTTTATAGAACACTTGGCATTTAAATGTTGAAAAGAGTGGGATTAAAACGGGCACTACTTGGACACAAAATTGTTCAGCAAATCTACTCTTACCTAAGATGGGTGTGTCGGGGTTAAAAGATGTAGATATAGCAGCTCTGTGTAAACTAGTGACACGACGCACTCACGCCCAATTAACGGGCGAACGCTAAATAAGAAGAGAAAACACAAGGGAACGAGTTATTTTCAACTTCGAAAAATTTGAATAAAAGAAACATTTGAAGCTGCAGTGAAATATTAGCACGAAATCTGCATCAATAAACAGTCTTTGAGGCACTCAAAGTTACGGTCAAGACAGCAAAAATATCGAGCAAGAAATGAATGGGAAGTAAGGGATTTAAAGGATAACCATAACAACACAGTGCTCTTGTAAGTCAAGATAAGAGTAGAGACAATATTATGGTAGCAGCTAATACACAGATAATAAACAACACGACAACAAGTAAAGGATTTTCTCGAACTTCGTAGCTACAAACATGATGCTAAAGCAACAAACAAGCTGAAATTCACCATATTTTTTAAAAACAAAGAACCGGATGCAAATCTCAAAATGGGTACCAGAAATATTACACTACAAGATAAAAAAAAATATACGTGGAAATATTCCATCAGGTCCAGAGAAATAAACAACAAATTCTGACAGAATATTACAACGCCAGAATGTTATAGATATAACTGCAGCGTAGTTATATAGAAGAAATCCTACGTGGACAGCAATGTGAAGACATACACGTTTGTAAAAAAACAAACTTCAGTGCAAGCCGAAAATGAAAATGCTCCCTCACTGCAGATAAATCTAGCATGTCTTACTGAGCAATATAAGATCATGAAACATTGAGAGTGTTATACGTCATAACTCAAGAACGTAAAGAGCAACGGAAATATAAACATATGATTGGGTCTACGAAAATAGGAAATAAACTTTCTGTTCTGGTTCAGCAGCTCGAAAATACAATCAAAGAAATGGAAAAAGAAATCATCTACATAATTAATAGAATGTAGCCAAATTAATACAATTTCAAACAGGTAAATTACATTAATTACAGCACTCGTAAAGTCTACAATAATGGTACATTAATTACAGTAGTCACACAACCTACAATAAAGGTACATTAATTACAGTACTCTCAGTCTACAATAAAGGTACATTAACTACATGACTCACACATTCTACAATAAAGGTACATTAATTACAGTACTCTCAGTCTACAATAAAGGTACATTAATTACAGTACTCTCAGTCTACAATAAAGGTACAGGTACATTAATTACATGACTCACACAGTCTACAATAAAGGTACATTAATTACATGACTCACACAGTCTACAATAAAGGTATATTAATTACATGGCTCACACAGTCTACAATAAAGGTACATTAATTACAGTACTCTCAGTCTACAATAAAGGTACAGGTACATTAATTACATGACTCACACAGTCTACAATAAAGGTGCATTAATTAAATGGCTCACACAGTCTACAATAAAGGCACATTAATTACATGACTCACACAGTCTACAATAAAGGTAGATTAATCACATGACTCACACAGTCTACAATAAAGGTACATTAATTACATGACTCACACAGTCTACAATAAAGGTACATTAATTACATGACTCACACAGTCTACAATAAAGGTACATTAATTACATGACTCACACAGTCTACAATAAAGGTACATTAATTACAGTACTCACACAGTCTACAATAAAGGTACATTAATTACATGACTCACACAGACTACAATAAAGGTACATTAATTACAGTACTCACACTCTACAAAACATTTGACAGAGATGAGAAGAAATAACATCATGTACTACATCTCCTATTTTTATGTTCTAATCTATTATATTTGGCTTACCACGGCAACAGCCGGGGTTCGTACCCTGGCGAGGACACCTGGGTTTTACTAATTCCCTAAAAATTAGTGGGAGCCGTGATAGCTCAGTGGTTAGTGAACTGGACTACTACGGACAAGGGTAGGGTTCGATCCCAACCGACGGCTCCGGGTTCACCCAGCCTTAAATGGGTACCGGATTTTTTCTGGGAAAGAAAAGCAGCACGGGCGTAATACCGACCACATTACCCCAAAAATCATGTGCTGACGGTCTGTAAAATATAGGGTCACTAACACCATATTTCCCTATACGCCACCACTTGGCGTGTCGGGGGTACTTAAACTTAAAAAATCTATTATATCCACAGAACCAGTCTCATTATTGTCTGGAATTGCCCATATCCGCTCCACCATTTATCGCAGCATTTCCCAAACATGCATCTTTAACTTCTATTGACAAGATTGTTCCGTGCACGTCCTACTCGACTGCACAGACGACGATTCCATACCTTAACAGTCGTCTCTTATGATGTGCATGGCACTTAACAGTGGCTCTATTCATTTCTCTCGTCACCGCGGGGACCCAGGTAGAGAAATTCACAAACATTCGACAGCTGTGATGGTATAGACTTTATTATTCAACTGCCAGAGAACGACATTCACAAAACAATGTCCAATTATCAGACAAATAGGGTGGTTTAATCCCCGAATAAAGTCCAGCCGGTGATCATTCCTAAATCCCGAGCTGGTGAGATTGTTAAAGAAGAATACCACCAATTCTAACCATCATCAGCGGGTGCCATCTTCACATCGAAGGTTGGCTTCCATGGAGCGCCATTTTACTTTGTCTTTTGTCTTAATTGTGCTTGTTGTCATAGGTCAACTGTCCTCCTTTTGTTATCAGTCCACTTTAGTCTTGGCCTGTCTCTGCCTCGACTATTTTGTACCTTCTCTTCCAAGATGACCTTCAGTACAGTATTATGTCTCTTCACATACCCCAACAATTTGAGTTGTCGTTTTCGAATTGTATAGATTGAATAGTTCAATAGTTATTAAAATACAAAATACTTATTTTTTTTAAATTTTCAGCTGATTCAGAACTTCATCGTTTGTCTTCTTTTCCTTCCAACCTATTCTCTCAATTTTTCTACAGATCCGCGTTTCAAAAGCTTCGATTTTCTGCTCTGATTTCTTATTTAATGTCCATGTTTCTGCACCATGTCGGAATGTTGAAAAAATGTAACACTTTGCAATTCTTAGTTTCAGTTTTCACGTTAATAACCTTGATGTAATTATATTTCCCGTGTGTTACCGGGGCCTCATTATGAGGAAAGTAAAGAATAGTGACACTGTGACTTTCCAGGCATGTCGTAAGAGGCGACTAAGGAGGTTGATCGATGGCTTGACAATCTGCCATTGTAAAAAGCATTGTTATTGAAACAGAACCATATATTTTAGAAGCAGCGATCTCTGCAATATGTGCCATTTTGGCACGCAATGTTTCTGTTTTTGAGATTGTGGTTCTGCCCTATGTGCCGGCTTCGGCTCGAAAGGACAATAGATAGATAGAATTATATTTCTCATGTTGTTAAAATTGATTACACTTCAGTAAGATCTTCAATTATGCGCTCATAGGCGTTAAAATATTTAGTCGACAGATCATCTTCTTTGCACCTCGCACAACTCCATAGTGATCATATCCGCTCCACTGCATCTCTCCCTATGTGCCGTCATAAGGTAGCTAAAGTACTGAAGATGGCCTCAGCTTAGATGCACGAACTCAGTAGCTCCAGCAAAAACTTTGAAACTGAGATGTCACAACTTTGCCTGGGTAGCGACCATATTCTGGCTACTCTTTCCGATTGTTGACTGTCACTGGTTCTTTAAGGTGCTCACACAGAACACAGAACCAATCTGTTTTTCGCTGTAGTCCAAGAGGGTAGGACAATATATCTGGTTACCACCCAGACACCAGGGGAGAGTAAAGCCACAAAGTAACCACGGATATTAAAATATTTGACCAAGTACAGAGTGTGTGTAAAGTCTCTGTGCAGTGAAATGAGCATTATTTTTAAGTCACGTCACCAATTGATGAAATTTACGTCATGATATTCTGTTTCAGATATTTAAGTGGAATATTATGTATTCTTCTTTGTGTCGTGTGTTCGCAGTTCCGACAGGCAATCACTTGGTTCGACAACAATGACGCCGGCCGGGTATATTCAACCCGAATGTGAAAAGTCTGTGACGGTGGATGGGGCGGAAGAATCAGAAATGATCAACGGCCTGGAAAGCGAAAACAGCAAAGTGTGTGGTACACATGAGGCATATTCAGAACACGAAAGACGAATATGGCAGACCACCGTGAAAGAGATTGGAGCCTCATCACGTAACATTCTAAAGAAGGCCATGTAGACAAATTCTATGGACGAGTAACATCTAAAGATGGACACGTCAACCTATGACAATCTGCACCATCAAAGCAAGAGACAGAGTGGAATGGCGCTTCATGGTAGCCAACCTTCGATGCGGAAACGGCACTCAATGATGATGATGATTCTGTTTCACTGCACAGCGACTTAATAAACACCTTGTATAACACACAGCTTTATAATGACAATTGTGAAAACACATGACATTAATCTCATCACTATTCATTGAACACAAAAGCGATGCTAAGACCACCAGCGTAGTCGTGACACGATTTTAGTCCAAAATATTTGTTGATAAATTATTTCCAATAACATGTGGATCATGTAACGTGTTAAAATTTGACTTACGCTTTGCAGCTCTTCATTCACCGAAGGCCTGCAACAACACTCTGTCAACGGACACGGTTCTGTGCTATCTTCTCCAACCATGTCCAGCGGCAGCTTTTGTGTCTATCTCAAGGGTACTTTTTCAGTTAATTTTAGCTTTCCTAGTTCCCCGTGGATTTCATTTGATTGACTTTCATACAAAAATTGCTTGGTTGTCTTCGTTTGGGTGTGGCCAGTCCATCCCCATTTTCTTTAATTGATATATCGGAGGTGCTAAATGTCGCATGTCCAGTTTAAGACCTTTCTACCAGAATCATGACAGATTTGTTCCAAGAATAAATATACACTTTCAGCATGGATACCAGAAAAATTAGAACAAAATTCTATTTTGCTGTTATAAACGGACTTGCAGGATACGATCAGAGGCAGGTGATCATATAAAACGGCTTGAGACTATATGCACTGCAACAACATACACTGCAACAACATGCACTGCAACAACATGCACTGCAATAACATGCACTGCAACAACATGCACTGCAACAACATGCACTGCAACAACATGCACTGCAATAACATGCACTGCAACAACATGCACTGCAACAACATGCACTGCAACAACATGCACTGCAATAACATGCACTGCAACAACATGCACTGCAACAACATGCACTGCAACAACATGCACTGCAACAACATACAATGCAACAAAATGCACTGCAACAACATGCACTGCAACAACTTGCACTGCAACAACATACAATACAACAACATGCACTGCAACAACATGCACTGCAACAACTTGCACTGCAACAACATACAATACAACAACATGCACTGCAACAACATGCACTGCAACAACTTGCACTGTAACAACATACAATACAACAACATGCACTGCAACAACATGCACTGCAACAACTTGACTGCAACAACATGCACTATAACAACTTCACTGCAACAACATGCACTGCAACAACTTGCACTGCAACAACATGCACTGCAACAACTTGCACTGCAACAACATCACTGCAACAACATGCACTACGACAACATCACTGCAACAACATGCACTGCATATTTCACGAAGATTAATATTGAAAGAGTCATAGTAATGGCGATTAACCCTAAAGACGCAGAGTTGAGGATTAACCGTACAAATACAGAAATCTGGAAACCGTCACCAGATTTCGGTACCACTGATGAGGTCTTAATGCCGGATACACTTTCCAAAATTGCAAAACTCCGAGCGGCTTTTACAAAATTAAAACCAACTTTAAATGATGAAAACATCGCTTTCCACTCAAAAATAAGACTGATGCTCAACAGTCGCAAAAAGCAAGTGAAAGAATCGCAGATTATTTTCTTAAAACCATGGATTGTTCTTCAAAAATATGACATCATTCACTTTGTTAACGATGTCATCACAAATCGCAAGATCAATTCGTTTATTAACTGGTCGACAAAGGGAACCTGTACTGTGTGGACAAGTGGACAAAACTGCTTAAATAATTAAAGAACCCCGTCACGCCAAGTGGCGTACAGTAAATATAGTGTTAGTGACCATACATTTTACAGACCTTCAGCACATGATTTTTGGGGTAATGTGATCGGTATTACGCCCGTGCCACTTTACATTCCCAGAAAAAAACCAGGTACCCATTTAAGCCTGGGTGAACCCAGAAGCCGTCGGTTGAGATGGAACCCTACCTCATGTCCTTTTTAGTCCAGTTCACTAACCACTGAACTATCGCGGCTTCACACAGCTGCTTCATTTAACCTAAAAGTACAATCTTTTTTAAGTCTTATAAATGTAACTGACGCTACGGGGGATGATTTTACTGAATGTATTACATTGCTCTCACTAACACAACCAATATTTCTAGGGGTGGTTTCAGCACGTGTCAACATACAAAATATTGTGAATTATTCAGCGTCTTATTCTTGTGTTGATGATGTTTGAGTAGACTGTTGCTTATGAGAAAACACAATTCAAAGGCTGTGAAATGTGTCCCGCTTTCAAGCTTCACAATAAATGTCATTTTTCACTTCAATTGTCGGTACTCCAGTCTTCCTCATAGGCTTCGTAGCTTACACACTCATCTTGGATATTATGTTTATAGAGAGCATAAAATAATCCACACAAAATACAGTAAAAAAAAGCATTACAAAGAAATGAACGTATCGCCACTAGCAAGAGATGAGTTTGACGCTACCAGAACACATTTAAGGATCACATGATTTCACTGCGCGTACACTTACGCATTTAGAAAAGGAGAAGCATCGTTCCAGCGCTGTAACATTCAATTGAATAATGATCGTTCGAAATAGGAATACACATGTTTAGGAAGGGTTATAAATTGGATGTAAAGAACAGTAAGCTGTCACACAATCCGTTTTTGTGCTACACTTATTACATTGAATACATGAACTATTAGTGTTTGTTAGTGATGCGGGGCATGATAATGTACAAGTATTCCAACACCAATGCGATGAACAACTACAGCACAATTCGAGAAATCAAGAAAACCCATTCCAGCTTTTCGCAATAACATGTAATAGAGATATAATTATGTAGAGTAATGGCTCTCATTGACTCCACTGTATTAAGTGCACATCAACATTAACGTATAATATGTATTTTTTATATTTAATTTGGGATCTAATTTCCGATTTTTGTAACTCCAATTTATTATTGGAAGAAGCAGCAATTATAATTGAAAACAAATATGAAGAATATCAACACATAAGACAATGTGTGACCCGACTGTATGTTATCACCAGATCTATTTTCTTTGTGCAGCGAAAATATTTTAAGAACAGTTGAGAAAAGACCTGACATTAAAGTGTGAGGAAACAACATAAACAGCCTCAGGTATGTAGATGACATAGCATTGGTAGCAGAAAACCAACAAGATATACACAATCTATTAGATGAAATTGGGAGACGCGATAGCTCAGTGAACTGGACTACAAAGGACAAGAGGAAGGGTTCGATCCCAACCGACGGCTTCCGGGTTCACGCAGCCTTAAATGGGTACCGGATTTTTTTCTCGGAAAGTAAACGGCACGGGCGTAATACCAAAGACATTACCCCAAAAATCATGTGCTGAAGGTCTGTAAAAGTTATGGTCACTAACACCATATTACCTATAAGCCACTATTGGCGTGACGGGGGCTATTTGCTTATTTTTTTTAAAAAATCCAAATGGTTTAATAAAAATTCGCGGACTGAAATTTTCACATGCATGAAGGAGCGAGAGATGTGGAGAGATGACCCCATACCCCAACAAGTATGGCACCTGATAATAATTATTATATCATTTATTGCTTTGATTGATGGAAAGAAAAGAAAACAAACGATGAAGTCTTAAAACAACTAAAAATGGAGAAAAAAAAACAACTAAACACAATTCAAACAAGACAAATGAGATGTTTGGGGCATGTTAAAAGACACAAGAGCCAAATAAAAGTAATCTTGGAAGAGGAAATACAGGTAAAAGAGGCAGAGGCAGATCAAGACTAACATGGACGAGTTACATCAAAATATGGACAAGTCAGTCTATGACAACCTGCACCATCAAAGCAAGAGAGTGAGCGGAACGGAACTACATGATAGCCAACCTTCCATGCGGAGACGGCACTCAATGATTGAATGATTGATGAGGACACGTACGGCATCCGTTGAGAGCGTCAAGCCGTATTTGGTTATTATCATACACTTCGTTTCTGTTTGTTATTTCTGAAGTCACGTATAAGGCTTTGTGAAACACATGCAGCTGGTCGGACGCCAGCTGTTGTCGCTTCATGGTAGTCACTGCTCTTCAACACTTACTCGATAAACAAATATGAAATAAGCACCTCTGTTTTTCTGCTTGGCCCGGACTGTTATAATGAGGTTAATACTTGTCACAAGTAACTCCATACATGATTACTTTGAAAAAGTGCACATAACTTCACACATAGCAAATTAAAGTTGATTTGTAGCGAATGCTGGAAAATCAACAAAATATGTCTAAATGTGGGGTACTCGATACCGTCTAGATTTTCAAATAACTGGCACAATGAATTTGACAACATCAAGAAGCGCCATTTACCATCGTGTTGCAGAGAGAGATTAGACCTTACATAAATGAAAATAATTATTCTCATTTATTTATCTCTCCGTAGATCTGTCGACTCGACTAATAACAAAACTGAAATAATAATATTAATTATGATGTATATATATATATATATATATATATATATATATAGTAAAGTATGGATACAAGGAGACCATTTGGAGGACCTCGACTTTGCTGATGACATAGTTCTCATCAGCAGTCAGATAAAAACGATGCAGGAAAACACAAATGAACTATCATCAATAGCCAGCAAAATTGGGCTTGAGGTCAATCATGAAAAGACTAAAGTCATGAAAAGTTTAATTCCAACAAGTGACAAAATATACATGGAAAACAAACCAGTAGAAGAGATCGATCACTTTATCTATCTTGGAAGTCACATTGATCGAGAAGGGGATACGAGCAAAGAAATTAGAATCAGACTGGCTAAAGCAGCAATGTCTTTCAGAAGCCTTGAAAAGTTGTGGAAATCAAAACTCATTAGCACACACACAAAACTTAGGCTATTCAAATCAAATGTACTATCAACCCTTACGTATGCGTGTGAAAGCTGGAAAACAACAAGAGATATAGAAACAAAATTGAACGCATTCGAAAATAAATGTCTAAGGAAAATACTTGGTATAGAATGGAACGAATTCAAAACAAACGAGGAAATTAGAGAAATCGCCAATCAACCACTAATATCTTCAGTAATAAAGAAAAGACGATGGTCATACGTTGGACATGTGATGAGAAGAGATAATAATCGAATAGCAAAGCAAGCCCTCATATGGGAAACAACAGGTAAAAGAAAAAGAGGAAGACCCAGGGAGACACTGAGAAGAACATTGATGAGAGAGGCAAGAGCAGCAGGAATCGGCTCCCTCAATGAGATAGAACTGCTTGCACAGAACAGAGACAGATGGCGAGATTTGATAAAATATCTTTAAAAGAAAACTGCTAGAACAAAAATTCATATAGGAGAAGGTGTATCTTGGTCTACGCCCTATGGGCCGGTTACGGCTCGAAAGGTCAATAGTAGTAGTAGTAGTAAAGTAAAGTACCCCGTCACGCCAAGTGGCGTATAGGGAAATATGGTGTTAGTGACCCTATATTTTACAAACCTTCAGCACATGATTTTTTGGGGTAATGTGGTCAGTATTACGCCCGTGCTGCTTTACTTTCCCAGAAAAAAATCCGGTACCCATTTAAGGCTGGGTGAACCCGGAAGCCGTCGGTTGGGATCGAACCCTACCCCTTGTCCGTGGTTGTCCAGTTCACTAACCACTGAGCTATCGCGGCTCCCATATATATATATATATATATATATATATATATATATATGAAAAAGACAAATCCGCAGACCTAAAAAACGATATAGAGATATCTGTAAATCATGTCTGAATGACTTCTCCATCTGTGAAAATGACTGGGAACTATCTGGCAAGTGATCGCACATTATGGAGAGGATGTATAAGGAATGGTATAACATCATTTATGACTGTAAAAAAAAAAAAGTAAAGTACCCCCGTCACGCCAAGTGGCGTATAGGGAAATATGGTGTTAGTGACCCTATATTTTACAGACCTTCAGCACATGATTGTTGGGGTAATGTGGTCGGTATTACGCCCGTGCTGCTTTACTTTCCGAGAAAAAAATCCGGTACCCATTTAAGGCTGGGTGAACCCGGAAGCCGTCGGTTGGGTTCGAACCCTACCCCTTGTCCTTTGTAGTCCAGTTCACTAACAACTGAGCTATCGCGGCTCTCTCATTTATGACTGCGCTAAGGTAAAACTTAGAAGAGAAAAGACTCATGAAAAATGATGGAAAACCCTGTGAATCAGTGGGCCTAACTTATTCATTCTGTGGCCATGTGTGTTTGTCAAACATTGGTAGAATTAGCCACGAGAGAAGCTGCTCGACAAAAACAAAACCTCAAAAAAATACACAATAGCCTCCACTAGAACATCTGACAAGATGAAAAGGGCATATATATATATATATATATATATATATATATATATATATATATATATATATATATATATATATACTATAGCTCAGTGGTTAGTGAACTGGACTACAAAGGACAAGAAGTAGGGTTCGAACCCAACCGACGACTTCCGGTTCACCCAGCCTTTAATGAGTACCGGATTTTTTGTGGAAAAGTAAAGCGTACGGGCGTAATACCGACCACATTACACCAAAAATCATGTGCCGAAGGTCTGTAAAATTTATGGTCACTAATACCATATTCCCTATACGCCACTTGGCGTGACGGATGTACTTTACGTCTTTTTTTTTACTATATATATGTATGTGTGTGGGTGTGGGTGTGCGTGTGCGTGTGTGTGTGTATACACACATATTGATCGGGCGGTGAGTGGGTAATATCTAGCTGTCCTCTAAATAAGTTGAACGAGTTTCCAAATCTCACTTGGCTCAACAATTATTTTTTTTTCTATGGTCTTTGGAATAAAAACTCTGACCCGAAAGTTGCGTGATGACTGCACAGGTTATTTGTCTTTACTATCAGGTTCTATAGAAACATACGACGCACATCAGATATGGAATAAAAGCTGTAACGATAATAATATATCTATGTTTTGTTTTTCTAAATGAAAAGATGAGGTCACCGAGATTGAATTTCTCAGAAGAATAATGACAGCTCCCTGGACAGTCGAAAATATGAACAAGGGAGTTCTAAACGAAACCAACACAAAAAAGAGGGTTTCTAAAAACATCGAAAAAAAAATGATCGATACTTTTTGGGGACATAATGAGACGATAATGGTTGGATTATATGGTTACAACGTGCAAAAAAAAAGCAGGTAGACAGAGATGCTGATGGCAAAGAATGAGAAAGAGGGAGAGAGAGAGAGAGAGAGAGAGAGAGGGAGAATGGGATAAAGGATGGAGGGTGTGAGAGATATTGGATAGCTTGGTGTCGTGTCGATAAATAGTCATCAACAGAATATATGCAATGCACTGATGGACAGAAAATTGTGGAAGGTCATAATCATCTACGCCTGACGGTATGCAACATGATGATGACGATGTCTTGTTTCCAGCTGGTAGATTGTTGCCCTTGTGTGTCAGTATTTTGTTATCTTGAGTCGGCACAACTTTCTGTTAACTTGTATAATAGTGATTTAAGTTGATGATAATAACGATGGGAACTTTAGCACAATAATACAAGTCGAATATGAAACCAAGAACTACAAGGTCTGTCTATTTATTAGTAGTATATGTCGTATGTGAACAATATAGTATCTCTTTCAAAGCTCTTTTAGTACGTTCTCCCATATGTATTCTCTAATTGACGTGATGACCAATTTGTTACAAGTATAGTCAACAGCCGTTAAAGACATTATAACAAGTTCGCATAGTGTAGTCTTCTTTGTTTATATTCTAACTTCTATAATATATATCTGCCCCTAAATAAACATCTTGTCAAACGAACCTGTCACCACACTTCCTAAGTTATGAGATGTCAAGAAGTAAGGACTCTAGCTAAATACTATTTGCTTGCCATTGGTCTCTAACTATACTATTACGGTCTGGTGTTAACTACGCTGTCTATTTAACTCTGATCGGCCATCTCTGGCTCGCCCTGTTTCTTTCTTACTACTATCTTTGAGACCCTATCATTGGCTAATTTTGACTGACTTATCTGTCGTAAGATATATATATCTATCTATCTATTTTCCTTTCGAGCGGAAGACGGCACATAGGGCAGAACCACAATCTCAAAAACAGAAACCTTGCTTTCCAAAATGGCACATATTGCAGAGATCACTGCTTCTAAAATCTATGTCGCTGTTTCCATAACAATACTTTTTACAATGACAGCTTGTCAAGCCATCGATCTATCTCCTTAGTCGCCTCTTACGACATGCCTGGAAGGTCACAGTGTCACTATTATAGTATATATATAGTATGCCTCACTTGTCTATGTGTGGCCTGTCTGACCGAAACTTGTTAACGTGTCAACCACTTGCTCATCTAATACCTTGCTCACTGTACCAGATGCAGTTTTAATCCCCTGACCGGAAGTTGTCAACGTTTCAAACCACCTGCTCGACAAAATTCTACCCTATTAACTCGTATATTTTGGGGCTTCTGACCGGAAATTGCTTAAGTGTAAAAAATCTGCTTACTTCTGCCCACCTGCGGCGTGGATTCCCGCCAGAAGTTGTTAACGTGTCAAGCATTTATTCGCTTGTGAAGTACAGAAGTGTATAATCTACTGCATCTGTCTGCATCTATCCCCTAATGTACCCACTATTTAGACCGCCTATCCAATACTATTACAAATGTACATGCCAATGTCTAACCAAAAAGTAAAGTAAAGTGCCCCCGTCACGTCAAGTGGGGTATAAGGAATATGGTGTTAGTGACCATATATTTTACAGACCTTCGGCACATAATTTTTGGGGTAATGTGGTCGGTATTACGCCTGTGCCACTTTACTTTCCTAGAAAAAAATCCGGTACCAATTAAAGGCTGGGTGAACCCGGAAGCCGTCGGCTGGGATTGAACCCTACCTCTTGTCCTTTGTAGTCCATTTCACTAACCACTGAGCTATCGCGGCTCCCTTGCCTAACCAAATAGACATGTTTAATTCTATGATATATTATAATGGCTATTATAATTATTATTAAACAAACGAAAAAAAATTTAAAACAACTAAAAATTAAGAAAAAGAGAACTACTAAATACAATTCAGAAAAGACAAATGAAATTTGTAAGGCATGTTAAACAACACAACAACCTAATAAAAGTAATATTGGAAGGGAAAATACAAGGTAAAAGAGGCAGAGGCAGACCAAGACTAACATGGACGAGTAACTTCAAAAGATGGACTAGTCAACCTATGACAATCTGCACCATCAAAGCAACAGAGTGGAATGGTGCTCCATGGTAGCCAACCTTCGTTGCGGAGACGGCACTAAATGATGATGATGATGATTATAATGATTAAACATTCATTTTAATCCATGCATCTACTCACGTCAGGCAAGGCTGTCTCATACTTTTGGTTCCAGAAACGGGACACAATCAAAGCGATATTGTTAGGGAGAGTTAGAAGCAGGAAGGTGAAGGACACTGTTAGTAGCAAGGCTGTGAGATGTGTGCCTTCGTTAGAGCTGGTCTTTGGTCTGCTAGTGGTGCTCGTAGCGTTGACGTTGACAGTTGAGGTTGACACGCTCTCGTGTTCGGAGCCTGCCAGGCGGACCCTCTTAGAGCGTGCCACTGCTACCTGAACAAATAAACCGAATTCAGAGTAACATTAAATTAGCATTGTTAACATTAAATTAGCATTGTTAACATTAAATTACCATTGTTAACATTAAATTAGCATTGTTAACATTAAATTAGCATTGTTAACATTAAAATAGCATTGTTAACATTAAAATAGCATCGTTAAAATTAAGTTAGCATTGTTGACATTAAATTAGCATTGTTAACATTAAATTAGCATTGTTAACATTAATTTAGCATTGTTAACATTAAAATAGCATAGTTAAAATTAAGTTAGCATTGTTGACATTAAATTAGCATTGTTAACATTAAATTAGCATTGTTAAAATTAAAATAGCATTGTTAAACTTAAATTAGCATTCTTCTTCTACTTCTTTCCTTCCTCATCTGCCTTTAAGCGTCGAGGGGAGATATAATTTGCGGTCTTTTGCTCTTCTGTTCGCCTCTGCTGCTGTTATGTTTCCTAGTGCTTCTAATATTCCATCGACCCAACTTTTTCGTGGTCGACTATTGGGTCTGGTGTTCTCACAACGTTTGTTGGAGGCTCGCTGTGTAGCATTTTGTTCTTTCTGCCTTGTCACGTGACCAAACCATTTTATCTGTTGTTTCTTTATATATTCTATGGCGGGGGGCTATTCCTAGCTTTTTTTCTCAGTTCTTCATTTCTGATCTTATCTCTCAGACTGTTTCCTGTCATTCGTCTAACACATTACATCTCTGTAGAGGTTATTTTCTTATTGTTCTTGCATCTAGGGTCCAGATGGCGACCAAGATGGCGGGTGTTTTATATTCGGAGTGTAGAGTGTGTGTTTAAAGTGATTTAATATATTGTGTTTCCAACGGGATACAATTTTCGAAAAGTTTCTACCAAGGAGGAGGATAAGAACCGATAAGTACTTTTTTTAAATGTAACCAGCTAAAGTTTTATATTTAGATCATAAAAGATCGCACGTGAGACCTTAGCGATCAAACACGTGGGGGGAAACATCAGTCGGGCAAAACCCCCAACGTGTGTTTTTCTTAAGTTAAGCCTTTAACCTACGACTGACTCAGCAGATCGGTAAGGGATAAATGTTTTATGCTCAGAGAAATACTCAGAAGATGGATAATAAAGTAAATTAGCACTGTTAAAATTAAATTACCATTGTTAAAATTAAATTAGAATTTGTTAACATTAAATTAGCATTGTTAAAATTGCATTAAAACTAAGAAACAATCATCATTTTTTGGCCATGTAATGAAAAGATAACAGCTGGAATATATTGTAACAACTGGAAAAATTGAGGGACGAAAAGATAGAGGAAAGCAACGAGAAAAGATACCAGACAGTTTAAGAGAATGGCTTGACAGAAGGTCAACAACAGAAATGATAAATAACTGTCGAGATCGAAAGTTGTGGAGAGACATGGTCACCTACGCCAGCAGGCTAGGTGCTTGATGTAGATGAAAAAAAAAATGGGGTAGAAATATCAATAAAGTACCCAGAAACCTTAGCAGATAAGGCCTCGTTGTGGTGGCTCTGTGAGAAAGCTCGATTTAGAAATTTAAGCGAAATGTATCTGAATCACACAATCCGAGGGGACAAAATTTTCAGAATTTATTTTTGGAGACCACATTTTTTATTTCATCTGAGACTTTATGTTGTTAATTTTTTTTTAAACGGGAAATGAAGGCGGGTGGTGTGGCTCAAAGTTTCATTTAAATGACGGCCTCACCAAGTCTAAATCCGGTCCTGTGATGTGACCATACTGTAGGTCAAACTATACAGTTGAATTATCGTCCTTATAAGGAAACACAATGCGAAGAACTTCGCCACCCCATGATGTATAGTGAAAAAGTAAAGTACCCCCGTCACGCCAAGTGGCGTATAGGGAAATATGGTGTTAGTGACCCTATATTTTACAAACCTTCAGCACATGATTTTTGGGGTAATGTGGTCGGTATTACGCCCGTGCTGCTTTACTTTTCCAGAAAAAAATCCGGTACCCATTTAAGGCTGGGTGAACCCGGAAGCCGTCGGTTGGGATCGAACCCTAACCCTTGTCCTTTGTAGTCCAGTTCATTAACCACTGAGCTATAGCGGCTCCCTACCCCAGGATGTATAGTTAGTTATATTATTGCCCATATTTTTGTGACCATAAAGTCATTATGGGGTGATCTAGTCAGCATTACGTCAGTACAGTGCACATTAAAAAAAAAATACCAGATACTCATATACATTTAAGTGATCCTAGAAGCCGTGGATGGGGAATTTTTTTTTTTTAAGATGAGTTCCCTGTAAGGAGCTGGTTGGTGTTGCTGTCATCGTTTTCATCCAGTAACGCTTGTCTTGTTAACGGCTTGTCTTGTTAACGGCTTGTCTTGTTAACGGCTTGTCTTGTTAACGGCTTGTCTTGTTATAATTTCGCTGCTTTCAAACTAGAATTCCTCACCTTCAGCTAGTCTTTATATAAAATTGTATAAAATCCGCCTTACTAAAAATAAAACTGTGCAACATGTATAAACATTTCCGCCAAAACACCTTCGTCAGTAAGGTAAAGTACGAGACTTGAACCGGCGTCTTAGCACGCGAGTTTACACACCTATATGTGCTCGGCCGCCTATCCAGAAATGTTCGGAGATTTCTGTATAGTGTCGCCTCAAGCATCGAAACTCAGATGCGAGGCGACATTCCTCACCTTCCATGGGTAATACCCTGGTACCCATTTCTGCCAACGGCTGGGTCGACCATGGGGGTATTTTTTTTTCAAACACGAGTACAATTCACACTGCTCCCAGCGGGAATCGAACACTGGTTGTCCGAACATCGGTAGTCCAGTCGGATGGTTTTCTGAACTGGGCTACCGAGGCCCCCACCTGCTACACATTTCTTACCTTCGTCAGTATGACAAGACAATAAAGAATAATACGTAAGACGATTGCATAGATGAATACTTGGAAACAGGAAAAAGATGTTTCAGCTTTGTGGGTATAATAAGTCTGAACAAACCAACGTTAGACCATAAAAGGTCTTCAGCATCTTAATTAGTTTTTCTCGAGTCAAAGACGGCACATAGGTAAGAAATTATAACTCTCTAGGATTGGCGTTTTACTGCTAGGTCTTGCTATCTTGTTTTGTTCTTAAGCCAGTGGTTAAGCCGTCTCTGTTAATTTGTTTCTTCAAAGAATTATTTTTTTTTCCTTCTGCTACCAAGAGACTAAATAAAGGCTGGCGCGGGAGGTGCCTTTTGTTCATTCTTGCCACATAACCGATGTACTTCCAGTGTCTTCTCTGTAGAATGCTTGCAAGATACGTTTGCTTGTTTGATTTCGTCTGCTAATTTTTATTTTGGTGGAAAGTCTCTCCAATTTATGTGTTAGAGTTGTCATTTGCATTTATTTTCAAAGGCAATTACCTTTTGTAACATGGGCCAGAAACAAACTAAAAATCTAAATTAATAAAAGAATAAATTAAAGAATAAAATTGTCCGACGATAGTCTATTCTGTGTGAATACAAACAAACAAAGAAGTTGTACAGACGTCATCAAGTACCAGGCCTGCTGGCGTAGATGATCATGACTCTCCACAACTTTCGATCTTGACAGTTATTTATCATTTTTGTTATTGACTTTCTGCCAAACCATTCTCTTAAGCTGTCTGGTATCTTTTTTCTTTGCTTCCCTCTTTTTCTTCGTCCAACGATTTTCCAAGTTGTTACAATATATTCCAGCTGTTCCCTTTTCATTACATGCAAAAAAAATTATGGTTGTTTCTTCATAATATTGGAAATTAGTTCTCCTTTTGCTTTGGTTTCTTTCAGAACGTTTTCGTTACTCTTATTAGCTGTCCGTGGTATTCTCAATATTCTTCTGTAAAATCACATTTCTACAGCCTCCAATGATCTTCTTGTCTGTTGTCATATTATCCATGATTCACATCCATATGTTAAGACTGACTCTACAAAACATTTAAAAAGTTTTTTTCTTGTCTATTCTCAAAAAATGGATTGCACAATATCTTCCTCATCTTTTGGAAGGCTGCTTTTGTCTGAGCCATTCTGCATCTCACCTCTGTTGTACATCTACCATCCGAGGTTAACATTGTTCATAGATATTTAAATTCATTTACCTGTTTTAATATTGTTCCACTTGTCTTTATTGTGCATTGCGGTGATTTATTCTTCTTTGTTGTTAGTATTACCTCTGTATTTTTGCTATAACGGCTATTGAGTCATTTATTTTTGCTTTCCTTCACTATAATGTCTAACATTTCTTGTAACTCATTTTCACTCTTAGCGATTAAAACTATGTACCATCAGCTTACTTTAAATTATGTATGTTATGATCTCTGATTGTTTCCACAACGTAACCTAAAGGGTAGGCATCAAGACTCATCAAGATTAATAGAAATGCGAAGCTGCTGTAAAGATGATGATAAGAATGAAAATAAAAAGAAAGTAGTCACCACAAGGCATGAACATATCGCCCTCATACACATAGGATGCCTGCTACACATTTCTTATCCTCATGCGCACCCATACCTACACATGTATGTGTGTATATGTCTGCATGTATATATATATATATATATATATATATATATATATATATATATATATCGCATACGTACTTGGACATCTAGACACTTATGGGTGTATTTGGATGTGCTTTGTGGTAATATATACAAACGTATGCGTTTATGAATGTATGGTTATGTGTGCATACGTTTGGTCACATCTGTTCGGTGGGCACATCGTTGCAGACAGATATACACAGATTCATGTGTTCGCTTGGGTACGTGTGAATATATGGATTTGTATGTGTGTGTGTATATGTTGTATACACATTTAGTCCTGTCGTAGATCATATATGTATTTTTTTAAAATGGTCCATGTGGATACATTTATTATTGGGAATCAGATTCATATCAACGTTTTCAGTAATAATAGAGTCTTGGATCTTTTACCCACTTCCATATATTTTTAGAACCCTTCCCTTTTACCGTATCTCACACCTGTGTCCCGCCCTGTCAGCCCGCCATATCAATTACAGTCCAGTCAGTGCCTGACCAAGCTCCGGACCACATGGAAGTGACTTATCTCCCTTTTTGATAGTCTAGCAAATTATCGGCATGTAGTTAAATTTATGTGCATATTTTTGTGTTGTTTATTGTTCCAACTGAAGGCCTACTTTGCCGAAACGTCGTTCTAATTTGTTTCGATTCTCACCTACGTAGAACTGGTACTATACCACTTTTTCCTTTTTTTAATGTTCGTTCAGCGTAACTACGTTGTTTGAGCAGCGTTTAGTAGTTCGGGAGACCTGTGAGAGTGACGATCTCAGTTCGGGAGACCTGTGAGAGTGACGATCTCAGTTCGGGAGACCTGTGAGAGTGACGATCTCGTTTCGGGAGACCTGTGAGAGTGACGATCTCAGTTCGGGAGACCTGTGAGAGTGACGATCTCAGTTGGGGAGACCTGTGAGAGTGACGATCTCGTTCGGGAGACCTGTGAGAGTGACGATCTCAGTTCGGGAGACCTGTGAGAGTGACGATCTCAGTTCGGGAGACCTGTGAGAGTGACGATCTCGTTTCGGGAGACCTGTGAGAGTGACGATCTCAGTTAGGGAGACCTGTGAGAGTGACGATCTCAGTTCGGGAGACCTGTGAGAGTGACGATCTCAGTTAGGGAGACCTGTGAGAATGACGATCTCAGTTAGGGAGACCTGTGAGAGTGACGATCTCAGTTCGGGAGACCTGTGAGAGTGACGATCTCAGTTAGGGAGACCTGTGAGAATGACGATCTCAGTTCGGGAGACCTGAGAGAGTGACGATCTCAGTTCGGGAGACCTGTGAGAGTGACGATCTCAGTTCGGGAGACCTGTGAGAGTGACGATCTCAGTTCGGGAGACCTGTGAGAGTGACGATCTCAGTTCGGGAGACCTGTGAGAGTGACGATCTCAGTTCGGGAGACCTGTGAGAGTGACGATCTCAGTTAGGGAGACCTGTGAGAGTGACGATCTCAGTTCGGGAGACCTGTGAGTGTGACGATCTCAGTTCGGGAGACCTGTGAAAGTGACGATCTCCACGATTCTCATTCTGTCCCTTCAGATGATACCAAGAACACGGCGCTGGCATCACATACGGAATGCATTTAACCTTTTCTCTTGCTTTCACTTAAATGCATTTTTTTTGCCCTACTCTTTTCAATTTTAAACTGTCAAGAACTCTTTACCGTACTCTAGTGCACACGGCACCTTCTGATTCTGTTGTTATCTAAGATGCTAGACATCGGATCTCACTACGATTCTGTTGTTATCTAAGATGTCTAGACATCGGATCTCACTACGATTCTGTTGTTATCTAAGATGTCTAGACATCGGATCTCACTACGATTCTGTTGTTATCTAAGATGTCTAGACATCGGATCTCACTACGATTCTGTTGTTATCTAAGATGTCTAGACATCGGATCTCACTACGATTATGTTGTTATCTAAGATGTCTAGACATCGGATCTCACTACGATTCTGTTGTTATCTAAGATGCTAGACATCGGATCTCACTACGATTCTGTTGTTATCTAAGATGGCTAGACATCGGATCTCACTACGATTATGTTGTTATCTAAGATGTCTAGACATCGGATCTCACTACGATTCTGTTGTTATCTAAGATGGCTAGACATCGGATCTCACTACGATTCTGTTGTTATCTAAGATGGCTAGACATCGGATCTCACTACGATTATGTTGTTATCTAAGATGGCTAGACATCGGATCTCACTACGATTCTGTTGTTATCTAAGATGGCTAGACATCGGATCTCACTACGATTCTGTTGTTATCTAAGATGGCTAGACATCGGATCTCACTACGATTCTGTTGTTATCTAAGATGTCTAGACATTGGATCTCACTACGATTCTGTTGTTATCCAAGATGGCTAGACATCGGATCTCACTACGATTCTGTTGTTATCTAAGATGGCTAGACATCGGATCTCACTACGATTCTGTTGTTATCTAAGATGTCAAAGACATCGGATCTCACTACGATTCTGTTGTTATCTAAGATGGCTAGACATCGGATCTCACTACGATTATGTTGTTATCTAAGATGTCAAAGACATCGGATCTCACTACGATTCTGTTGTTATCTAAGATGGCTAGACATTGGATCTCACTACGCAGAAACGGGGAATGTAACGCCACATAGAAATTGCGAATTAAAATTGTTTATAAATCTTCACTCTGATTCATCTTATGAATCGGCATCTGTGTTGCTGTCTCCCATTGGAAGTATAAATATGTAGTTTTCTGAGCTCCACAGTACAACTTTTACATAAAATTATTGGATAAACCTTGAATATATAAGGGTCAACCATAGCAACTGCTCCCTCAATGAGATAAAGCTGCTTGCACAGAACAGAGACAAATGGCGAGATTTGATAAAATATCTTTAAAAGAATTGAAAACTGCTAGAACAAAAATTCAGATAAGAGAAGGAGTATCTTGGTCTACGCCCTATGGGCCGGCTACGGCTCGAAAGGTCAATAAATAGATAGTAACTGCAAAACAACATATGACAGGTTTTGCTTAGTTTAATTTAGTCAGCAGGTCATCCTAATTTAGGCCCGTAATTGCCCAGATCTCTTTCGATGTATATTCCTCAAACTGCAGCGACCGAAAGTAATTCTTTCAAGTAAGTGATTTAGCAAGAAACAATAAAAATAGGTTCTTACGAGACTGACATTTTCCAATAGCTACTTGTGGCTTTCAAAACGTGAACTATCGACAAACTTAATACATTATAAATGAGATAGTAAAGGTTATCAACGTTGTCTGGACATCTCGTACGGCCCAGAGAACCATTAAGAGTAGTTGTCATGGGAGGAAGGTCCAACAGGGATAACATGGATGACGAAGATGAGATAAGTATATCATCATCATCATCATCATCATCGAGTGCCTTCTCCGCAACGAAGTTGGCTACCATGGATCGCCATTCTACTCTGTTTCTTGCTTTGCAGGTGCAGGCTGTCATAGATTGACTTGTCCATCTTTTGATGTTACTCGTCCATGTTAGTCTTGGTCTGCCGCTGCCTCTTTTGCCTTGTATTTTCCCTTCCAATATTACTTTTAGTAGGCTGTTGTGTCTTTTAACATGCTCCAAAAATTTCATTTGTCTTGTCTTAATGGTATTTAGTAGTTCTCTTTTCATTTTAGTTGTTTTAAAACTTCATCGTTTGTTTTCTTTTCTTTCCATCCAATTCTACATAATCTTCTATAAATCCACATTTCAAAGGCTTCAATTCTCTGTTTTCTTGTCTAATGTAGATAAGTAATAAGTTGAACTAAGTTAATGGAACGTTAATCTGAGACGACAGTTACAGACAAAACTACAACGACTATGACTTTATAGAAACATTAATCAACGGAATGTGCGTAAGAGAATGTAAATAACATTCACGTCAACAAAATCATCGCTCGTCCTACCTCTCTAATAATGAGAATATTGAGAATCATTATCGTCACAAAAGGCAACAAACTGTAGACAAGGGTGTCCACCCATGGCCAGACCTCTTCCACCAGGTGTGTGAATTGTTTGCCGCCCCTGCATTGAACAGTGTCATGCTCCTGCAACATCAGTTAAATAATTACAATGTGTACGTGATTACAGCTATAATATTAATAATAATAATAATTTAATAATAATGTAATAATATAATAATAATAACATTTAACTGTTTTGATAAGTAAATCCATCATTGGTTGCTGTGTGCCATGTTTAAGTCCTCTGCTGACTTGACAAGGTCTGTACGCAGTTTACAGACTTTTTTAAGCAAGTAAAAGAGCGCCTTTTAAAATCATCTTTGTCATAAAGTGTGCGCTGTTAATGTCAAGTTTAGACGCTACATTCTAGAAATCATGATTAAGATAAATGACACCGAAATGAAATGTGCCAAACAAATGAAGGGAACTAAGAAGACAGGTAGGGATCACTTCCGCAGAAGAAAAAAAAAATATGCAAGAAAAAAACTCAACGGCTTGGTCACGTGACGAGATAGAGAATACTAAACGTAATCTACATAGCTACAAACAGACACTGTGCTGGAGGTGATTGTGTACTTGTGTAGAGGAAGATCTGAGCACTTTGGAGTGGTCAGATATGTAAAGACGATTTGTCGACTAAACTAGACATCGAGAACACAATAGACGAAGATAAAGTTCTTGAAAAATAATGGATTGGCGTGATAAAGGAAAAGTTACAAAAAGTGTCTGCAGAAAAGACGAACCAAAGATGAAAAGGCAGCAAAGTACCTCTTCTTTTCGCCATGCAAGAAAAGAAAAAGAAGAATACAAATTTGAAAGTACAAACAAAATATAAAACTTAAATATATAAAACTGGAAAATAACCTGCTAATTAAACCTTAAACATTTCATTGCATTTGTTTTGATTAATGAGTTTCATCTAGATTGCATGTGTAATGATACGCGTGTTGGAGTACAATAATAAAGCAATTGTATAATTCAATAAACTGTTAACCTCACCTGTGTGGTGATTATAAACGTTACGTCATTTATAACATGCGGTAATATAGTAAGAGTAGCTAATGTAAGAACATAACTGTGTTATAGTCTTTGTTAGTAATAAATATATACCATTATTGCTCTTGTGCAGGGACTGTAGAGCTGGATTTACTTTGAAATAGCGAAAACATTAGTTTCTGCTTCATGGAGAATCAACGCAACATATATAATAACATAACTTCATTTATATAACAAAAATCGAATGCACGGGGTTGTGAGAACAGTGCTGAAGTGGACATGAAGTCTCTACAACAGATTATAATGTTATTATTGATACTCTGGAATTAGCGCCTGAAGCCTTTCCTGTGGTTAAAACATTCCAGTAAAGGCATAAGATAATTTAATCAGTGCTTTCGGTCATGATGAGTGACTTTCAATCAAGATAAATGAGCCACATCATCGCTATTAAAGAAGACAGATTTAACATTGAGGTTAAGATGATTGCCGGTCTTGGAATCAATTTCAAGATTCAACTATATTTTTTTATGTGCTGTCTTATCGCTGAAATCAATACCAATACTGATTATAAATCAATACCGAGCAATAACATTAAAATACTCAGAGCGTGTAGTTTCCCAATAACAACATATGGATGTGAACCATGAGCAATCTCGAAAATAACAATGAAGACATTGGTTCATTTGAAACAAAATGCTGCAGAAAATTCCATAGAATGCCAGGATAATGACAAGAAAAAGGAAAATGGAAATGCGAGACATAAATAAACAAAATAATAGCAATAGTAGAAATCATTTTAACAACATGAAACATATGCCCACATCAAAGAAAAAAACATTGGAGCTAAAACATTGGAGAAAAATGAAATGTTATGCCAACTGTATGGTGAAATAAAATATGAACACTCAATACGAAAACAGAAAAGACAATTAAAACCTTTGAAATGTGGATTTATAGAAAAAATGGAAAGATTTCGGAGGCAGGGAAGAAAACAAATAAAGAAAGTTTTGAAACAGTTGTCAAATAAGAGAGATGAACACAATTCAAACAAGACACAAATATCTTCAAGACGTTATTTTGTCAACGGACTCATCTGCGATAACACCGATGAGAAAGAGAAGTCATCTATACAGACGGATCTGTAAGACGACACGAAAGAAGTGCATGGGCATTTACAGCACGCTCGGCAGGCAAAATGGCCAAGGAAGACAGTGGTGCATACGCCATGACCACGAGTAGCATGACAATGGAGGTGATGGCAGTGACCAAGGCATTCAAATGGTTAGTCACAAGACTACACCCACGCATGTATACTGAGTGATTCGATGAGCATGATAAAAAAAGTGGAGGCGAGCTTTGTACCCATGCAATGGGTAGAGTCGTTGCAGAAATCCAAAATACGTAAGGTCACCTTTGTCTATGTCCCTGGACATGCGGGAGTACGGGGAAATGAGAGAGCGGACAGGTTGGCTAGCTGCGCTGTCGTTGAGGACGGGCAACCGATGGATCGGGCGGACATCATCAATGCACTCCGAGATGTGGGAAGAGCACATGACTTCGACAAACTCAGATCAACGTCGCTTCTTCGGATGATGGAAATGGGAGTTAAGATGGGCACAGCCAGAAATGAGAAACTTGGTGGCCGTGTAAGAAGACTTATCAACCAACATAGAACTGGAGTCGTCAGTTCTATTCGTCGTCCACCCTTTAATGGATACTGGATTTTTTTCTGGGAAAGTAAAGCGGCACGGGCGTAATACCGACCACATTACCCCGAAAATCATGTGCTGAAGATCTGTAAAATCTATGGCCACTAACACCATATTCCCTATACGCCAGTTGGCGTGACGGGGGTACTTTCCTTTTTTTACTTTTAGTATTCCTCTTCTTCTATTCTTCCCCCATTGCCTTTGGTGCCGAGGGGAGATACAATCTGTGATTATTTGCTCTTCTGTTGTTATCCCTCCTAGTAGGCCTAGTATTCCCATTATTCATCGCTTTCTCGGTCTTCCTCTTAATCTGGCGTTTTCGTAGCGTGTAATACTGTTAGTGAAAATCAACATCAATAAAATAGAAGTCATGATTATCGCAAAAGAGAAACAGAACATCAACAAAAACTATAGACGGCAGACAACTAAAACAGGTACAGGAATTTAAATACCTAGGAAGTTATTGAGTTATTGAGTTATTTGCGGGTCATCATCATTGCACTCCGAACATGTCCATAGGTGCTCAGATCCCCTCCTCAGCAATTCCCTCAGTGTCCAGCGACTGACGACTCCAGTTCTATGTTGGTTGATAAGTCTTCTTACACGGCCACCAAGTTTCTCATTTCTGGCCGTGCCCATCTTAACTCCCATTTCCATCATCTGAAGAAGTGACGTTGATCTGTGTTTGTCGAGTCCTGTGCTCTTCCAACATCTCGAAGGGCATTGATGATGTCCGCCCGATCCATCGGTTGCCCGTCCTCACCGACAGCGCAGCTAGCCAACCTGTCCGCTCTCTCATTTCCCCGTACTCCCGCATGTCCAGGGACATAGACAAAGGTGACCTTACGTATTTTGGATTTCTGCAACGACTCTACCCATTGCATGCGTACAAAGCCCGCCTCCACTTTTTTTATCATGCTCATCGAATCACTCAGTATACATGCGTGGATGTAGTCTTGTGACTCTAACCATTTGAATGCCTTGGTCACTGCCATCACCTCCATTGTCATGCTACTCGTGGTCATGGCGTAGGCACCACTGTCTTCCTTGGCTATTCTGCCTGCTGAGCATTAACTGGGACCGAGTTCTGTTCCCTACTTTTCCTGTCGAGTGTGACAATACATGAGAAAGTTCCCTTGAATGACGTAGGCACCGGTATCCACTCCTCACCAACCCTGATATTGGTAAGCCCACAGACCTGTTTGATGACATCTTCTGCCCGGCCCACCCATGATTTGCCTCTTTTTAGCCTGGTACCTTTCTCTGTGTTGAGCACGTGGTGCAATGGATGCTCTGTATCTGTACTAATCTTCAGGTATGCTCGTGCTCTCCAGATCTTGATTCTGTCATCCATGGTTGGAAAGTCAAGAAGATATCTCATTGCTACACAGGGAGTGTCCTCGTACATCCCAGGATAATGCGCATGGCTTCATTTTGTACTTTCTCCAGCCTATCAATTTGAGTCGTACTGACAGTAAGAATGGCCAGGGCATACTCGATTGGTGCGAGGACTAATCCCTGGAACAGAAGAATAAGTAGCCTCTGCTCGATGGTGGCAGCTGCCATGACCTTCAAGGCGGCTAATCCTTTGCGGGATTTTGTTATCACATGGTCGACGTGGTCCCGAAAACACAGGCTGCGATCAAACTTAACTCCGAGGTATGTCATCAACTTGTCCCTGGTCACCTCATCAGCTCCCATTCGTACTACCGGTGTGGTCGTATTAACGATATGATTGTTAAGGGAGAACCATGAAACTGATGCTTTACTAGGATTAACCAAGGCACCTGAAACCCCACACCAGGAAGAAATGCGATCGAGTTCGTCTTGCATTGTGGAGGCGATTCCCTGTCTGTATACCAGAATACCATCAGCAAAAGTCATAGTTCTTCCCCTCCCATCCAGCTGTTGGGCCGTGATCGTTATTGTGTACACATTAAATAGAACTGGTGACAATGGTGAGCCTTGTGGCAGCCCAGGACAAATGGATGTTGGCTCGGAAGACCAACTTCCACATCTGAGTATCACCTTCCTCTGAAACACTGCCGCGGCGATCCATCTAATGAGGAAGGGGTGCACCGCCAGTTTGAGGAGCATATGCATGAGATATTCAAATGGTACCCTGTTGTATGCATCCTCCAGATCTATAGCAGCAGCACATGTCTCCTCTCGTCTGTGGAAGCCTTCGAAGACGTCATAGGCAAATACTGCCGCATTGAGCCATGTCTCTTTGTTATATCTATAACCTCCGAGTGTGGGTGGGAACTTACGTTTCTGTTCAAGGTGACAGGTGACGACACGGGCAACTATTTTCTCCAGCAGCTTGCCCACAGTGTTCTGCATTGTGATGATTCTGTAGGCACTGATCTGTGAATGGTCCTTGTTTGGCTTCGGTAGCGGTAGTAAGTAGCTGTGTAGCCACTCCTCCTTAATCTGGCCACTCCGAATACTCGCATTAAACTCATTGGCCAGTGTTGTCAAGTCGTCATCAGCTAAATCGCCTATGTCATCATACCGAACACCATCTGGACCAGGAGCAGTGTTGTTATATGGTGGCAGCTGAGGTTGATATGTCTATGTGGAACAATGCAGAATTGCAGGTACATGCGGTTAGGGTGCAGACCCCAGTTCATTACGTGATTGTTAATGTGTTTGCCTGTAATGGGAAGGTGAACACACAACAATGGCAGAATCTCTTCGAATTCGATGAAGAGAATGTCATTTTCTGCGGAGACTTTAATGCTAGAGGAAACCAGTGGGGTAAAGTCATAACCAACAAGCAGGGAGAAGACCTAGAGAACGCACTGGTATCGGCCGATTTAGTGTGCTTGAATGATGGAAGGACAACAAGAATGGCCACTCGAACAGGGGACTCTGATAGTGTCATAGACCTGGCACTGGTGTCTTCCACCTTCGCACCGGTTTGCAGGTGGAATGCACTGGGGTTCCACCGCGGTGATCACTATCCATGTGTCCTCCTAATTGAGAAAAGCGGAAATAAAAGCCAGAGAAGAAAGCTCCACACATTCAACTACGAGAAAACAGACCAGGACGTCATTAGCAAAATCAGACATAGGAAACAGAGCGCCCCTCGTAGGAGGTAGGAGAGATGGACGCAGCCACCCTGGTGGAACGTAGATGTCGAGGAAGCTTAGCGGAGCAAGAGACAAACGGTCAAGACATGGCAGAAAGCCAGAAGGTATGGTAGAACACAACCTGAGCTCTTGAAGCGTCTGAAAGTAGAGGTCGACCAAAAAATGATGCACTTTAAACTATGCGCTAAGCAGGCTAAGGATGCCAAATGGGATGACTTCTGTAAAAAAGTGTGCTCAGAAAAATCGCTAGCCACATTCTGGCGCCTTCATCAGTGCATGAATGGCACACCACGACACAGAGGTATACCAGACTTTCAGAGCACAGGTCAGATATGGCACAAATCTGATGAGAGCAAAGGGAAGGCCCTGCTTGCCCGCTACATTGAGCAGACGGACCACAGAAATGAGGCTGTAAGAATGAGGATACGGGGATCTTTGTCAAATTTGTGTAAGGATGTAGGGCTGGAAGAAGATCTCACAATCACAACCGATACCATTCGCACGACACTTAAAAGGTCACACCTAGGAAGTCACCCACTATTGTCGAACAAATAAATAACTCTAGAGGCAAAGCAGGCACTCTACAATACAATCTTCATCCCAACGCTGTGCTACCAATGCCAGACCTGGACCCTAGATGCAAGAACAATAAGAAAAATGACCTCTACTGAGATGAAATGTGTTAGCCGAATAACAGGAAACAGCATGAGAGATAAGATCAGAAATGAAAAACTAAGAAAAAAGCTAGAAATAACCCCCGCCATAGAATATATAAATAAACTACGGATACAATGGTTTGGCCACGTGAAAGGCACAAAGAAAAAAAAAACACAACACAACGATCCTTCAATAAACGTTGCGAGAACACCAGACTCAAGGGCCAACCACGAAAAATATTGATTGACGGAATGTTAGAAACATTAGGAAACATAATCGAAGCAGAGGCGAAAAGATGAGCAAAATACATCAACTTATTTCTCCCCTCGACGCTGAAAGGCAAATGAGAAAGGAAAGAGAGAAATACGGTTAGTTCTTAAAGTGTGTGTGGGTTAATATGTATGTGTGAGCTAAAATAGACACAAGTACCTAGTCTTCTCTCCATGCTTTACACGACGCCTGACGCCATCCTAGTTGTAGACTTTTCTATTGTACACACAGACAAACTCAATCTGATTTTCACATCCTTGCAAAATTGCGCTCAAAAGGTAACGCCACATCTTTTGTCTCAGCTAATAATAAACACAATGTTAAGTAGGTCCTATTATATGGCTGTGAAACTTGGAGAACAACAAAATTGACAATCATGAAGATATAGACTTTCATTACTGGATGCTTACGCAGAATAAAAGGATGGAAATGACAGGACAAAATCATTAACATAGAATTATGGAAATGTACCAGTCAAATACCAGTGGATAAAGAGATACAGCGAAGACGATGGCGCTGGATAGGACACACACTGCGGAAGCCAACTGAGAGTATTACACAACAAGCCCTTTCTTTTGAATCCTAAAGGGAAAAGACAAAGAGGAAGACTAAGAAATTCTTGGAGAAGACAGACAGAAGCAGAGATGAAGATGATGGGGAAGACATGGAATGATCTTAAAAGAATGGCAAGAAACAGAACGACTTGGAAAGTGTTTGTTGAAGACCTATGCTCCCAGGGAGCTGAAAGGTAGAAGAAGGAGAATAATAAACACAGAAGCATGCAATTTTGCACACTTTAAATATGGCATATGTCGATTAAGTGTACCAAATCGCACCGCAGTCGGCCAAATAATACGACTGCAATATACCGTTAAAATGGAGCGTTTAGCAACTTGCTTTATAAGCAGTGAATTCTGATAGAATGTGCACGACATCAGTCTTTAGTGTGGGAATATTTTTCCTTAACATTGTATACCATCCGGGCAACAGCAATTGGAGACTCCAATTCTCGACTTTTAGCTGTCAATATTTTTTTAACGTGCGCGAGTGCACACGGCACCTCCATTTTTCGCTCTTATACTAGAGGGCTAGAAATCCGATAGCAGTTATCTAGAGACCAAGGAAGGCTAATGTGTCTAGGAAATCACGGGTTCGAGTTGGAACATTCCCATCGTCTGAGGCAGTGTTCTAACTCTGAGCCTTATCTTATACATCTAGGCTGCCCTGTCCCCGTTCATGTGTTTAAAAACATTGTTTGTGTTCTTATACTAAAACATTGTTTGTGTTCTTATACTAAAACATTGTTTGTGTTCTTATACTAAAACATTGTTTGTGTTCTTATACGAAAACATTGTTTGTGTTCTTAAACTAAAACATTGTTTGCGTTCTTATACTAAAACATTGTTTGTGTTCTTATACTAAAACATTGTTTGTGTTCTTATACTAAAACATTGTTTGTGTTCTTATTCTAAAACATTGTTTGTGTTCTTATACTAAAACATTGTTTGTGTTCTTATACAAAAACATTGTTTGTGTTCTTATACTAAAACATTGTTTGTGTTCTTATACTAAAACATTGTTTGTGATCTTATACTAAAACATTGTTTGTGTTCTTATACTAAAACATTGTTTGTGTTCTTATACTAAAACATTGTTTGTGTTCTTATACTAAAACATTGTTTGTGTTCTTATACTAAAACATTGTTTGTGTTCTTATACTAAACATTGTTTGTGTTCTTATACTAAACATTGTTTGTGTTCTTATACTAAAACATTGTTTGTGTTCTTATACTAAAACATTGTTTGTGTTCTTATACTACCTTATAAAAACATTGTTTGTGTGTTCTTATACTAAAACATTGTTTGTGTTCTTATACTAAAACATTGTTTGTGTTCTTATACTAAAACATTGTTTGTGTTCTTATACTAAAACATTGTTTGTGTTCTTATACTAAAACATTGTTTGTGTTCTTATTACCAAAAAAATTGTTTGTGTTCTAATACTAAAACATTGTTTGTGTTCTTATACTAAAACATTGTTTGTGTTCTTATACTAAAACATTGTTTGTGTTCTTATACTAAAAACTTATACTGTTTGTGTTCTTATACTAAAACATTGTTTGTGTTCTTATACTAAAACATTGTTTGTGTTCTTATTCCAAAAAAAATTGTTTGTGTTCTAATACTAAAACATTGTTTGTGTTCTTATACTAAAACATTGTTTGTGTTCTTATACTAAAAATTGTTTGTGTTCTTATACTAAAACATTGTTTGTGTTCTTATACTAAAACATTGTTTGTGTTCTTATACTAAAACATTGTTTGTGTTCTTATTCCAAAAAAAATTGTTTGTGTTCTAATACTAAAACATTGTTTGTGTTCTTATACTAAAACATTGTTTGTGTTCTTATACTAAAAAATTGTTTGTGTTCTTCTACTAAAGCATTGTTTGTGTTCTTATACTAAAACATTGTTTGTGTTCTTATACTAAAACATTGTTTGTGTTCTTATACTAAAACATTGTTTGTGTTCTTATACTAAACATTGTTTGTGTTCTTATACTAAAACATTGTTTGTGTTCTGATACTAAAACATTGTTTGTGTTCTTATACTAAAACATTGTTTGTGTTCTTATACTAAAGCATTGTTTGTGTTCTTATACTATAAAACATTGTTTGTGTTCTTATACTAAAACATTGTTTGTGTTCTTATACTAAAACATTGTTTGTGTTCTTATACTAAAACATTGTTTGTGTTCTTATACTAAAACATTGTTTGTGTTCTTATACTAAAACATTGTTTGTGTTCTTATACTAAAACATTGTTTGTGTTCTTATACTAAAACATTGTTTGTGTTCTTATACTAAAACATTGTTTGTGTTCTTATACTAAAACATTGTTTGTGTTCTTATACTAAAGCATTGTTTGTGTTCTTATACTAAACATTGTTTGTGTTCTTATACTAAAACATTGTTTGTGTTCTTATACTAAAACATTGTTTGTGTTCTTATTACCAAAAAAATTGTTCGTGTTCTAATACTAAAACAGTGTTTGTGTTCTTATACTAAAACATTGTTTGTGTTCTTATACTAAAACAGTGTTTGTGTTCTTATACTAAAACATTGTTTGTGTTCTTATACTAAAACATTGTTTGTGTTCTTATTACCAAAAAAATTGTTCGTGTTCTAATACTAAAACATTGTTTGTGTTCTTATACTAAAACATTGTTTGTGTTCGTATACTAAAACATTGTTTGTGTTCTTATACTAAAACATTGTTTGTGTTCTTATACTAAAACATTGTTTGTGTTCTTATACTAAAACATTGTTTGTGTTCTTATACTAAAACATTGATCGTGTTCTTATACTAAAACATTGTTTGTGTTCTTATACTAAAACATTGTTTGTGTTCTTATTCCAAAAAAAATTGTTTGTGTTCTAATACTAAAACATTGTTTGTGTTCTTATACTAAAACATTGTTTGTGTTCTTATACTAAAAAATTGTTTGTGTTCTTCTACTAAAGCATTGTTTGTGTTCTTATACTAAAACATTGTTTGTGTTCTTATACTAAAACATTGTTTGTGTTCTTATTCCAAAAAAAATTGTTTGTGTTCTAATACTAAAACATTGTTTGTGTTCTTATACTAAAACATTGTTTGTGTTCTTATACTAAAAAATTGTTTGTGTTCTTCTACTAAAGCATTGTTTGTGTTCTTATACTAAAACATTGTTTGTGTTCTTATACTAAAGCATTGTCTGTGTTCTTATACTAAAGCATTGTCTGTGTTCTTATACTAAACATTGTTTGTGTTCTTATACTAAAACATTGTTTGTGTTCTGATACTAAAACATTGTTTATGTTCTTATACTAAAACATTGTTTGTGTTCTTATACTAAAGCATTGTTTGTGTTCTTATACTAAAACATTGTTTGTATTCTTATACTAAAACATTGTTTGTGTTCTTATACTAAAACATTGTTTGTGTTCTTATACGAAAACATTGTTTGTGTTCTTAAACTAAAACATTCTTTGTGTTCTTATACTAAAACATTGTTTGTGTTCTTATACTAAAACATTGTTTGTGTTCTTATACTAAAACATTGATCGTATTCTTATACTAAAACATTGTTTGTGTTCTTATACTAAAACATTGTTTGTGTTCTTATTCCAAAAAAAATTGTTTGTGTTCTAATACTAAAACATTGTTTGTGTTCTTATACTAAAACATTGTTTGTGTTCTTATACTAAAAAATTGTTTGTGTTCTTCTACTAAAGCATTGTTTGTGTTCTTATACTAAAACATTGTTTGTGTTCTTATACTAAAGCATTGTCTGTGTTCTTATACTAAAGCATTGTCTGTGTTCTTATACTAAAACATTGTTTGTGTTCTTATACTAAAACAGTGTTTGTGTTCTTATACTAAAACATTGTTTATGTTCTTATACTAAAACATTGTTTGTGTTCTTATACTAAAACAGTGTTTGTGTTCTTATACTAAAACATTGTTTGTGTTCTTATACTAAAACATTGTTTGTATTCTTATACTAAAACATTGCTTGTGTTCTGATACTAAAACATTGTTTGTGTTCTTATACTAAAACATTGTTTGTGTTCTTATACTAAAACATTGTTTGTGTTCTTATACCAAAACATTGTTTATGTTCTGATACTAAAAACGTAGTTCTCGCTCGTGCCCTTACAAACATTATCTTGTTTTTTCACTCTAAAAGTCCTCTACTGTTTAAAAAATAACATTACTTGGTGAAGCAGTTAAACTTATTCAAATAAGACAAAAGAAGTGGCAAAAGTGGAAGCGGAAAAAATAAGAAACGGAGAAAATTATTCTCTTTTTTGAGACAGATAATGATGAGGTCTGTATTATAGCTAACCTCTTAGGTGGAAAATAGCACTCAAGCATACATTTATTGAAGACTAGGCAAGTGTTTCAAGAAATATAAATTGGAACTGAACTATTATACTCCAGAACCGGCTATTGTATTTATTTATTATCACTCCTTATTTTTTAGAAAATAATAACCCCCCCCCCCCCCCCCCCTTTTAAGGATTGTTGCCCTGGGGAATCAACTTTAAGATCTCCTCGTGCTACCCTACTTAGGGAAATGTAGAAATTCAAGAGAAAGTGATTGAAGCCAAATAATACCAAATCATGTATCACTGAGGTAATAATGTTTATCACAGCCGGTTGTTATTATCCCAAAGTAGCTATTAAGTTCTAATCTTGGGCTCTTGTTATCGTTTGTGAATGAAAATGTTCTAAGCCTAGTACCTTCCCATGACTCCTAGTACCTTCCCATAACTCCTAGTACCTTTCCATGACTCATAGTACCTTCCCATTACTCCTAGTACCTTCCCATAACTCCTAGTACCTTCCCATGACTCCTAGTACCTTGCCATGACTCCTAGTACCTTCCCATCACTCCTAGTACTTCCAAACACTCCAAGTATCATTCCCTCATTCCTAGTAACTTCCCATCACTCCTAGTAACTTCCAATCATTCCTAGTACATTCCCATCACTCCTATTACATTCCCATCATTCCTGGTACCTTCCCATCATTCATGGTACCTACCCATCACGCCTAGTACATTCCCATCACTCCTAGTAAATTTCCATCATTCCTATTACTTTCCCATCACTCCTAGTACCTACCCATCATTCCTAGTACCTTACCATCAATCCTGGTACCTACCCATCACTCCTAGTACATTCCCATCCCTCCTAGTGCCTTCCCATCACTCCTACTAACTTCCCATCATTCCTAGTAACTTCCCATCACTCCAAGTACCTTCCCATCATTTCTAGTACCTTCCCATCATTCCTAGTACATTCCCATCACTTCTAGCACCTACCCATCACTCCTAGTACCTTCCCAGCATTCCTAGTACCTTCCCATCACGCCTGGTACCTATTCATCACTCCTAGAACATTCCCATTTCTCCTAGTACCTTCCCATCACTCCTAGTAACTTCCCATCACTCCAAGTACATTCCCATCATTCCTAGTACCTCCGCATCATTCCTAGTAACTTCCCATCACTTCTAGCACCTTCCCATCACTTCTAGCACCTTCCGATCATTCCTAGTAACTTCCCATTATTCCTAGTAACTTCCCATCATTTCTAGCACCTTTCCATCACTTCTAGCACCTTTCCATCACTCTTAGTACCTTCCCATCATTCCTAGCATCTTCCCATCATTCCTAGCACCTTCCCATCATTCCTAGCACCTTACCGTCATTCGTAGTACCTTCCCACCATTCTTAAATTTGATAACTTATAGAAATTGTTTAAATTTAATGACACCACACAATTAATAAGATTTTCAAACGAAAGTAAATATGTATGTATGAATGATATTTAGTCCTGAACGCTCGTAATAAAAAAAAAATTAAGTTTGGAAAATCTGAAAATTTCAGGGGATGCAGTACTCCATTTAAAAAAATATATATTTTAAGACTCAACTTCCTCTTGTCACTTTGAATGTATAATGAAAGAAGCATGTTGTGTTTTATCCTGCTGTAAAGACACAAATGAGAAAATCAACAATAGTAGCATTGACAAACATCTATGTTGTACAATCTCTCTATACGTCCACAAAAAGGAATGAAAGTAGGGGCAATATCGATATGAGCCATCTTATTATTACATTTATCATCACTCAGTCTGGGTGTCCGGTTAGCGCAATCGATAGGCGGTTGGCTTACCACGGCAACAGCCGGGGTTCGGACCCTGGCGAGGACACCTGGGTTTTACTAATTCCCTAAAAATTAGTACCTTTGAAGTCGGAGTAAATCTGCCTGCATGGCGAGGGGCATCCTGTAACGGGATAAAACAACAAATTTTACACGCAAAATTCAGTCCCACAAAATTGAGTGGGTGGGACTTCGTCAGAGGTCAAAGCTGACGAAAGCGAACGAACGAACGAACGATCACTCAATTTCTAACGTATATCGCTTCTTTAAGCAAGCAACAGCAATCTCATAGCATTATCGATGCGTTGTTGATAGCGTTATTGATGAGTTGTTAGTAAATACAAAAATAATAATGTTCAACTCCAGTGTTAAGTCAGTCCTATTATATGGCTGTGGAACATGGAAAACAACAAAACTGACAATCATGAAGATACAGACTTTCATTAATTAGGTTACTATAGTCAACTATGACAGACTGAGGCTACTATAGTCAACTATTACTGACGAAGGCTACTATAGTCAACTATGACAGACTGAGGCTACTATAGTCAACTATTACTGACGAAGGCTACTATAGTCAACTATTACTGACGAAGGCTACTATAGTCAACTATGACAGACTGAGGCTACTATAGTCAACTGTGACTAACTGAGGCTACTATAGTCAACTATTACTGACGAAGGCTACTATAGTCAACTATGACAGACGAAGGCTACTATAGTCAACTATGACTGACGGAGGCTACTACTATTATAAAATGATATTTATGAGCACTGAATTAATCACTATCATCGATTGTTTAAATTGTCTTCACCGCCAAGATAATAATTATCATCGACGATGTTTTAACTATGACCGTTAAATTAATTTTGAAGCATCTGAGATTGAAGCCTTTTGAAATGTGGATTTATAGAAGAATATGTAGAAATGGATGGGAAAAAAAAGAAAACAAATGATGAAGTTTTAAAACAGCTAAAAAATAAAAGAGCACTACTATACACAATAAGAACAAGACAAATAAGATTTTTTGGGGCATGTTAAAAGACATAACAGCCTACTAAAAGTAACATTGGAAGGGAAAATACAAGGTAAAAGAGGCAGTCCAAGACTAACATGGACGAGTAACGTCAACAGATGGATAAATCAGCCCATGACAATCTGCACCATCAAAGCAAGAGACAGAGAGGAATGGCGCTTCATGGTAGTCAACTTTCGATGCGGAGACGGCACTCAATAATAATGATGATGATGATGTTAAAGTAATAATTAATCTATAGGTTTCCACCAAAAACGGATTGCGCTGAAAGGCTATCTGACTTGTAGCTGACTACTGGCATATAGGCCAGGGAACCAAAACTGATAAAGATCCAATATCTAGTACATGAGTTGGTCCTAGTAAGTCTGACCTGATGTGACGGAAGGAGGAATACTCAGCCTTGATCTCAAAATATTTCTGGGTGAGATCGAATGTTTTAGATCGAAATGAGCAGGAAACGCAGTTTGCTGAAAACTAGGAATACACGTGGATTACGTCAATTTAACGTCTTTTAGAAGGGCGAGTAGAGAAGATATATAGAGGCTGCAGAGCAAAAGTGAAATCCCGAAGGAAATTGCTAAATAGATTCAAGGGAACAATACATTTGATATGGCAATGACTGAAGCTGCTTAACACGCGAAGGCCATAAAATTATATATTCTTCCTCTCTATGACGCTGCCACACGGCACAAGTAGCAAGAGAAAGAAGGGAAAATAAGAAATAAGAAGTTGGTGAAGAAAAAAAAATGAAAGAAAATATAAAGATAGAGAAAAAAAAGAACGAATAAGTAAACAAAAGAAAGAAAGTAGTAAAAGAAAGAAAGAAACATAAAAATAAAGAAAGAAATTAAGAAAGAACGAAAGAAAGAAGAAACAAACAAAGAAGAAAGAAAGAAGGAAAGAAAGAACGAAAGAAAGAAGAAAGAAAGAAAAAAAAGAAAAAAGAAAAAGAAAAAAAAAAGAAAGAAAGAAAGAGCGAAAGAAAGAAGAACAAAAGAAAGATAGAAAGAAAAAAAAGAAAGAAAGAACGAACGAAAGAAAGAAGAACAAAAGAAAGATAGAGAGAAAAAAGAAAGAAAGAAAAACAGAAAGAAAGAAAAACAGAAAGAAAGAAAAAAAAAAGAAAAAAGAAGGAAAGAAAGAACGAAAGAAAAAAAGAAAGAAAGATAAAGAATCACCAGGTGAACATGAAAATACAAGCATCATTGACTAAGAAAAGATCAGCGGAAACCTACCATCACAATCTCGGCCGTCCACAGAAAGTGTACATTAAGTGTCAACATGAGAAGAAAGAGGAAGGCGATAACTTTCCTGGCTCTCGAGACGTTGCACATCGAGCTGGCTTGGAAGGGAAAACAAACCACAATGTACCTGAGAATGAAATGAATTTACATAACATATGTGGTTATGTGGTAATTATTGTCAAATATGGTTTCACTTAAGATAAACGAGGAGTTAAATGTGATTTTCAAGATATATAAACACGATTATGTTTTTAACACTACCTGTCTGTCTGTCTGTCTGAGTGTGTGTGTCTGTATGTCTGTGTGTGTCTGTTTGTCTGTCTGTCTGTCTGTCTGAGTGTGTGTGTGTCTGTCTGTCTGTATGTGTGTCTGTCTGTCTGTGTGTCTGTCCGTGTGTCTGTCTGTCTGTCTGTCGATCGGTCGGTCGGTCGGTCGATCTGTCTGTCTGTCTGTGTGTGTGTGTGTCTGTGTGTGTCTGTATGGTTATGTGTCTGTGTGTCTCTCTGTCTGTCTGTCGGTCGGTCGGTCGGTCGGTCGATCGTGCGGTCTATCGGTCTATCTGTCTGTCTATCATCCTTTCGAGCCGAAGACGGCACATAGGGCAGAACCACAATCTCAAAAACAGAAACCCTGCGTGCCAAAATGGTACATATTGCAGATATAATTGTTTCTAAAATCTATTGCGCGGTTTCCATAATAATACTTTTTACAATGACAGCTTGTCAAGCCATTTATCAACCTCCTTAGACGCCTCTTACGACATGCTTAGAAGGTCACAGTGTCACTATTCTTTACTCATAATGAGGCCCCGGTAACAAACAGGAATTTTCAACACTTGTACACTTTATTTTTCAATTAAACTGATGTAATATTTTAAGCATAACAAAACAACAGACGCAACAATGCAAACATAATTTACTAAGAATACATGTAATTGAAACATAATTTTGACAAAGATACAATATATAATTAAAACAAAAAATTAATAAAGAGAAAAATACATAATTCACACATGTTTTAAATAAATAAACAGTAAGTTTATAGTATAATTCTAATAGTTATAGTTAGTCGAAGGCCCGGGCACCACTGCAAACGAATTAGAATCCATAACTGCTCAACCACCCGTGCCTGTGGAATCATCCGAATTAACATTTCATCTCATTGAATTATCCAAACAAAGAAAAGCAACTGCAGCCCCCATTATATAGCAGCCACAGCACACGCCAACAGATATAAAGCGTAGCGGCACCGAAAGTGACCGCAGTTGAACTGTCCTTCGTTATACGATATCATCATTCATTGTAAGCAATCGGATTATCGAAACACGATCCGCATGAAAAATACAGATCACGGTGTGCACAGGGCACTAAACTCAGTCGCTCCGGCAGCAAGCGGGACTTGAAATATGAAGAAACTACAACAAGGGATACTATTCAGGCAGAACCTCAAAGGTTCATGTCGCCTATTCGCCATATTAACCGGAAGTCCATAATTCTAACAAAGATACAACAAATAATTAAACTATAACTTAATAAACAGCAAATATGTTATATAACTGTAAACTATCAAGAAGCAGTTATGTTTATGCTGTTATAGATATATAGTGGCGTGTGAGCTGTCGACCCTCGACCCAGTGAAGCATTCGTAAAGCTGAAATCACATATAAAGCTGAACATCTTGTAAGCTTTCAGACACAAACGCATATAGGAAGTCGCTGCCAGAGAGTGATGAATCAGGTGCCCCCTTCCTAGAGTATCAAGAAAATAAAGCGCTGAAACACTAAATTATAAGTGAGAATTAAAAAGTAAAGAGCCCCCGTCACGCCAAATGGGGTATAGGAAATATGATGTTAGTGACCATAAATTTTACAGACCTTCAGCACATGATTTTTGGGGTAATGTGGTCGGTATTACGCCCGTACAGCTTTACTTTCCCAGAAAAAAAATCCGGTAACCATTAAAGGCTGGGTGAACCGGTCGCCGTCGGTTGGGATTGAACCCTACTTCTAATTAGAAGTGGGGGTGATAGGAAATAGAGGGGATAATCTTCAAATAAATTTGTCCAAGTAAGTAAATAACGTGTTTTCTCATTTAAATACATAATGATGAAAATAATTAAGGCAGTGAATGACAAAAATACATGACAGAAGAATAACTAAAATAAAAGGTTTTGGGGAAGTAATTAGGATTCATCATCATCATGTGCCATATTAGATGGGGTAGGCGATCATGTCCTTCCAATAGATTTCTATCCACAGTGCATCGTATCAGTTATGTTATTGACTGTTTTCTATGCCGTGTCATCAAGCTATCTAGTATCTTCTCTCTTTGTCGTCCACAATCTCTCTTTCCCTGTATTTTGTCATTTGTAGCCAAGTATTCTCTTTTCCTCTTATAATGATGTGCCGGATAAATGTCGATTGTCTCTCTCTGGTGGTTTTAGGATCTTCATTTTTGTGTTGGCCTATTTGATAATACCCTCGTTAGTTTTATGGAACTTTCAACATTCTTCTGAGAAATCCCATCTCTATAGCCTCTATAATCGTCATTTCATTTGTTTTTCTACTGTCCATGATTGATTTCCATTCGTCAGAATTGGCCATATATAACAATGATGAATTCTCTTTCAAACTTCTATTTGACATATACTTGCTGCACAAGATTTTTTTTTTCTTTAAATGCTATTTTGGTCCGAGCTACTCAACTTTCTTATTTCTGTCGTGCAATCGTCCTTCTGATGTTATATTATTGTGGCCAAGTATTTGGCACGCTATGTACAGCCAGTCTTAACATATGGATGTGAATCATGGACAATAGGACAACAGACAAGAAAATCACTGGTCTGTAGAAATGTGGTTTTACAGAAGAATATTGAGAATGCCATGGATAGCTAAGAAGAGTAATGAAGATGTTCTGAAAGAGGCCAAAACAAAAAGAGAGCTAATTTCCGATATTAGGAAGAAACAATCATCATTTTTTGGCCATGTAATGTGAAGAGAACAGCTGGAATATATTGTAACAACTGGGAAAATAAATTGAAGGACGAAGAGATAGAGGGAAGCAAAAATAAAAGATACCAAACAGCTTAAGAGAATGGCTTGGCAGAAGGTCAACAGCAGAAATGATAAATAACTGTAGTGATCGAAAGTTGTGGAGAGACATAATCACCTACACCAGCAGGCCCGGTACTTGATGATGATGATTTGACACGTTGCACTTGTTTGCAGATTTGTCATGCTAATTTTTCATTCTCATTACTTCTGTTTTCTTACTATTCAGACTGAGACCTTTTTAGTTTCCTTCTTTTACTATTATGTCTATCATTTCTTGTAGTTCATTCCGTCTCTGCTATTAAGACTGTCTTCCGCGGTATTGCAAATTGTTTTCGTTGTGAGTGTCCATCATTAGGTTTAGTGGGTGGTAGCACAGAGAATAGTGAAGAAATAGGATTAGTGAGTGATAACACAGAGAATAGTGAAGAAATAGGATTAGAGAGTGGTACACACAGAGAATAGTAAAGAAATAGGATTAGTGAGTGGTAACACAGAGAATAGTAAAGAAATAGGATTAGTGAGTGGTAACACAGAGAATAGTGAAGAAATAGGATTAGTGAGTGGTAACACAGATAATAGTGAAGAAATAGGATTAGTGAGTGATAACACAGATAATAGTGAAGAAATAGGATTAGTGAGTGGTAACACAGAGAATAGTGAAGAAATAGGATTAGTGAGTGGTAACACAGAGAATAATGAAGAAATAGGATTAGTGAGTGGTAACACAGAGAATAGTGCAGAAATAGGATTAGTGAGTGGTAACACAGAGAATAGTGAAGAAATAGGATTAGTGAGTGGTAACACAGAGAATAATGAAGAAATAGGATTAGTGAAGAAATAGGATTAGTGAGTGGTAACACAGAGAATAATGAAGACATAGGATTAGTGAGTGGTAACACACAGAATAATGAAGAAATAGGATTAGTGAGTGGTAACACAGAGAATAGTGAAGAAATAGGATTAGTGAGTGGTAACACAGAGAATAGTGAAGAAATAGGATTAGTAAGTGGTAACACAGAGAATAATGAAGGAATAGGATTAGTGAGTGGTAACACAGAGAATAATGAAGAAATAGGATTAGTGAGTGATAACACAGAGAATAGTGAAGAAATAGGATTAGTGAGTGATAACACAGAGAATAGTGAAGAAATAGGACTAGAGAGTGGTAAACACAGAGAATAGTAAAGAAATAGGATTAGTGAGTGGTAACACAGAGAATAGTAAAGAAATAGGATTAGTGAGTGGTAACACAGAGAATAGTGAAGAAATAGGATTAGTGAGTGGTAACACAGATAATAGTGAAGAAATAGGATTAGTGAGTGATAACACAGATAATAGTGAAGAAATATGATTAGTGAGTGGTAACACCGAGAATAGTGAAGAAATAGGATTAGTGAGTGGTAACACAGAGAATAGTGAAGAAATAGGATTAGTAAGTGGTAACACAGAGAATAATGAAGGAATAGGATTAGTGAGTGGTAACACAGAGAATAATGAAGAAATAGGATTAGTGAGTGGTAACACAGAGAATAGTGAAGAAATAGGGTTAGTGAGTGGTAACACAGAGAATAGTGAAGAAATAGGATTAGTGAGTGGTAACACAGATAATAGTGAAGAAATAGGATTAGTGAGTGATAACACAGAGAATAGTGAAGAAATAGGATTTGTGAGTGGTAACACAGAGAATAATGAAGAAATAGGATTAGTGAGTGGTAACACAGAGAATAGTGAAGAAATAGGATTAGTGAGTGGTAACACAGAGAATAGTGAAGAAATATGATGTGTGTATTACATAGAGAGAGATGAAGAAATAAATCTTGCTAAAATAGAAAAAGGAGCAACATTAATGAAAAGATGCATAAACTGATGCTAAAATAGAAAAAGGAGCAACATTAATGAAAAGATGCATAAACTGATGCTAAAATAGAAAAAGGAGCAACAGTAATGAAAAGATGCATAAACTGATGCTAAAATAGAAAAAGGAGAAACGTTGATGAAAAGATGTGTAAAATGATGTTAAACAGAAAAAAAAATAGATAAGACAAACCATCCAGGCAGGAATTGTGAAAATAAGATTTCACCGGAAGTGACCAAAAACGAGTGGATAAAAAAGTTAATGGAGTGTTGAAAAAAAATGTGGTGATAAAAATGTAAGGAAATTAGAAATCTGACAACCATCTCATTCGAAAACGCAAAAACAAAAAAAAATTCTACATTTCCCTGATTTTAAGAACATTTTTGTTTTGACGTAACTACGGGTATGCAAAACAATAATCAAGAAATGGCACGGATTTATTACCTTGTCAATGAGTAATTAAGCCTCCCCCCCCCCCAGCAAAAAAACAAAACAAAAAACCTCCACATGTCTTTCACATCCATTTTTGGCGTCTGTCTGGAGTTTTATGAGCCTGTGGAATAAAGATCGCATGTCCAGTGCGGCGGCAGCCATGATGTATTCAAACGAGAATTATTATTTATTTCACACCACACCATAGATCACCCTGGAAGATATCAGTAGAGTGCCCAAACTCCTTAGCAGAGGTGAGGCTCCGTTGAAATTGCGCTTATAACTTTCCTGCTATATATTTCAATGTCCTGAATTTTTGTATGATCAGAAAAAGGAGACCAGAAATGTATATTCTGGTATAAACCCATGTGTCCCACATTAATGCACTGGCTAGAGGATATTTCAGAACATTATGTGTTTATGTTTGATCTCAGACGAACTTTTTTCTCTGAAGATCGACACACCTTCTAATGTTAAGTGAGCAGGTGTGGTTCCACCATGTGTTTGGCAAATTTGTAGAAATATATACAACGAACCAAACAAATGAAAAGACGGTTAGAGGCCACAGAGATGGGATTTCTCAGAAGAATTTTGAAAGTTTCCGGGACAGATAAAAAGACAAATGAGGAAATTCTCAAAGAGGCCAAAATAAAAAAGCAGCTCTTAAAAACATCACAAAGAAACAATCAACATTTTTAGGGCACATCATGAGAAGAGGAAAGTTGAAATACATTGGTTACAACAGGAAAAATACAAGGAAAGAGAGATCGAGGACGACAAAGAGATAAAATACTAGATAGCTTGGTGTCATGGCATGGCAAACAGTCAACAACATAACTGATACGATGCACTGTAGATAGAAGATTGTGGAAGGACATGATCGCCTACGCCAACCGGTATGGCACATGATGATGATGATATAACGAACACCTCAATATGATCCGAAGCATCTGCTCTGTAGAAACGACAGAGTAATCGACTGTGCCGATATTCAAACTGCCTTCAAGAATGTTTGACTATATAGTAACCGATTGATGTAACAATTACGGATCTGCATTATAAACAAACTGAACATATGTCATTAGTTATATTTCCTTTGGTGACTGAACCGCAATGGCATTAAAAATCTGCTCATTGGGTAGTTTGAACTGCCTGTTTGACTCTTATCTTTGTATCATTAGGAACACATTGTTCACGGTTAAATCATGTAACTGCTGTCTGTTTCCAGTAATAATTACATATCAATATTATTATGTCTGCATCATTATTATGTATATATCTTATATCTTAGACAGTCTATCTTGGAGGAGGAAATACAACGTAAAGATGGTTATAGGCAAACAAAGATTAAAGTAAACAGATTTAAAAAAAAAAGTAAAGTACCCACGTCACACCAAGTGTAGGGAATATGGTGTTAGTGACCATAAATTTTATAGACCTTCGGCACATGATTTTTGGGGCAATGTGATCAATATTACGTCCGTGCCACTTTACTTTCCCAGAAAAAAATATCCGGTACCCATTAAAGACTGGGTGAACCGGAAGTCGTCGATTGGGGTCGAACCCTACCTCTGAGAGAGAGAAATAGTTAATTTGTCCCTCTTCTTCTACGCCAGAAATCGTATCGCGCTTATCCCACAAACCACACTGGACAGACCCATCACTTTAATGTCACACTGACCTAAGGAGGCATGAAAAGAGCATTACGAGGAGGCATCTAAGAGCTATCAATTAATCACAACTGACATCCGGCGTCGGGATTAGTGAACCATAGCTGAGTGAAACCTCATTCTAATTCCTGGTGGACGTCTCAGGAACAGACGAAGCGATCTGACCCAGAGATTATGGACCTGAGATGGACGGCAAACCCGCTAACATGCCGGTGCTAAAGCCGGATATGTCAAGAAATTGGACAAATATATAGACCACTCCTCTCCCATTTCCCTCACTTTAAAAAAAAAAAAAGAAAAAAAAAAGAAAGTGGAAACTTTCACAGCAACTGTCAACAAACAGAAGCGATAACATATATAAACCACGTGACTAAAACATAAACAAATCAACAAGAGACTGGACCATAAATTCCCTCTGAAGGAAGTGACAATAAACGAGGAAATTAATTTGTTTGATACAATAGCTTCCTGACAAGCTGACAACCGTGTATTCCCTCGACACACGCACAAACACGGAGTCTGATCAAATCGAAAGTTGAGGTCGGCGAGAGACTTAAGAAAGCTGTTACCCCTCTCTCGTGACTTCGGACAAGTTCTTCCAGGAAACAAGTGAGCAGCAATCAATACCAGCCAATATCATTAAGTTCCGATTTGCCAGGACACATAGGTGATAACGAAATCCGAGGTTAATGTCAGTCAAAGTGTGTGCATGTACGTCTCTCGCTCAGTCCGTCAGAGTTGGTTACAGTTATGTTCATATTGTTATTGATGTCATGTATGTTCGTGAGACCGTAAAATGGTTATCTTGTTATAACAATAATATCCATAACCCGTCGTTGTTGCAATCATCAGCACATTCCAAAGCAATTATATAAACTGTCATTGTTGCAATCATCAGCACATTCCAAAGCAATTATATAAACTGTCATTGTTGCAATCATCGGCATATACCAAAGCAATTATATAACCCGTCGTTGTTGCAATCATCGGCACATACCAAAGCAATTATATAAGCCGTCATTGTTGCAATCATCGGCATATACCAAAGCAATTATATAAGCCAGCATTGTTGCAATCATCGGCACATACCAAAGCAATTATAAAAGCCGGCATTGTTGCAATCATCGGCACATACCAAAGCAATTATATAAACCGTCATTGTTGCAATCATCGGCACGTACCAAAGCAATTATATAAGCCGTCATTGTTGCAATCATCGGCATATACCAAAGCAATTATATAAGCCGTCATTGTTGCAATCATCGGCACATACCAAAGCAATTATGATAAGCCGTCATTGTTGCAATCATCGGCATATACCAAAGCAATTATGATAAGCCGTCATTGTTGCAATCATCGGCACATACCAAAGCAATTATATAAACCGTCATTGTTGCAATCATCGGCACGTACCAAAGCAATTATATAAGCCGTCATTGTTGCAATCATCGGCACATACCAAAGCAATTATATAAACTGTCATTGTTGCAATCATCGGCACGTACCAAAGCAATTATATAAGCCGTCATTGTTGCAATCATCGGCACATACCAAAGCAATTATATAAACCGTCATTGTTGCAATCATCGGCATATACCAAAGCAATTATATAAGCCGTCATTGTTGCAATCATCGGCACATACCAAAGCAATTATGATAAGCCGTCATTGTTGCAATCATCGGCATATACCAAAGCAATTATGATAAGCCGTCATTGTTGCAATCATCGGCACATACCAAAGCAATTATATAAACCGTCATTGTTGCAATCATCGGCACGTACCAAAGCAATTATATAAGCCGTCATTGTTGCAATCATCGGCACATACCAAAGCAATTATATAAACTGTCATTGTTGCAATCATCGGCACGTACCAAAGCAATTATATAAGCCGTCATTGTTGCAATCATCGGCACATACCAAAGCAATTATATAAGCCGTCATTGTTGCAATCATCGGCACATACCAAAGCAATTATATAAACCGTCATTGTTGCAATCGTCGGCATATACCAAAGCAATTATATAAGCCGTCATTGTTGCAATCATCGGCACATACCAAAGCAATTATGATAAGAAAAGCTGATCTAATAGAGAAGATCCCTACGGAGACAAAACTAAGTTACAAAGACGTCTGCAAATACGTTTCTCAAAAACGTCTTCATCAATAAAAGAAGTTTGTGAGGAGAAATTGTGATAAAAGATCATCTGATTTTGAGAATGAACTTAAGATAAATGTCACAGTTCCATTGGGAAATGTTTTGATGTCAGAGACAGAAGACTAGACGGGAATGGTTCTGTTTCTGGTTGTCCACTATTGAAGACATTTGATTGCGGAAGCTGTAGTTTGTTAATCAAATTAACCAGCCCCGTCACGCCAAGTGGTGTTGGTGAACATACTTTGTATACACCGTCGGTAAATATATAATAGCATCATCAAGAACCATGCCTGCTGGCGTAAGTGATCATGTCTTTTCACAACTTTCGATCTCGACAGTTCATTTATCATTTCTGTTGTTGACCTTCTGCTAAGCCATTCTCTTAAGCTGTCTGGTAACTTTTCTCTTTGGTTCTCTCTATCGCTTCGTTCCTCAATTTTCCCAGATATCACAATATATTCCAGCTGTTCCCTTCTCATTACATGTCGTTTTCAGAACGTTTACATTTATCTTCTTAGCTGTTCATGGTATTCTCAACATTCTTCTGTAAAACTCATCTATACTTCTCCAGTGAATGTATTGTCTGTTGCCCTATTGTCCATGATTCACATCCATATGTTAAGACTGACTCTACATAACATTTAAAAGCTCTTTTTCTTGTTTCTATTGCCAAAAATGGATTACACAGTATCTTCCTCATTTTTTTTTTTTTTTGGAAAGCTGAATTTGCCTGAACCATTCTGCATCTCACCTCTATTGTACATCTACCAGCTGAGGTTAATTTTGTTCCCAAATATTTAAATTCGTTTACCTGTTTTAATATTGTTCCATTTATCATTATTGTGCATTGCGGTGGTGTCTTTTTCTTTGTTGTTACCATTACTTCTGTCTTTTTGCTATTGAGGCTGAGTCCTTTATTTTTGCTTTCCTTCACTGTAATGTCTAACATTTCTTGTTACTCATTTTCATTGTTAGCAATTAATACTGTATCATCAGCATACCATTTTATATATGTATTATGACCTCCAATTGTTATTCCAGGAATGACCCTTATGGGTCTTAAAATAATCGCACTTACATATTAAATAAATCTAGTGACTGCACACAATCTTGCCTAACATCCTGTTTTATCTGTTGAAACATTCCCAATTAGTTTCCAGTTCTTATGGCCGCTGTTTGTTATCAGCACGTTCTTTATTATACTTAGATTGCTGCTATCTACGTTTATGTCTTCTAAAATTTTGATTATTTCTTAGTGCTTTACTTTGTCAAATGCTCTAGTATAGTCTATGAAACATATATATATATATATATATATATATATATATATATAAGCTAAATAAAACAAATAACTACATGTTTTATCAGTTGAATACCTTGTGAGTGGAACATTTGTCTAGTGTAATCTTGTGTGATAAACACCACGGCTTCTAAAAAAAAGTAAAGAGCTCCATCACGCCGCTCTTTTAAGGGATATGGTGTAAAGTGGCCATACATTTTTTACAGACCTTCGGCACATGATTTTTGGGGTAATGTGGTCGGCATTACGCCCGTGCCGCTTTACTTTCCAGAAAAATTCCGGTACTTATTTAAGGCTGAGTGAACCCGGAAGCCGTCGACCCGGATCGAACACGACCTCTCGTCCTTTGTAGTCCTGTTCACTAACCACTGGACTATCACTGCTCCCAACTGCTTGTTATGCTATTATATATATAGATGGGATATATGGATAGGTGGCGGGAACAATTGAAGGCTATGCATGAAAAGTGTTCCTTGTTGCAGTTTCCTCATATTCCAAGTCCGGCTTGTTGCAGGAGCTACTGAGTTAAGTGCTCTGTGCACACCGTGAGCTGTGTGTCTCATCCGTTTTGATCATGTTTCGATATTCCAATTGTTTACGATGAATGATGATATCGTATGACAGGGAACAGTTGGCTGTGTTCACTTTCTGCGTGGTTTCGTCTTATGTCTTTTGGCTTTTGGTACTATATTCAGTACAGTCTTGAAGTATGTGTTCAGCAGTCTGGGGTGCCTGTCCACATGTACAAGTAGTCGAAGTGCAGATCTTGAATTGTGTATACATGTGACTATGGAGTCGGTTGTGTCCTTTTCTTATTGTTCTGAGCCTAGAGTCCTGACATTGGTAGCACACCGGTGGAATGAAGATTGTGTTGTAGGGTGCCCGTTTTGCCTCTAGTAGTATTGGTTAGACGAACACATATTAATTGTTTTTAAATAAACCTTCGGTTCTATTTAAATTTAAATGAAACTCTGATTAAATTTTGCCATTTGCTTAACAAAAATACACTTAAACATTATTTTTTGCAATGAAACAATCGCACAGAGTTTCAAAATATCCACGATTTTACCACTCAATTATTTCTAGCTACCGTAGTATTATTTTAATTACATCTCTCTTACTACAAACCGTCTTGTTAAAAAAAAAAAAAAAAAAAACAAATGCACATTCCTGAATTAATATATTTGTACAGCATCAATGTTCAATATTTAGAATCAATTGACGGACATTTTCAATGTCTGGCCTGCCAGTATATTCATATTTTCTTTTTCTTCTGCTTTCTCTTTTTCATCTTCTTTCTCTTTCTCTTCTTCTTCTACTTCTTCTTTTTCGTCCTATAGCCCGGGAAGTCGGGGGCACTATTCTTCATCAACCTTTTCCAATTAACTCTATCCTCACTCATTCTTTGGGACTTTGCGAAGCTCCGGCCTGTTCATTCTTTGATGTTATCTTAAGGTCTCTTTCCTGTGACTACCTCTCCTTCCCACTCCTCCCCTCCTTACTTTTCCCTTGTATTCATGTATTTTAATTAAACTAATAGACTCCAAGTAAAATATACTCTAGAGATAAGCAAACAAGATCTACATTTCACAAAAGCGTGATGCTAAATCCACCTTGTTCTTCTACATTTCAGCTCCATGTGGAGCATAGGTCTTCAACAAACACTTTCAGCTCCCTGTGGAGCATAGGTCTTCAACAAACACTTTCAGCTCCCTGTGGAGCATATGTCTTCAACAAACACTTTCAGCTCCCTGTGGAGCATAGGTCTTCAACTAACACTTTCAGCTCCCTGTGGAGCATAGGTCTTCAATTAACACTTTCAGCTCCCTGTGGAGCATAGGTCTTCAACAAACACTTTCAGCTCCCTGTGGAGCATATGTCTTCAACAAACACTTTCAACTCCCTGTGGAGCATTGGTCTTCAACAAACACTTTCAGCTCCCTGTGGAGCATAGGTCTTCAACAAACACTTTCAGCTCCCTGTGGAGCATAGGTCTTCAACAAACACTTTCAGCTCCCTGTGGAGCATAGGTCTTCAACAAACACTTTCAGCTCGTTGTGGAGCATAGGCCTTCAGCAAACACTTTCAGCTCCCTGTGGAGCATAGGTCTTCAACAAACACTTTCCTGGTCGTTCTGTTTCCTGCCATTCTTCTAAGATCATTCCATGTCTCCCCCATCATCTTTATCTCTGCTTCTATCTGTCTTCTCCAAGAATTTCTTGGTCATCCTAATTGTCTTTTCCCCTGGGGATTCCAAAAAAGTACCTGTTGTGTAATACTCTCAGTTGGCTTCCGCAGAGTGTGTCCAATCCAGGGCCATCGTCTTCGATGTATCTCTTTATCCACTGGTGTTTGACTGGTACATTTCCATAATTCTATGTTAGAGATTTTGTCCTGCCATCTCCATCCTTTTGTTCTGCGTAAGCACACATTAATGAGAGTCTGTATCTTCATGATTGTCAATTTTGTTGTTCTCCATGTTTCACAGCCATATAATAGGACTGACTTAACATTGAAGAAGACAGTTTTTATTTTTGTATTTAAGCTAATTTCTTTGGACTTCCATATGTTGTTTCCCAGTGCAAGAAAAGCTACTCTTGCTTTTGATGTCCTTATTTTGGTACCATTTTCTGATCCTCCCTCTTTATCTATATTACTGACCAGATATATGTAAGATTGTACGTCTAGTAGAGGTTAAATCCACCCTACCACAGATATATCAGTCACATTAGATGATGAGTGCTTGTTGATACATGATACACGACTAGTCAATCATATGATTGTGTACTCACCAGAAGAAAGCAAACATTTTCCTATCAATGATCGCACAAAAGATATAAATTGTATACATATACATATATATGTACCCTGCAGCCTTGGAAGACATAACTACCGACCACAATATTTGGAAACACATTCTAAAGTTCCAACGCAAGCAAAAAGCAGACAGATTAATAGGAAAAGAGGACGTAACGAAATAAAAGAAAAAATAAAATTTCCTAGGGGCGCTGAAAAATCTATAGTCAACAATAACTGATGGACATTAAAACTATATTATAAATATATATATTGACCTTTCGAATCGTAGCCGGCCCATAGGGCATAGACCCAGATACTCTTTCTCTAATCTAAATTTTTATTCTAGTAGTTTTCAATCCTTGTAATGATCTTTTATCAAATCTCGCCATTTATCTCTGCTCTGTGCAAGCAGCTCATTGAGGAAGCCGATTCCTGCTGCTCTTGCCTCTCTGAACAATGTTTTTCTCAGTGACTCTCTGGGTTGGTCTCTTTTCCTGTTACCTGTTGTTTTCCACATGAGGGCTTGCTTTGTTATTTGGTTATTATCTCTCCACATCATATGTCCAACATATGACTATCGTCTTTTCATGATTACTGAAGATATTAGTGATTGATTGACGATTTCTGTAATTTCCTCGTTTGCTTTGAATAAAATATATATATATTGGTTATGTTCTGTCGTCTTTTCTGCTAGCACGTTATAGTCGGTAGTTATATAGTTTATATATAGTACACGTGGATCTCATAGACCATGAACAAATATTTGAGAGTGTAAGTAGAAAACAAGGTAAAGTCCTAGTTCAGAGACAAAAATTATTTCATTTCGGGGGAGTAGCGTCCCATTGGGTGGCATTACACTTTATTCTATGCTCCTCTAATTTGACGCTAGAATACTCCTAACTGTAGAGAGAAGAGAAACAACGCGAGGGTAAAGTCCTAAACATCATAACCATAACCGAAACCCTAATCATGAACCAAAAAATAACATAAATTGCGTTAGTGGTAAACCACTTCTTCTTCTTCGTTCCTTCCTCATCTGCCTTTCAGCGTCGAGGGGAGATATAGTTTACGGTTTTTTGCTCTTCTGTTCGCCTCTGCTGCTGTTATGTTTCCTGGTGCTTCTAATATTCCATCGACACATCTTTTTCGTGGTCGACCCTTGGGTCTGGTGTTCTCACAACGTTTGTTGAAGGCTCGTTGTGTTCTGTTTTGTTCTTTCTACCTTGTCACGTGGCCAAACCATTTTATCTGTTGTTTCCTTATATATTCTATGGCGGGGGCTACTCCTAGCTTTTTTCTCAGTTCTTCATTTCTGATCTTATCTCTCAGACTGTTTCCTGTCATTCGTCTAACACATTTCATCTCTGAAGAGGTTATTTTTCTTATTGTTCTTGCATCTAGGGTCCAGGTTTGGCATTGGTAGCACAATGTTGGGATGAAGATTGTATTGTATAGTGCTCGTTTTGCCTCCAGTGTTATTTCCTTGTTTGACAATAGTGGCGATAACTGTCCAATGATTTGACAAGCCTTGTTGCATCTTGATTCTATCTCTGCTTTTTTTAGAATTATCGTTTGTCATTAGACTTCCTAAGTATTTGAATTCCTCTACATGTTTTAGTTGTCTGCTTTCTATAGGTATGTTGATGTTCTGTTTATTTTTGGCGACATTCAGGATTTCTGTTTTGTTGACGTTGATTTTCATGTTGTATTTTGTGCCTGAGATGTTGAGTTTGTTTAAGTGTTCTTGTAGGTCTTCTCTTAGATAGGTATTCTATTAGTGATGAACATTGATGAACATATAGATCATTTTTAGTATTCTAGAACCACTGTAGTTTTGTTGTGACGCCAGCTAAGGGAGATCACTTTAATTTGTGTCACTAAACTAGAAAATTACCGACATCTTGTATGAGAGATGCTAACACTATATAGAGCCAACACCTAACCAAGATCTGTAAATGTATACACCAACATCAGCTGCAAAGTCAGAACAACAACAATAAAAGGCTACACAATCAGAACAACATGGCTACATAATCACAACAATAACTGACTACACAATCAGAGCAACAATTGGCTACACAATCAGAACAACAACAGGCTACACAATCAGATAAACAACTCGCTACACAACCCAAGCAACAACAGCCATCACAAGCAGAACAACAACAGGCTCCACAATCAGAGCAACCACAGGCTAAACAATCAGAATAACAACAGGCTACACAATCAGATAAACAACTCGCTACACAATCCAAGCAACAACAGCCATCACAAGCAGAACAACAACATGCTCCACAATCAGAGCAACAACAGGCTACACAATCAGAGCAACCACAGGCTAAACAATCAGAATAACAACAGGCTACACAATCAGAGCAACAACAGGCTACACAATCAGAGTAACCACAGGCTAAACAATCAGAACAACAACAGGCTCCACAATCAGAGCAACAACAGGCTACACAATCAGAGCAACCACAGGCTAAACAATCAGAACAACAACAGGCTCCATAATCAGAATAACAACAGGCTACACAATCAGAGCAACAACAGACTACACAATCAGAATAACAACAGGCTACACAATCAGAGCAACACCAGGCTACACAATCACAGCAACAACAGGCTATACAAACCACTACCTAATTCATGGGCAAATAGAGAGCCTACAAAAAGGCTTAAATAGACTTAGCATCACATATACCCAAAACAGCATGAAAATCGACACCAGTAAGAAAAATAATGAAAATGGTAAAAGTAGAATATCAACATAACGATAGGAGACAGACAATTACAATAAGCGGATACAAATCTAGGAGTCTAGAGACAAACCACAATCCACAAGCTTCAGAAATAGGCTCAAGATACAACAAACCTTGTCAATTCATTGAACAGCTATCGCTACTTCTATCCAAAAAGGCCTTTTTTATCGTTCGTCAGCTTTTACCTCTGACGAAGTCCCTAGAGACTAGGAACTGAATTTTACGTGTTAATCCATTTTCCCTGGCAGCCGTGTGCACAATAAGGACATAACACTAGAGGCAAAACGAGCACTCTTCAACACAATCTTCATCCCAGCGCTGTATTGCCAATGCTAAACCTGGACGCTGAAGTCAAGAACAAGAAGGGAACAGGCAAATAATTGTAGTTCTGAGGTAGAGCTGGTAGCTTTGTGCTAGTACCACGTCACCTTCCACTACTGACTACTCAAGAACAAGATGGGAACAGGCAAATAATTGTAGTTCTGAGGTAGAGCTGGTAGCTTTGAGCTAGTACCACGTCACCTTCCACTACTGGCTGATCGAGAACAAGAAGGGAACAGGCAAATAATTGTAGTTCTGAGGTAGAGCTGGTAGCTTTGAGCTAGTACCACGTCACACTCCACTACTGGCTGATCGAGAACAAGAAGGGAACAGACAAATAATTGTAGTTCTGAGGTAGAGCTGGTGGCTTTGAGCTAGTACCACGTCACACTCCACTACTGGCTACTCAAGAACAAGAAGAATGATAACCAGTAGCAAAATGAACACGGATAATGTGTTCACGAATGTTTCTCACTGACACTCTAGTTGGATTGCTCATCTTTCCAGTAATATAAAATCACATGATCCTTGTAATTAAAAATGAAAAGGAGAAGCTATATCTTAAAATGCAAAAAAAAAAAAAAAAAAAAAAAAAAAAAAAAAAAAAAAAAAAAAAAAAAAAACCTTTCTGGGTAAAAACTAAATATTGCATCCCCAAAAACTCCCAGATTCTCCCATTAAAAAGAAATCTTTTTTGGTACAAGCAATGAACTACTAAAACACCCTGAATATAAATATTGAAGTTAGTTCATAAAAAAAATCTTTTTGGTACAAGCAATGAGCTACTAAAACACCATGAATATAAATATTGAAGTTAGTTCATAAAAAAAATCTTTTTGGTACAAGCAATGAACTACTAAAACACCATGAATATAAATATTGAAGTTAGTTCAACATTTGACGTGTCCCAATTGAAACTATTGAAATAAAATACATGTCAATGTTAAGAGTGTTTGGAATGTTGTAGTCTCAGGACATCACCATCCATATATGCTGCAAAATGTCTTAAAGCATAACTAAAATGTCACTTTTGGATGACAACAAACAGCCGTGTGTTAGACACATGGCAGATATAAGAAAGATAAGACCAGCATTTGAAGAACTAAGAAAAAATATTTAGAAATAATTTTCACATTATGGTTATGGAAGGCCCCGATATCACTACAAACGAATTAAAATACATAATTGATCAACCGCCGTGCCAGTGGTATCATCCGAATTAATATCTCTTCTCACAAACAAAGAAAGGTAGCTGCAGTCTCTATCATAACAGTCTCAGCACACGACAAAAAACATAAGGCGAAACCGCACAGAAAGTGAAGACAGTCACATTAAATACCAAGAAACAAAATATAACGTTTTTGGGCACGTGATAAGACAGAAAGATCAAAATTGTAGTCTTCAACAAATGCTACGAGAACACCAAACTCAAGGGCTGACAATAAAAAAAGATGGATTGATGGAATAGTAGAAACAATATGAAACATAATAGCTGGAGAAACCAACAGAATAGGAAACGACAGGCAACTATACATAATCTCGACGCTGGAAGTCATATGAGGAGGGAAAGACTAAAATTATACAGATATTAGGATTTTAATGTTCCAACGAATTTCAACATTTTCACATACGAAAATAATCTTTTGGAAGATCAATGCTAAATTAACAAAAGCTTACCATACATTATGAACTGGACTACAAAGGACAAGAGGTAGGTTCGATCCCAACCGACGGCTTCCGGTTCATCCAGCCTTTAATGGGTACCGGATTTTTTTTCTGGGAAAGTAATGCGGCACGGGCGTAATACCGACCACATTACCCCAAAAATCATGTGCTGAAGGTCTGTAAAATTTATGGTCAATAACACCTATTCTCTTTTCGCCACTTGGTGTGACGGGGGTACTTTACTTTTTTTTTTTACCATCATTATCATCAAGTACCGGGCCTAGTGACGTAGGTGATGATGTCTCTCCACAACTTTCGATCTCGGCAGTTATTTATCATTTCTGTAGATGACCTTCTGCCAAGCCATTCTTTTAAGCTGTCTGTTATTTTTTTCTCTTTGCTTCCCTCTATCTCTTCGTCCCTCAATTTTTCCAGTTGTTACAATATATTCTAGTTGTTCTCTTCTCATTACATGGCCAAAAAATGATGATTGTTTCTTCCCAACATTGGAAATTAGCTCTCTTTTTGCTTTGACCTATCTCAGAACCGCTTCATTACTCTTCTTAGCTGTCCATAGTATTCTCAACATTCTTCTGTAAAACCACATTTATACAGACTCCAGTGATTTTCTTGTCTGTTGTCCTATTGTCCATGACTCGCATCCGTATGTTAAGACTGGCTCTACGTAACAATTAATAATTCTTTTTTACCATACATTAGCATAAATAGGAGAAACGAATAAATATAAACGAGAAGAGAGCTGAAAGTACAACAACTACTCTATAAGAGTTTATTGGGCACATCCATGGCAAAGATGTTGTTAAAGAACTAGTCTACTGAGAACAAGAAACCGGGTTTGATCTCGATCGACGGATCCTACGTTCACCTAGCCTTAAATGGGTAATGGGTGTTTTTTTATTGGAAAGACTGCATTGGCGTAGTCCTGACTGTTTTATCCAATAATTCGTAGATGATGGCTAAGACAAATATCTGTACTAAATGAGTGTGATGGGGATTCTTTCTTGCTCTTCTACCACCTCATCTTCTTATAAGTCTTCCTCTTCTCCTGTTTTTTTTCCTCGTCTTTTTCTTTTTTTTCGTCCTCGTCTTCTTTTTTTTTCTTTCTTGTCTTCTTGTTTTTTTCGTCCTTCTCTTCTCTTTTTTCCCTAGTCTTCTCCTTTTTCTCTAGTCTTCTCCTTTTTTCCCTAGTCTTCTCCTTTTTTCCCTTAGTCTTCTCCTTTTTTCCCTAGTTTTCTCCTTTTTTCCCTTAGTCTTCTCCTTTTTTTCTTTCGTATCTTCTCTTTCCACTTTTTTGGTGGAAACAAATTAGCGCTTGTTCTAAGTGTTATTTAAACAATAAATGCCATCTTAAATCCAACTTTTAACGAAACATAAATAATTTCGTGTCTTAATTTTCTCAGAATTGATGTCAGTCACGTTGTTAGAAGATATAAAAACACGTTTTGATTTGAATTATTGTAATTTTCTTGCTGTGTTAGAAATTAAAAGAAGAGTAGAAAACACCCGTTAGGCCTAGTAGCCTTTGGGGAATTAGGTGTTAGCGCCCATACGTTTCAATTAACATTGGCACATTTATGGCTCATGTGGCCATCTATTCTACAGCTTGCCGAAAACAGTTCCGGAAAATAATCTCTGTACCCATTATTAGATAAGAACCGTCAATTATGGCGGTTAAAAGACAGTTCGCTACATATAAGAATTATAACCAGCCCATCTGTTTTTGTTACATTATCCCAAAAATCATGTTCAGAAAAAAAAGTAAACAGCCCCCGTCACGCCAAGTGGGGTATAGGGCATATGGTGCTAGTGACCATAAATTTTACAGACCTTCAGCACATGTTTTTTGGGGTAATGTGGTCTGTATTACGCCCGTGCCGCTTTACTTTCCCAGAAAAAAATCCGTTTAATTTAAGGCATGTTGAACCCGGAAGCCGTCAGTTGGGATCTAACCCTCCTGTTGTCCTTTGTAGTCCATTCATTTACCACTGAGCTATCGCGGCCATGTGCAGAAGGTCTGTAAAATGCATGGTCACCAACACCATATTCTTCATACACCACTTGGCGCGACCGGGCACTTTACTTTTACATCTGATCTTGTTGACGAGCGATTTAACCACTTCGCTACCATATTATTTTAGGAAGCTTTATAAATGTATTTCTATAAACAACATCTTTCCGACCCAAAAAGTAAAGGGTGCCCCATGTACTGTTTTGAGAAAGTGATGTATTAAACTTCACCTTCAGTGAGGACAAGATATCAATTTCTGTCACGTGCAACAGCTCATAGGTTCGTCAAGTCAAAAATGGGTACTTTACTTTGAAACTCTTTATACAGAGCTACGCAGCAGGAGGCAATCTGATCATCAGAAATGACCTTTGTGGATCAGTGTTTTGGCCCTTCAGCTTCTTGATACTCTAATAGAGTTAGGCTTGCATGGGTCATGAAATATGACAATCTATGGATGGCTATGAAAAATGCTGAAAATGTCACGCTAGAGGGCGTTTTCTATAGATTTATATTATTGGGATTGTACCACTGTTGCTGTAACGGTAAGGCCAGCGCCATATCCTAGGTGCTATGCTACGGGCACTCGTCATCTTATATGCAAGTGGTTACTATGAGAATCTCGATCACAGCTACAATCATAAATGAATTGATCTTCTATTGTGTAAAGAAGACAAAAACCGAAGAAGTTGGCAAGAAACATAACAGGAATGGCAAGAAACCTAATAGGAATGGCAAGGAACATAATAGCAATGGCAAGGAACATAATAGGAATGGCAAGGAGCATAATAGGAATGTCAAGGGACATAATAGGAATGTCAAGGAACATAATAGGAATGTCAAGGAACATAATAGGAATGGCAAGGAACCTAATAGGAATGGCAAGGAACATAATAGCAATGGCAAGAAACCTAATAGGAATGGCAAGGAGCATAATAGGAATGTCAAGGGACATAATAGGAATGTCAAGGAACATAATAGGAATGGCAAGGAACCTAATAGGAATGGCAAGGAACATAATAGCAATGGCAAGGAACATAATAGGAATGGCAAGAAACCTAATAGGAATGGCAAGGAACATAATAGGAATGGCAAGGAGCATAATAGGAATGTCAAGGAACATAATAGGAATGGCAAGGAACCTAATAGGAATGGCAAGGAACATAATAGGAATGGCAAGGAGCATAATAGGAATGGCAAAAAAACCTAATAGGAATGGCAAGGAACATAATAGGAATGGCAAGGAACATAATAGGAATGGCAAGGAACATAATAGGAATGGCAAGGAGCATAATAGGAATGGCAAGGAACCTAATAGGAATGGCAAAAAAAACCTAATAGGAATGGCAAGGAACATAATAGGAATGGCAAGGAACATAATAGAAATGGCAAGGAACAAATAGGAATGGCAAGAAACCTAATAGGAACGGCAAGGAACATAATAGGAATGGCAAAAAACCTAATAGGAACGGCAAGGAACATAATAGGAATGGCAAAAAACCTAATAGGAATGGCAAGGAACATAATAGAAATAGCAAGGAACAAATAGGAATGGCAAGAAACCTAATAGGAACGGCAAGGAACATAATAGGAATGGCAATGAACATAATAGGAATGGCAAGAAACCTAATAGAAATGGCAAGAAACCTAATAGGAATGGCAAGGAACAGAAAAGCTTGGAGAGTGTTTGTTTAAAACCTACGCTGTACAGGGATTTGAAAGGCAGAAGAAGAAACGTATCCTAAATAAAAATATTAGGGTCTGGATGGTTCTGGTTCACTGATCCATCAGCTGTGGGTCGCTGACAGCTCCCAGTTCTGCTGCTGTTATGCGCCTTGCCTCTAAACCCACACATAAGAACCGCGTCTATACTTTATGATACAATCCTTTTTCACTGTGAAACATGGAGAACAATAAAAATGACAATCATGAAAATACAGACTTTCATTAATAGATGCTTGCGCAGGAGAAAGGGATGGAAATGGCAGGACACAATCACTAACATAGAATTATGGATACGTACCAGTCAAATAAAGGAGCCGCGATAGCTCAGTGGTTAGTGAACTGGACTACTAATGACAAAGAGGTCGGTTCAATCCTGATCGACGGCTTCCAGGTTCACCCACCCTTAAATGGGTACCTCATTTTCTCTGGGAAAGTGAAGCGGCACGGGCGTAATACTGACCACATTACCCCAAAAATAATATGCTGAAGGTCTGTAAAAATTATAGTCACTAACACCATATTCCCTATACGTCACTTGGCGTGACGGGGCTCATTACTTTTTTATTTTTTTTTTAAAAGTGCATAAAGAGATACAAAGAAGACGATGGTGCTGGATAGGGCACACACCGCGGAAGCCAACTGAGAGTATTATACAACAGGTCCTTTTGGAATCCCAAAGAAAAAAGACAAATAGAAGACCAAAATATTCTGTAAGAAGACAGATGGAAGCGTAGATGATGATGTTGGGAAAACATGGAATGATCTTAAAGGAATGGCTAGAAATAAAACAGCATGGAAAGTGTTTATTGAAGACCTATGCTCCAAGATGGAATAAGAAGAAGAAACACATTATAAACAAAGCAAAAGCAAAACAAACAGTGTGCATCGCAAAACACGAACATAAGGAGGGAAATCAGCTGGGCTCACAATAAAACCATCGAATGCATTTACAGCTGACATTTTCTCAGTGCGCAATTCAACGCAGAAGCATCATTCGATTTCTGGATCAAAATTCCCTCGTGGTTCGTTTTTCCTTTCTGGAACGTTCAAAGTTAGGGTCGTCTGAAGCACGAGACTTCGCTGTATATTATTACTTTATTATAAATAAAAAAATAGTAAAGTGCCCACGTCACGCCAAGTGGCGTATAGGGAATATGGTGTCAGTGACAATAAATTTTACAGACCTTCGGCGCATGATTTTTGAGGTAATGTGGTCGGTATTACGCCCGTGCCGCTTTACTTTCCCAGAAAAAAAACCGGTACCCATTAAAGGCTGGGTGAACCCGGAAACCGTCGGTTGGGATCGAACCCTACCTCTTATCCTTTGTAGTCCAGTTCACTAACCACTGAGCTATCGCGGCTCCCTTTATTTTAAATATTGACCTGATATTGTTATACAATCTATTCTATTTATTTTCAATTACCAAAGGATGAATCTTTTACGTACCAATTTTGGGAGAGACGCTAGAACTTAACTTTCTTAAGATCAGAAAAATCCTTAAGATACCTTATATAATGAAACAGAGAAATGACGACATATTAAAAGATATAAACATTTAAAAGAAGTGGCTTAAACGCCATTCTATACAGGAAATTAAAATACTATTATCATCAAGTGCCATGCCTGCTGGCGTAGGGAAAAAAAAATATGATTATTTCTTTCTAATTTTGGAAATTAGCTTTCTCTTTGCTTTGGCCTCTTTCAAAACGTTTTCGTTATTCTTCTTAGCTATCCATGGTATTCTCGACATTTTTCTGTAATACCATAAAATACTATTAAAAAAAGGCTGTGTCAAAAGGCACAGCCGTAGGAAAGAACAATAATGGTAGGTATGGTCCCTGGGTGAAGGCATCAGGACAGACCAAGAAGAAGGTGGTTAGCGTCAGAGATTCTTTCGGAAGGGCTGTGGTAAATGCCACGTTCTGCAAAGTACATGCGACCTGTCTCAGTGGTCTTTGAAAACTTAAATAGTCTGTTTACCCGAGATTCGATGGCAAGGAACTTGAACATAGTGTGAGCTCTGTAGCCTCAATCTATCAGCAGTCAAAACTGTAAGTGGGAGGAATAGACCTGGAGACAGTTCAGAGCTACAACTACCTTGGACATACTATAACCAGTGATGGAAAATGTACAACTGAAATAAACAAAAGAATAGGAATGGAAAAAGTAATTTTAATGTCACGAAAAATAATTCTAACATCAAAACAAACAACACCAGGGCTAAAACTAAGAATAGCAAAATGATATATATTCTCAATATTTCTATATGATGCAGAAAGATGGACATTAGACAAGAAAACAGAACAGAAAATTGAAGTTTTTGAAATGTGGATTTATAGAAGAATATGAAGAATTTGATGTAAAGAAAAGAAAACAAACGATGAAGTCTTAAAACAACTAAAAATTAAAAGAAAACTACTAAACACAATTCAAACAAGACAAATGAGATTTTGGGGTGTTAAAAGACACAACAGCGTACTGAAAGTAATCTTGGAAGAGAAAATACCAGGTAAAAGAAGCAGAGGCAGACCAAGACTAACTTGGACAAGTAACATCAAAAGATGGACAAGTCGGCTTATGACAACGTGCACTATCAAAGCAAGAGATAGAGCAGAATGGCGCTCCATGGTAGCCAACTTTCGATGCGGAGACGGTACTTAATTGTGATGATTGATAAGGTCCACTAGAGATGGGCGGGGCATGTTGTCTACATGCTTAATGAAAGTAATAAGAAATAAAACGTGTTCTACTGCCAGTAGGGAAAGTAAAGAGACCGGCACAAAGAAGAAATGCTTCAAAAACCCTTTCAAATTTCACCAAAGAACTTCAATTTCAACGTCACTTCCTGGAACACCCTTACACAGAAAGGCCCATTATGGTGAAGAAATCAACAGCTCAAAAAGTGCATCTCATAAACACATCAAAACGACCGAACATGAACAAATCACGCTGACAGAAAAGATAGATCAACTAACCCACGTGACCAATCCTAATGATACATACCCCATATTTGCAGTGTAGCAAGTTCATTCTTCGCATAAATGAACTAATTTGAAGTTCTGGACATCATTGCTTGTGATTGCCTGTTATTTACAATCTATCATCATATATGCCGACTTGTACTTTACAGTATTCATCAATATTCATCATTCCGAATTGAGCTTTTTATAGCATTGACCAGGTACCCAATTACTCGCGTAATCCCCATTGGTTGCCTCTTACAACATGCGTGATTTGTAACAGTTGTTCATTCTCAATTCTTCAGCTAACCAACCCCACTAGCAGTTTGCAGGAAAAAAAGATCGCCTGTGTTATAATTTATTCGAAAGAAATGATATTTTTTCGTGTGAATTTCTTCAAAGTCAGTAATGTCGATGATAATTGGTTGGAGTGCATTCTCATTGAAACGGCAGATTGTTTTTATTTTTGGTCATTTAAACTGCCTCGATTGCGCCGCCATTGTGGATTTGAGAAAACTACAAATAGCAAAATAATAGATGCATATTTGTACTTATAGTAATGTCGGACTTATGCAGTGTTTGAAAAGTATGAACGCAAAATCGCAATAGCGAAATTAAATTTATAAGAACTGCTGCATAGTGAAAAATGGGATAGAGTAAAATATGAAGAAAAAAAATCTGTTGGGACAGTCTCAGTCAAATAGTATATCGATCATTACAGAGTTACATAGTTGGATCATATATTTTGTTGTTTTTGTTTTATTCGCCAGCTTTCATGTGTCGAGATCTCTAGAGACTAGGAACTGAATTTTGCATGTTAATCCGTTTTTCCCTGGCAACCGTGTGCACAGGGTCACTTGCCGCACAGGCAGATAACTCTACTTTCAGATGTACTTATATTTTAGTCCGTCGATGAGTAGTTGACGCTACGATCCAGGCCTCGCTACTGAGACTCTAGGCTGGTTGCCGCAGAGACAAATCACAGATATAAATCACAACTAGTGCAGCCGGGATTTGAACTCAGAACATCTCTGTCTCAAGACCGTCGTCTTACCTCGAGACCAACCAGTCCCCTGTTTGTTCATATGACCTGAGTTAAAGTAAAATATACTGCAGCACAACCATGCAACAAACATCAGACTACAAGATGAAAATACGACTCATGTAATGGCCAACAGGCGGAATCAGGGATTAACTACGTCAATTCAAAACTGCAACTCAAGCCAACAGTTAACGATACAATTTCTCTTTGCAAAGCATCATGGTACAAGCAGTAGAACAAAATAAGAAGAAAGAAACAAGAAAAAGAAGAATAAATATATGGTAATACAAGTGAAACAATTCCCCTATGTATTTCTGACGTCTTTCCCTGAAGCAACATTATATCATAAATATATCTCTCACATTGTGATCACCCTCACAAACGCCCCAGACGGCGGATTAGCTCAATCGAAGCGGTTCTCATTTTCCGGCAGACCCAGGCTTTCCAGACGACCAAGTTGAACAATTAAATGAATACACCGCCTTTAGTTGAAGAATGAAAGTACTGGGTAGAGCTGTTGAAATAGATATACCCAAAAGGAAGGAAGGATGCCCTACATTATTCATCAATATAAGTCATTTCATTTAGCACTTGCATTTTCTCAACTTGTTACTTATTTTTCTTCATCATCCCAGAATCTGGTGGGTCGTTGGGGCACTACAGACAGACCTATTCAACCTGTGGGTCGTTGAGGCTCTACTGACAGACCTATTCAACCTGTGGATCGTTGAGGCTCTACTGACAGACCTATTCAACCTGTGGATCGTTGAGGTTCTACTGACAGACCTATTCAACCTGTGGATCGTTGAGGCTCTACTGACAGACATATTCAACCTGTGGGTCGTTGAGGCTCTACTGACAGACTTATTCAACCTGTGGGTCGTTGAGGCTCTACTGAAAGACTTATTCAACCTGTGGGTCGTTGAGGCTCTACTGACAGACTTATTCAACCTGTGGGTCGTTGAGACTCTACTGAAAGACTTATTCAACCTGTGGGTCGTTGAGACTCTACTGAAAGACTTATTCAACCTGTGGATCGTTGAGGCTCTACTGACAGACTTATTCAACCTGTGGGTCGTTGGGACACTACTGACAGAATTCTTCAACCTGTGGATCGTTGAGGCTCTACTGACAGACTTATTCAACCTGTGGGTCGTTGAGGCTCTACTGAAAGACTTATTCAACTTGTGGATCGTTGAGGCTCTACTGACAGACCTATTCAGCCTGTGGGTCGTTGAGGCTCTACTGAAAGACTTATTCAACTTGTGGATCGTTGAGGCTCTACTGAAAGACTTATTCAATATCCTTAATGCATCTCTGTCTTCAGTCATACCTTGGGGCTCCGCGAAGGTCACAACCTATCCATATTTTAATGTTATCTTCCCATATCTTCCTCTGCTTACATTTCAAAGTTTCCTGCAGAATGAGCTTTCCCAGATCAGATGATCGAGATGCGAGGCAAAATCATGTGGTTTTGTTGAATTTAACTTTTGTGTAACGGACTCGGGTGATCTGACGGGGCCCAATACTCTCAAGGACGGAATTGACTAAACCAGTTGGAGATCGCTGTCACTGACCCTCTGGTGCCATCACGGAGTGGAGACCATACTCAAGACTTCTTGTGTGTTGATCCCACAACACCATTCATACAACCTGCTTCCATGCCTTCACGTAACTCTAATCAGGGGCTAATTGGGTACCTCACCTTGCCTAGTAAAGTAGTAAAGTACCCCCGTCACGCCAAGTGGCGTGTAGGGAATATTGTGTTAGTGGCCATACATTTTACAGACCTTCGACACATGATTTTTGGGGCTAATGTGGTCGGTATTACGCCCGTGCTGCTTTACTTTCCCAGAAAAAAAAATCAGGTACCCATTAAAGGCTGGGTGAACCGGATGTCCGTCGGTTGGGATCGAACCCTACCTCTTGTCCTTTGTAGTCCAGTTCACTAACCACTGAGCTATCGCGACTCCCACGTTGCCTAGGGTTCTCACATATACCAGCCGAGGAAAGGTACCGTCTTTTACCTCCCTTGATAATGAAACCTTACACTGTTAACTTGTTTCTAACTTTAAACTGTAATTATCATTAAAACAAGAAATAGCACTGCAGGTAGCAAAAAATATAGAAAGTGCTAATCACATGCTAATCTAAATATAGTATAACAGAAGAAGACACAGCAAAACAATAAATGCATTACAGTTTGCAGATCCTAATGGGTTTTACTATTATTCGCCAAAAATATAAAGAGAGCACGTGTCTAAATGAAAGGGAAACAGAGCCATAGATTTTAGAAGCAGCGATTTCTGCAATATGTAACATTTTGGCAAGCAAGGTTTCTGTTTTTGAGATTGTGGTTCTACCCTATGTGCCGTCTTCGGCTCGAAAGGACAGTAGATAGAACACCATATTCCTTATACGCCACTTGGCGTGACGGGGGTACTTTACTTTTTTACGTGTCTAAATGAGAATATGCAGGTAATGAGACTTTAGAGAGGGTGGTTTGAAATCTGTGATATATTTACTTACATTTTTGAAGAAACGCTCGGCGATTGCAGGGCGTGCTTTAAAACAAGGCATGTTATGAGAATTAAAAAACAATGCTAGAGAAAATATTGTCAGCCGCGGTGGCCTAGATTCAAAAAGGGTGTTTGTCTGTGAAGGATTTGAAATAAATCTCGTTAGTTCATTAAAACTATTGCTTCTTTCAGCTCTGGTGCTGTGAGGTGAGCCTTCGACTCCGGGTAGACATGAGATTTTATAATTTCAATATGTGGTTTATAAATTCACAAATTCACATTGCAGGAAGATCTTCCAGTGTGTTGTTTGATGTTCGATGGGGATAATCCGACGACTAACTGTGTTTCATATGTCGGATTTGGAGTCAAAAAAAATGTCCTAACATCATCAAGCGCTAAACATAAAACAAAATATGACGATCAACATTTTCGGGAAGACGTGAACACCCGGTCAATATGGTGGATAGACGGCAGGAACCATTGAAGGCTATGTCTGAAAAGTGTTCCTTGTTGCAGTTTCCTCATATTCCAAGTTCGGCTTGTTGCAGGAGCTACTGAGTTAAGTGCTCTGTGCACACCGTGAGCTGTGTGTTTCATCCGTTTTGATAATCCGATTGTTTATGATGATATCGTATGACAAGGAAATGTTGGCTGTGTTCACTTTCTGTGCGGTTTCGCCTTATGTCTTTTGGCGTGTGCTGAGACTGCTTTGATGGGGTTTACAGTTACTCTTCTATGTTTGGGATATGAGTTAGTAATTCGGATGATTCCACTGGCACGGGCGGTTGAGCAATTATGGATTTTAATTCGTTTACAGTGATACCGGGGCCTTCCATGCAATAACAATATTGCTTCTGATACACATCCAATTTATAAAATAAAAGATTGTTAGAAATAAAACATGTTTGACGGAAATAAAAAAAAAGGGTTAGCAGAAATATACGAGCACTATCCATCAATATTTAATTTGGTGCCATTTCGATATGTAAATGTTTGGATAGCGACGGTCGTCGATATAGTACTAGACGCCATTCTGACTTCTTCGTTTCCGCTTCCAAATCGAGACTTCCGTCATCTGTGAAAACACCACCCAGATAATGTGACATCTACCAAATTAGATCGACGATCAGGCTTCAGGGTCCGAGAAAGACACAGCGTTTAATGAAAAGCCAATCATAATCATCATGTGCCAGCGTTTAATGAAAAGCCAATCATAATCATCATGTGCCAGCGTTAATGAAAAGCCAATCATAATCATCATGTGCCAGCGTTTAATGAAAAGCCAATCATAATCATCATGTGCCAGCGTTTAATGAAAAGCCAATCATAATCATCATGTGCCAGCGTTTAATGAAAAGCCAATCATAATCATCATGTGCTATACGTAGTTGGCGTAGGCGATCATGTCCTTCCACAATCTTCTACTACAGTGCATCGTATTAATTCAGTTGTTGACCGTTTTCCATGCTATGACACCAAGCTATCAGAGTTTTCTCTCTAGGAAAAGCAAATATCACTGAAATATTGCGACACACTTGATTCAGGGCAGTCAAAAGTAATAATGCAGCTTTTTGACTTCCCTTCGTAGTATATTATAACAAATTGTGATTAAATAATTATAAAAGAGGGCGGATATTTTCAAAGTAGTTTTGGATTTTTCTCTTTTTTTTGCGCGCGCGCAGTAAGAGAGTCGAAAGTAGAATGTTGAGAATACCATGGACAGCTAAGAAGAGTAATGAAAATGTTCTGAGAGAGGCCAAAGGAAAAAGAGAGCTAATTTCCAATATTAGGAAAAAACAATCATCATTTTTTGGCCATGTAATGAAAAGGGAACAGCTGGAATACATTGTGACAACTGGGAAAAATGAGGGACAAAGAGATACAGGGAAGCAAAGAGAAAGGATAGCAGACAGCTAAAGAAAATGTCTTGACAGAAGGTCAACAACAGAAATGATATATAACTGTCGAGATCGAAGGTTGTGAAGAGACATGATCACATACGCCAGCGGGCAATGTACCTGACGATGGTGATGAAGAGAGCCGATGTTGAACAATGATTAGTGAACAATCATGGATTACGTCGACTGAAGCCTTGCAGCCCCTCGTGAAGCAAAGAACTACAGCCACACTCTACCAACGGACCCGGTTCTGTACTATCTCCTCCTACTGAACCCACTTCCGGCCTGCAACCTTTGATTCTATTTCAAGGGTTCTTCTCCAGGTCTGTTTGGGACTGCCTTCTTTTCTAGTTCCTTGTGAATTACAGTTCATTGTCAGTCTTATAATATGTCTGGTGGTCTTCACAATGTGCGGACAATCCATCTCCATTTCATTTTAATTATTTCCATGTCTCTTGAAACTTGGCCAATATTTCCTGAAAGGTTTTAATTTGACATTTTGTTTGGTCATCTCATCAGATATTAAAAAGCTGTCGGAGGCATATGTTCAGGAAGGATAATGAACAACTTTACACTCTAGGCTCATTATGTCTACTACACTCTACACTATAATTCAATGCGTGGTAGGGCTCATTATGTCTACTACACTCTACACTATAATTCTATGCATGGTAGGGTTAATTATGTATACTACACTCTACACTATAATTCAATGCGTGGTAGGGCTCATTATGTCTACTACACTCTACACTATAATTCTATGCGTGGTAGGGTTAATTATGTATACTACACTCTACACTATAATTCAATGCGTGGTAGGGCTCATTATGTCTACTACACTCTACACTATGCATTATAGGCGTGCTAGGGCTCATTTCTCTCCTGCACTGTACACTATACATTCTAGTCGTGACAGGGCTCATTTTCTCTCCTGCACTCTACGCTATACATTCTAGGCGTGCTAGGACTCATTATGTCTACAACACTCTACATTCTAGGCGTGACAGGGCTCATTTCTCTCCTGCACTTTACGCTAATTCTAGGCGTGACAGGGCTCAGTATCTCTCCTACACTGTACACTATATATTCTAGGCGTGACAAGGCTCAGTATCTCTCCTACACTGTACACCATTTATTCTAGGCGTGACAGGGCTCAGTATCTCTCCTACACTGTACACTATATATTCTAGGCGTGACAGGGCTCAGTATCTCTCCTACACTGTACACTATACATTCTAGGCGTGACAGAGCTCAGTATCTCTCCTACACTGTACACTATACATTCTAGGCGTGATAGGGCTCATTATGTCTACACTCTACACTATACATTATAGGCGTGATAGGGCTCATTATGTCTACACTCTACATTCTATGCGTGATAGGGCTCATTATGTCCACACTTTACATTCTGGCAGTGACGGGGGCGTATTATGTCCTCAACTCGTAATACCGAACAACAATACCCAAAAAATAATTTGCTGAAGGTCCATACAAATTATGGTCATCAACACCACATTCCCTATACGCCACTTCACATGACGGGGGCTCTACACTTTATACTCTAGGTATAACGGGGGTTTATTATGTCCCCTACACTACACTTTATACTCTAGGTATAACGGGAGTTTATTATGTCCCCTACACTCTGCATCTTATACTCTAGGATAACGGAGGTTTATTATGCCCCTACACTCTGCATCTTATACTCTAGGATAACGGAGGTTTATTATGCCCCTACACTCTGCATCTTATACTCTAGGATAACGGAGGTTTATTATGTCCCCTACACTCTTCACTTTATACTCTAGGATAACGGAGGTTTATTATGCCCCCTACACTACACTTTATACTCTAGGTATAACGGGAGTTTATTATGCCCCCTACACTCTGCATCTTATACTCTAGGATAACGGAGGTTTATTATGCCCCTACACTCTGCATCTTATACTCTAGGATAACGGAGGTTTATTATGTCCCCTACACTCTTCATTTTATACTCTAGGTATAACGGAGGTTTATTATGTCCCCTACACTCTTCATTTTATACTCTAGGTATAACGGAGGTTTATTATGTCCCCTACACTCTTCAATTTATACTCTAGGTATCATCATCATCATCAAGTACCGGGCCTGCTAGCGTAGGTGATCATGTCTCTCCACAACTTTCGATCTCGGCAGCTATATATCATTTCTGTTGGTGACCTTCCGCCAAGCCATTCTCTTAAGCTGTCTGGTATTTTTTCTCTTTGCTTCCCTCTATCTCTTCGTCCCTCAATTTTTCCAGTTGTTACAATATATTCCAGTTGTTCTTTTCTCATTACATGGCCAAAAATGATGATTGTTTCTTCCTAATATTGGAAAGTAGCTCTCGTTTTGCTTTGACCTCTCTCAGAACATCTTCATTACTCTTCTTAGCTGTCCATGATACTCTCAACATTCTTCTGTAAAACCACATTTCTACAGACTCCAGTAATTTTTTTGTCTGTTGTCCCATTGTCCATGATTCGCATCCATATGTTAAGACTGGCTCTACGTAACATTTAAGAACTCTTTTTCTTGTTTCTATTGTCAAAAATGGATTGCATAGTATCTTCCTCGTTTTCGGAAAGCTGCTTTTGCCTGAGCCATTCTGCATCTCACCTCTTTTGTACATCTTCCGTCTGAGGTTAACAAAGTTCCCAAATATTTAAATTCATTTACCTGTTTTAATATTGTTCCACTTGCCTTTATTTTGCACTGAGGTGATGTCTTTTTCTTTGTTGTTACCATTACCTCTGTCTTTTTGCTATTAAGGCTGAGTCCTTTACTTTTGCTTTCTTTCACTATAATGTCCAACATATCTTGTAACTCATCGTAAACTACTATGGTAACTTCTTTGTACAATCATGAATCGCCACAACAATAAAAATAACGACAACAACGTTAAGGGGGATTCCAATGGAAAACCCTCGTTCGGTAGGGGACATCATGTGCTACAGGTGATACCCGATCGTCATCAAGCTACTGTAAGCAAAATAAAGATAAAACAAACTCTAAAGATAGGTACTTGGAATGTGAAAACACTCATGCAGAAGGGTAAACTAGAAAACATCATACAAGAAATTGAAAAGAATGGGTTTACAATTACTGGGACTTTGCGAAATGAGATACACCGGATCAGGGGAGATGTATTCTGATAAACATAAAATTATCTATTCTGAAGGTACTGAACACCAAAGAAAAGTAGGTATCATCTTGGATGCAGAAAGAGCAAGAACAGTGAAAGGCTTTTACCCAATATCTGACTGAGTCCTTTTAGTGAAATGAATGAAAGCCAATAGTCATAAATCTTATACAAGTTCATGCACCAACAGCAGACAGTCTAGAGGAAACAATTGATAACTTTTACAACGAGTTAAATGAGGCACTTCATAATTGCAAACCACAGAAAAACACCATAGTTCTAGGGGTTTTTAACGCAAAAGTAGGAAAAGAAAGAGTTGAGGAAGTAGTTGGTCATTATGGCTTAGGCGAGAGGAATGAAAGAGGTGAGAAACTTATTGACTGGGCAAGAACACACAACATGATGATAGGAAACACCTGGTTTAAGCAACATCAAAGACGTCTGTGAACATGGAAAAGCCCAGGGGGGCAACGCACTCTATGTATAACGGAAGTTTATTTTGTCCCCTATACTCTGTACCTTATACTCTAGGTATAACAGAGGCTTAATATACCCTTACACACTAGGTACGTCGGACTCTTCTGTACGCTAGACTGTACACTCTAGGTATGACGGTAATATCCTCTACACTTTACACACTAAATATGACTGGGCTCATTATGTTCCTTACAAAATACACTCTAGGTATGACGGTAATATCCTCTACACTTTACACACTAAATATGACTGGGCTCATTATGTTCCTTACAAAATACACTCTAGGTATGACGGTAATATCCTCTACACTTTACACACTAAATATGACTGGGCTCATTATGTTCCTTACAAAATACACTCTAGGTATGACGGTAATATCCTCTACACTTTACACACTAAATATGACTGGGCTCATTATGTTCCTTACAAAATACACTCTAGGCGTGACAAGACTCATACTTTTGTTTTCTTTTGCTTTTAAATTCTCTTCAAGTGTCAAACGGTGCAAGAAAAACAGATGTCAGCCAAAACGAATCAGATTCTACTGACGTGAGTCAGTTTGGTTCAGTACAAACAATGTCTTCAATCAGTTCAGAGACAAGTGGAATTTGATTTCTTTGACTCAATTGCATCAATGTAATGATTCTTTTGATATGGGGTGGATAGATTTGCATTCCATAAGAAGAGATCGATCGCGACTCGTGGCATGTGATTGACAATATCAATCTTCAAAGACTGGGGTTTATTTTCTTGCTATTAAGCGAGAAACAGCGATGCGTGGCGTGAGTTTCAGTTGACCATAGCACGGAATTATTTATATGCGTGTGTGTGTGTATTTGTGTGCATGTGTGTGTATTTGAGTGTGTTTGTGTGTATGTGTGTGAATTTGTGTGTGTATTTGTGTGTGTATGTGTGTGTATTTGTGTGTGTATTTGTTTGTGTATGTATGTGTGTGTATTTGTGTGTGTATTTGTGTGTGTATTTGTGTGTATGCGTGTGTATTTGTGTATGTTTCTGTGTGTACGTGTGTGTATTTGTGTTTGTATGTGCTTGTGTATTTGTGTGTGTATGAGTGTGTATTTGAGTGTGTTTGTGTGTATGTGTATGTATTTGTGTGTGTATTGTGTGTGTATGGGTGTGTATTTGTTTGTGTATGTGTGTGTATTTGTGTGTGTGTATTTGTGTGTATGCGTGTGTATTTGTGTGTGTTTGTGTGTGTATGTGTGTGTTTTTGTGTGTGTATGCACGTGTGTATTTTTGTGTGTATTTGTGTTTATGTGTGTGTGTATCCGTGTGTGTATTTGTGTGTGTATTTGTGTGTCTTTGTTTCTGTATTTGTTTGTATTTGTGTGTGTATTCGTGTATTTATTAGCGTGTGATTATATGTGTGTGTATTTTTATAAGCGCATAAATATGTAACACACACAGAGTGTCTCGCTCGCTATAAAACTGCGTTTCCTAATGAAAATAAATTCCAACACCAATTATAGGACATTCCCAAACAGAGCAACGCAGAGAATGAACCAGACTCAAGGGGCGGTCATTTATAGTAAACGCTACCAGACATGACACATAATGATAGTGTAGGTGAAGAATGTGATAATGCTTAAATAATGAATATTATATAGAAACTGGGGAAGGGTAAATCCACAAATAAACCAAACTTTGAAGAAAAATTGTCCACTCTCTGCAGCAGGGTACGAACACGGGACTTTCTTGTCCAGATGTCAACGTATTGATTATATACCAGCTAGACACCCCTCCCCAGCCCCCCGCCCTCCCCCGTAGCATATAAAAACGCCACCTTACACTACAGCACAGCAGCGTAACAATCTTCGGCACTCCTCCAAAGGCCGCGCGACACGCTCTTTCAAAAGTCCACACGCGATTCACAAATCGACTTTATAACCCGAGTAGAGCGACAGGGCTGTCATATCCATGCGGTATAGATGGGGAAAAAAAACTGTTTGGATAATAGGACAGACAGCTCACTTTAGTAAATTAACCAGGATATTTTTTTTTTTTTAATTATGGGAGCACACATCAAAGATGTTTAATAACCAGCATTTACTTTAACATCAGCACGCCTACAGAGGATTCGAACGATAATTTCAAGTTATTATAACAAACTTATTTAAAATATTTGAAACTGAAGAAAAAATGGACTGCGATGACTGGATTTATAATAGCGAATATTCCTCATTTCAAGGGAAGAAGTATGTTTACAGCACTCGGAATAAATCACAAACAATCAACAACAGAATAAAAGACCCCACAAAATTATTTCTAAAAAACAATAGATGGTCCGAGATAGCTGAGTTGGCTGTGAGCTCTCATCATCATCGAGTGCCATCTCCGCAATGAAGGTTGGCTACCATGGTGCGCCATTCTGCTCTGTCTCTTGCTTTTATGTTGCGGGTTGTCATAGGCTGGTTTGTCCATATTTTGATGTTCCTCGTCCATGTTAGTCTTGGTCTGCCTCTGCCTCTTTTACCTTGTATCCCCCCCCCCCCCCCGGATTACTTTTAGTAGTCTGTTGTGTCTTTTAACACGGCTCAAAATCGCATTTGTCTGGTTTGAATTGTGTTTAGTAGTTCCCTTTCAATTGTTAGTTGTTTTAAGACTTAATCGTCTGTTTTCTTTTCCTTCCATCCAATTCTACCTATTCTTCTATATATCCACATTTCAAAGGCTTCAGTTCTCTGTGTGAGCTCTAGCGTTAGGTTTCTAAAAACAAGGCGCTGTACCGAGGAGTACAGGCTCGATCTTGCTTCCAAGCACATATTGTTCTTTCTTTCCCTGTTCTTGATTGTTGATGATTTTTTCCCGAGTGTTGTAAACATACTTCTTCCCTGAAATAATTCGCCGATCTATCGCCTCGGAAGTTTCCCTCCAGAACAAATATTTATTTATTAGTATTTGTCTCCTAGATTTATAACAGTCTGATGTACAACTTTCAGGGAGATTACCGAAACGTGATGAGGAGTTTGTGAATTCGCTAAGGAATTTGTCAGTCTGGTGGATGTCAGATAGATTTCCGATAATCTAATTGTTTTTGTCTATCAATGGCTGCGGTTGCCACGGCAATGTCAGCGACCCACATTTGATCAAAACCTCATTGTAATTGTCAGAGAATTTCCATTGTAAGTCGTCTACGTTAGAAAAGAAGACAAGACTGACTAATGAGGTGGAGATTGCTGAAGCCCCGTCAGTGGTGGGATATGTTGATGATATAGGAGAATTCGAATTTCAGTATTATTAAGTAATTAAAGTAATTTTCATTTTAAAATGAAAAATTAATATAAAGTAATTGCAACCCCCACATCTTCTTCATGTCCATGACTAGCCCCCGAGAAACCCCCAAATCCCACACAAAGCGAATACCAGAGCTCTCTATATTTTTACAAAGGCCTGCAGTTAAAAAAAAAGTAGTGAAATGCCCCCTTCACGCCAAGTGGCGTATAGGGAATATGGTGTTGGTGACCATATATTTTACAGACCTTCAGCACGTGATTTTTGGGGTAATGTGGGTGTTTTACACCCTTGCCGCTTTACTTTTCCAGAAAAAAATGCGGTACCCATTAAAGGCTGGGTGAACCGGCGGTCGTCGGTTGAGATCGAACCCTACCTCTTGTCCTTTGTAGCCAGTTCACTAACCACTGAGCTATCGCGGCTCCAATTTTGATTAGTGTAGTAATCGGCAGTGGCCGATTTTGGCCTGCAGGCTGAGAGGGAAATTCCGTTATCACTCAAAATTTGCGATGTCGTCAGCTATTCCAACTATAGACAGCTGACATTAAATTACACACAAACGCCCCTGCTCGTAAAGCTGAACATGTCACAAACTGTAGTTGTTTCCCCACCGCCACGGGTCTCATGAATAATATAGTTGGCCAATACCACCCATTACGACACTGAAATAGGTCATGGATCATTTATTATTTCTCCTACTGAGCATTTGTCTTTCACTAGCTCTGAAGCTAACTCGTTGACTCCATGAAAGATAAATCTTCATAAACATCATCATCACTGAGTGCCGTCTCCGCATGGAAGGTTGGCTACCATGGAGCGCCATTCCGCTCTGTCTCTTGCTTTGATGGTGCAGATTGTCATAGGTTGACTTGTCGAATCTTTTGATGTTACTCGTCCATGTTAGTCTTGCTCTGCCTCTACGTCTTTTACCTTGTATTTTCACTTATAATTTTACTTTTATTAGGCCAAATCGCCCACAAATCTCCACAATAAATCTTCACGATACAAAGCTTATATGCTAACTGCCTCTGTCATGAGATAACTGCTGGGCGCAGTCAACGCCGCTCTGCGCTGACTTGCAAATGTTTCTGCTCAGAACAAGAGGCTAGGTTCGATCTCGTTCGATCATTTCTAAATTCTTCCAGATACCGTAGATTTATAAGGAAAGACATGCTGTACTTGTGTTGTGCTGTCCAATCTCATCATAAAACATGGTTTTTGTTGAAAATTGTGGGTAAGTAAAGTGCCCCGTCACGCCAAGTGGCGTGTAGGGAATATGGTGTTAGTGACCATAAATTTTACAGACCTTCGGCACGTGATTTTTGGGGTAATGTGATCGGTATTACGTCCGTACCGCTTTACTTTCCCAGGAAAAAATCCGGTGGCCATTAAAGGCTGTGGGAACCGGAAGCCGTCGGTTGGGATCGAACCCTACCTCTTGTCCTTTGTAGTCCAGTTCACTAACCACTGAGCTATCAGGGCTCCCTGAAAATTATGAATTCTAACACCTTATTTTCATTCACCGTCACACTCGAGACATGGCGAGATTCTTTTCTCTCAAGACAAAACATGTCTTGTCTCATTCACAATTAAGTTACGTAGAGTCCAGAACACGTGACATGAACGCACCGTGAAGAACTTAACATATGGAGGAGATCTCAGTCAAGGAATTGTTGATTTACTGTCTTGATCACTCATAATTCCATGACATATAAAATAGAACTGATGGGCTTTCTTAATGAGCACAGAATTGGGAAGTTGAAACTCAAAAAAGAAAGATCCATTGAAGGCTTTCTGTGATAATTATATAGATTAATACGGGGATTAAAAATGGCGCGGGTATGATACTTCAGCAATTAGGAATTAATTAAGCTGGGTACTAGTAAGATAAGAGCCGCGATAGCTCAGTGGTTAGTGAACTGGACTACAAAGGACAAGGGGTAGGGTTCGATCCCAACCGACGGCTTTCGGGTTCACCCAGCCTAAATGGGTACCGGATTTTTTTCTGGGAAAGTAAAGAAGCACGGGCGTAATACCGACCACATTACCGAAAAATCATGTGCTGAAGGTCTGTAAAATATAGGGTCACTAACACCATATTTCCCTATACGCCACTTGGCGTGACGGGGGTACTTTACTTTTTACTTACTAGTAAGAAAAGGACAAGAGGTAGGCTTCGATTTCAACCGACGACTCCCGGGTTCACCCAGCCTTAAATGGGACCTGATTTTTTTCTGCGAAAGTAAGCGGCACGGGCGTAATACCGACCACATTACTCCAAATATCATGTGTTGAAGGTCTGTAAAATGTATTGTCACTAACTTCAATATTTCCTATACGCCACTTGGCTTGACGGAGGCTCTTTACTTACTACTTACTAGTAGGATGGGCGACTGACATCATTTTTTCAATGTGTATATCATCAGCGAGCTGCAGTAACAGTCAGATTGTATATGTTCTTTATTTATTTAAAAGGATTCATACCAATGAGTTTGGGGACCTCGGTAGCCTAGTTGGGAAAACAACCCGACTGGGCTACCGACGTTCGGACAACCTGTGTTCGATTCCCGCTGAATGCAGTGTGAATTGTACTCGTGGTTGGAAAAGAAAATACTCCCGCGGTCGACCCAGCCGCTGGCAGAAATGGGCACCGAGGTAACACTCTGGGAAGGTGAAGAATGCCGCCTTGAAACTTTAATTTTGATGCTTGAAGCGACACTATCCAGAAGTCTCCGAACACTTCTGTCTGGATTAGCGTCCAAGCACATATGGGTGAAAACGCTCGTGCTAAGACGCCGATTTAAGTTGTTTACATTTGTCTCGTACTATGCTGGGTATATATGTGATTTTATAATTTGAATATGTGGTTTATAAATTCACAAATTCACATTGCAGGAAGATTTTACGGTCTGTTGTTTGATGTGCGACGGGGATAATCCGACGACTAACTGTGTTTCATATGTTCGGATTTGGAGTCAAAAACAATGTCCTAACATCATCAAGCGCAAAACATAAAAAAAAAAAATATGACGATCAACATTTTCAGAACGACGTGAATTTCCGGTCAATAGGGTGGATAGGCGACATGAAACAAAGAAGGATATGCATGAAGAGTGTTCCTTGTTGCAGTTTCCTCATACTCCAAGTCTGGCTTGTTGCAGGAGCTACTGAGGTCAGTGCTCTGTGCACACCGTGAGCTGTGTGTTTCATCCGTTTTGTTCGTGTTTCGATATTCCGATTGTTTACAATGATATCGTATGACAAGGAAAAGTTGGCTGTGTTCACTTTCTGTGCTGTTTCGCCTTATGTCTTCGGCGTGTTCTGAGACTGCTATGATAGGGTCTACAGCTACTCTTCTTTGTTTAGAAGATAAGTTAGTAATTCGGATAATTCCACTGGCACTGGCGGTTGGGCAATTATGAATTTTAATTCGTTTGCAGTGATACCGGAGCCTACCATAGCAATAACAATAACTTTACCTTTACCTATGAGTCTGCCATGAGTGCTGTCTCATGATATGTATGGAGCTGACACTTACTTGTCTTAAACTAAATGTAGCCAGAAGATATGTATATGTATACATATATATAATTAATTTAGCTTTTATGATAGGAAACACTTTATATAGTGCTTGTAACAGTAGGCAATCACATTATCAAAGTCCTCATCGAGAAAGTGTCAGCTATAAAGTAAACTATAAAGCTAAGTCGTCGTAAGCTATATTTTTCTTATACACATTCCTTTATCGTCCGCTCTTAGAAGAATGTCATCTAGAGTAGGTACGATGTGTTTAGTTGTTTACACGCTGAACAAAGCCGCGATATGTTGCACCTTTCGGCCCAATATATCAGACATCACCAAGTATCATTAACGAAATTTTGCCTTCCCTCATTGATCTTTCTTCATTTAGCCACACTGGTTAGTCTGTTACCTACAGAGCAAGGTCTTGATATGCTGTTACCGCTGATCGTTAAATAAACAGTCAGCTATGAGTCGCTGACTACCTTCAGTCCAGGTGCTTTCAGGCTTCTTGCATGGTTAAGCTATATCCATTATGATTTAAAAAATCTCTCTATCTATTAATCTCTTATAATAGTCTTACCATAACTTACCGAGTGGTAACCTAGACCAACTGGAATATCAATGACCAGAGAACAAAATCTTTGCTTTATTTTCTTTTATTTTTCACTTGAAGCTACTTTTCTAAGAAATTCATTATTCTTGTCAGTGTTGTGGAAAACAAAAAAAAACCTTCTACTACAAAAAAGCTACTAATGTAGCTTCCAGCATATCGTTTCTCTCTTCGGGCTGCATTTTATTTATTACATAAAACACTCATTCAATTGGTGCAGAAGCACTAGAAAGACAAAGAATGTATTCTAATGTAGCACTAAGATTTATTTACCATACCGTATGTGTCTCATTGCAATTAGCTAAATTAAGATTGCAGTTTCGTCCACTTAAAGTTTGGCGCTGCACACATTTCTGTCTTGGAAGTCCAAACGTTCTTTCCAATAAAAACCTCATCAAATAATTAATCTATATTTACTTCTTCATTTCGCAATGATCTAGCTACAGACTGCTCAACTCTCGGCAATGCAGACAGAATTTAACCACAGAAAGACTTCTACCTGACTAAAATTCTCATTCCACAGGTTAAAGTTATTCTCTCATCATTTTTTCCAATGACCTCACAATTTTAATCAAGTTTTTTTTCATGAAATCTTTTCACTGATTATAAGCCAGCATGGGTTTTACATTTTCAGAATGGACGAATTAATTTTTTTTTTACAAAACTAGACTAAAACAGAGACAGAAATTCAAATTCGACCGACGTAGCGGGAAAATGCAAAGTCGAGGGGAGGCGCCTCGGTAGCCGAGAGAAACTCGTGTAGAGTTGGGAAAACCACCCGACTGGTCTACCGACGTTTGGACAACCCGTGTTCGATTTCTGCTGGGAGCAGTGTGAATTGTACTCGTGGTTGGAAAAAAAAAACCACGGTCGACCCAGCCGTTGGCAGAAATGGGTAGGGGTATTACCCTGGGAAGGTGAGGAATATCGCCTCGCATCTGAGTTTCGATGCTTGAGGCGACACTAAACAGAAATCTCCGAACATTTCAGGGTAGGCGGCCGAGAGCATATGGGTGGAAACTCGCGTGCTAAGACGCCGGTTCAAGTCTCCTACTTTACCTTTACCTAAAGCAAGGTTTTCCTCTGGTCACTATAACGTTTGTGAATGAAATCGAAAGTACTCTACGGTAGTAGATTGCAACCGCTAGTGACTAGAGGTACATTTCTCATCTATCAGCACTAGTAACTGAACGGGTAAAGCTGTCTATAAAGAATGCGGATTCATGTGTTACTTTTAGCTGTAGCCAATTAGAAGCGTTACGAAGTGAAAGTGAAACTATGTCTGATTACTGGAATCTTATCTGGTTTGACATTAATGTCCGTTGAGAAATGATTCCTTCAGAAACTTAGAAACCAACCCAACAGTACTTTCAATGACGAAGTCATCCATACATTTTCGTCCCAAACAAGACGGATAGAATGTACATATAAAGAAGTAAGTAATTTAAAACGAAGTGATGTCATTAGGAAATATTACTTCATGTTTGCCTACTGAATATAATGTATGTGTTTATTTATTATGTCAGTGTTAGCCCTGACCCCAAAACCAGTATACGCCGTTGATCTGAAATATATATTTCTGCGCGATTTTACGCCTTTCCAAATATAAAGGTCCAGCTTCTCTGATTCACCTGCATACTCAAATTACAAGGCATCTTGGAAAAGATAATAATTTATTTTTTATCCATTTAATAATTTATAGTTATTTTAGAAAGTAATATAGGCAACAACATTTATACTAAATGTCAATTATCCTCAACTTTAATGAAGACGATCCAGATGTACAATTGTAACTTAACAAAAAAAGGGCCAATAAGCAAATTACATCGTAATTTTATATCGAAGAAGTTTTATATTCAGACTGGAAAATGATCCATCCATATGCCGATGTCTGTAGATTTATTTAATAACCTGTAATTGTAGAAGACTGATCTCCATATCTTGTAATAATCTCAGATTTATTTGATTTTATACTCATGAGAGCTTGGCTCGACCGTCAGGCAAGACCGTTGAAGTGGTTTATCTCCACCTAATAACCTAATTGTGAACAAAACAATAACTATTTCACTCATAAAAATTAGATACAGTCATCTGATTTACAAACACTAACGTCTTTATCTATATATGTGCTTTATAGACTACACGAAAGCATTTGACAAAGTAAAGCATGTGGAAATAATCAATATGCTGGAGAAATTAAACATTGATGGCAAGGATCTGCGAATCATTAAAAAAAACATGTACTGGCAACAAACAGCAGCTATACGAATTAACAACCAAACAGGACAATTCCAATATATAAAACAAGGAGTCAGACAAGGCTGTGTTCTGTCACCGGATTTGTTTTCACTTTACAGCGAATATGTTATGAGATCAATAGTAGACAAAAAAGGAATTGAAGTCAACGGTCACAACATAAATAATTTGCGATATGCGGATGACACAGTCTTAATAGCAGAGACAGAGAACGAACTACAAGAAATTATAGACATAATAGTAAATGAAAGCAAAAAAAAAAGGTCTCATTCTAAATAGTAAGAAAACAGAAGTAATGGTTATATCGAAGAAACAATCATCACCATCATGCAGCATAAAAATAAACAAGACAAATCTGAAACAAGTGCAACGTTTCAAATACTTGAGCACAATAATAACACCAGATGGGAGATGCACCACAGAAATAAAAAGCAGAATAGCTCAGGCCAAAATAGCAGTTCAGAAAATGAAAAATATCTTATGCAACAAATCTATGTCCGTAAAAATGAGAAAGTGAGTTCATCGGTGCTATATAGAACCAATTCTGACCTATGGAAGCGAATCATGGACAATAGACAAACAAATGAAAAGACGATTAGAGGACACAGAGATGGGATTTCTCAGAAGAATGTTGAAAGTTTCCTGGAGAGCTAAAAAGACCAATGAGGAAGTTCTCAAAGAGGCCAACACAAAAAAGGAGCTCTTAACAAACATCAGAAAGAAGCAACCAACATTTTTCGAGCACATCATGAGAGGAGGAAAGTTGGAATACTTGGTTACAACTGGCAAAATAAAAGGAAAGAGAGATCGCGGACGACAAAGAGAGAAAATACTGGATAGTTTGGTGTCATGGCATGGAAAACAGTCAACAACAGAACTGATACGATGCACTGTAGATAGAAGATTGTGGAGGGACATGATCGCCTTCGCTAACCGGTATGGCACATGATGATGATGAACGTCTTTATCCTGGCATTCAATACTTTCCCTTGTATGTAACCTTCACCTTGAACCAATCTTTCAATACTTTCCCTTGTGTGTAACCTTTGCTTTGAACTGATCTTTCAATACTTTCCCTTGTGTGTAACCTTTGCTTTGATCCAATCATTCAATACTTTCCTTTGCATGTAACCTTTGCTTTGAACCAGTCATTCAATATTTTCCCTTGTGTGTAACGTTTGCTTTGATCCAATCATTCAATACTTTCCCTTGTGTGTAACCTTTGCTTTGATCCA